>LZPO01107951.1:11357-22519 GCA_001675575.1 Neotoma lepida | reverse complement strand
CATTCTCTCCTCCCACCTCACGTCTATCCCCCCATTCACTCTTCCTCCATTCAGAAAGGGTCAGGCCTCCTATGGGAGTCAACAAAGCATGGCACATCACATTGAGGCAGAAACAAGCTCCTCCCCCTTCATTAAGGCTGGTTGAGGCATCCTACCATAGAGATCGGGCTCCAAAAAGCCAGCTAAGTCCCAGGGACAGGTCCTGATCTCACTGCTAGGAGCCTTACAAACAGACCAAGCTACACATCTGTCACACACATGTAGAGGGCCTAGGCCTGTCCCATGCAGGCTCCCTAGCTGTCGGTCCAGAGTCCATGAGCTCCCACTAGCTCAGGTCATCTATATCTGTGGGTTTCCTCATCATGATCTTGACCACCCCCTTGTTCATACAAGGATGTTAAGGGGTACATGGTGGAATCCAGGATCAAAATACATTGTATCCACATATGAAATTCTTGAAGAAAAAAAATCAATTTTTAAAAGATTATCCATTATATTCCCAAACTCCTCCCTCTCTTCAACTGGACTCCCAGAGCTTGGCCCAGTGCTTGGCTGCGGATCTCTGCATCTGCCTCTATCAGTTACTGGATGAAGGCTCTCTGTTGACAATTAGTATAGTCACCAATTTGATTATAGGAGAAGGCCAGTTCAGGCACCCTCTCCACTATTGCTAGGAGTCTTAGCTGGGGTCATCCTTGTGGATTCCTGGGAGTTTCCGTGGTACCAGGTTTCTCTCTAACCCCAAATGGCCTCCTCTATCAAGATATCTCTTTCATTACTCTCCTCCTCTGTCCAGTCCCCAACTCGACCAACCTGATGCCTCATGTTCGCACCCCCATTACCTTCACCAACCCCCAGTTTACCCAGGAGATCTCATCTATTTCCCCTTCCTAGGGTGATCCATGCATTCCTCTTAGAGTCCTCTTTGTTACCTAGCTTCTCTGGGTCTGTGGATTGTAGCCTTGTTATCCTTTGCTTTACATCTAATAACCACTTATGAGTGAGTACATACTGTATTTGTCTTTCTGGGTCTGGCTTACCTCATACTGGATGATTTTTTTCTAGTTCCATCCATTTGCCTGCAAATTTCATGATGTCATTGTTTTTCTTTTCACCAGTGAGTAATACTCCACTGTGTAAATATACCACATTTTCTTTATCCATTCTTTGGTTGAGGGGCATCTAAGTTGTTTCTAGGTTCTAGCTATTATGAATTATGCTCCTATGAACATAGTTGAACAAGTGTCCTTGTGGTATGGTTGAGAATCCTTTGGGTATATGCCAAAAAGTGGTATAGCTGGGTCCTGAGGTAGATTGATTCCCAATTTTCTGAGAAACCTCCATACTGATTTCCAAAGTGGCTGTACAAGTTTGCACTCCCACCAGCAGTGGAGGAGTTTTCCCCCTGCTCCACATCCTCTCCAACATAAGCTGTCATCAGTGTTTTTGATCTTAGCTATTCTGACAGGTGTAAGATGATATCTCAGAGTCATTTTGATTTGCATTTCCTTGATAGCTAAGGATGTTAAACAATTCTTTAAGTGTATCTCAGCCATTTGAGATTCTTCTGTTGAGAATTCTCTGTTTAGATCTGTAGCCCATTTTTAAATTGGATTCTTTGGTATTTTGATGTCTAGTTTCTTGAATTCTTTATATAGATTCTTCTGTTGAGAATTCTCTGTTTAGATCTGTAGCCCATTTTTAAATTGGATTCTTTGGTATTTTGATGTCTAGTTTCTTGAGTTCTTTATATATTTTGGAGATCAGCCCTCTATCAGATGTGGGGTTGGTGAAGATTTTTTCCCATTCTGTAGGCTGCTGTTTTTGTCCTATTGACAGTGTCCTTTGCCTTAGAGAAGCTTTTCAGTTTCAGGAGGTCCCATTTACTAATTGTTGCTCTCAGTGTCTGTGCCAATGTGTTCAAGGCTACTTCCCACTTTCTCTACTATCAGGTTCAGTGTAACTGGATTTATATTGAGGTCTTTGATTCACTTGGACTTGAGTTTTGTGCAGGGTGATAGATATGGATCTATTTGCAATCTTCTACATGTGAACATCCACTATAACATAATTCTTTATTGATTTGTTGGGAACCCCACATCATGCATTCTAATCCCATTCACCTCCCAGTCCCTCCACATCCTCCCCTCAGTCTTACAGCATTCCCCCAAAAAGAACCCCCCACAAAATCAATTAAAAACAAAATAAAACAAACAAACAAAAAACCTTGCTCCTCCATCTTTCCAACACCTCTTCATTCATCCTAGTGGCATTGGGTGCTGTGGTGTGTCACACAATACATCCTATTGTCTGACCTCTGGTTCTCACAATCTTTCTGACCCCTCTCCCATAATGTTTCCTGAGTCTTGGGGGCAGCAAGTATGATATAGTATGTCCTATATAAAGTTAAGCACTTTGTGAACACTTATTCTCTGAACTTTGACAAGTTGTGAGTGTCTGTATAAACATCTTTCACTGTAAAAACAGTTTCTTTGATGAAGGTTGAGAGCTGGTCTAATATGGTCCTGGGCAGGGTGAGCCAACTGTGGCTTGATGGGTAATCTTGACAATCAACTTGATTTAATCTGGAATTATACAAGAGACATGCCTCTGGGTAGATCTATGAGACTATTTCAGAAAGGATTAACTGAGGGGAAATGATCTTCCCCTAGGGTTGGCAGCACTTTCTGTTGGGCATCTCAGATATAAAGAGGTCCAAGGAAAAGAAGCAGCTTGCTTGCCTTCTTCCCTTTGCGTCATTATGGTGAATATCTATCCCTGTTGTTGCAGCTGTTGCTGCTGGCTATTCTCATTCAAACTATGACAGAATGTAAAACTAGATCAGGTTGAACTTATTGATATGGATCTACTGAATAGAGAATCTGTATTTAATATTTCAGCATACACAGTTTAAAAAAAGTGCTAACAGTTTATTTGATTGGTTGGCTGAAGTATGGGTCAAAAGATGGCTTACTGGTTGTGTTAGTCAGGGTTCTTTAGAGTAACAGAAATTATAGACTAAATCTCTCTATATATACAGAAAGGGAGCTTATTAGAATGACTTATAGGATATGGTCCAGCTAATCCAACAATGGCTGGTTGTGAATGGAAAGTCTAAGAATCCAGTAGTTGCTTAGTCTACATGGCTGGATGTCTCAGCTGGAATCCTGAAGAAGTAGGCTCTAATGCCAGTTAAGGAATGGACTTGCTAGGGCAAGGAGGCAAAGAACAGAAGCTTCCTTCTTTCATGTCCTTATATAGGCTTCCAGCAGAATGTATGGCCCAGATTAAAGGTGTGTCTTCCTACTTCAAAGATCAAGGTTAGAAGTGGGTCTACCCAACTGAACCAAGCTCATAGGAACTTATGAACTTTAGACCGACAGCTGTGGAACCTGCGTGGGACAGGGCTAGGCCCTCGACATATGGGAGACAGTTGTGTAGCTTGGTCTATTTGAGGGGTCCCTGGCAGTGTGAACAGGATCTATNCCTGGTGCATGAGCTGGCTTTCTGGAGCCCATTACCATTCTGANGCCTTGCTCACTCTTGATGCAGGGGGGATTGGCTTGGTCCTGCCTCAACTAAATGTACTTTGCTGACTTTCCTGGCTTTGCTGATTCCCCATGGGAGGCTTTACCCTTTTGGAGGAGGGGATGGGAGTGGGTCAGGGGTAGAAGGTGGGGAGGTACCAGGAGGAGAGATGAGAGGGGGATCTGTGGTTGGTATGTAAAATGAATTAAAAAATTTTAACTAAAAAAGATATAGTAAAAGAGAAAGTTACTATCAGAAAAAAAAGAAGTGGGTCTACCTACTTCAAATTAAGCAAATATCCCTTACAGGTGTGCCCTTCATTTTTGGATTTTAGTTAATTTCAAATGTAGGCAAGTTGACAACCAAGAAGAGTCATCACACTGGCTTAGTGTCAATGCTCATACTGTTCTTGCAGAAAACTGGAGTTTGGTTCCAGCACCGAAGTCAGGCAGCTCATAACTGCCTGTAACTCCAGTTCCAGAATATCTGATACCTTCTTCTGGCCTCCTTAGATACCTGAGTTCTGTGCACATACACACATACAGATGTATATACATACATAAGTTTTTTAAAAGCCTTAAAAATATAAAACTAAAGCCTAATCCTTGGGCTGGCAAGATGGCTGATTGGGTAAAGGTGCTTGCTACCAAGATTGATGAACCAAGTTAGATTCCAAGGATACATATGGTAGAAAGAGAAAGTGATTACCAAAAGTTGTCTTCTGACAACTGACGCAAACCTACCCGCAACTCAATCAATGCAATAGAACATTAAACCTAATTTTCCACAATGTAAGGAACTAGAAGACATGCCCTTCACTAATAATCTAAAACAGATTTATGAGGAGGGGCACCAGCACCCTTAAAGAGTTCTGCCATTTCTTGTGTCTGTATGTCAGTCTTAAATGTGAGAGACATGGCAGCCTAATTGAATAACTTAAATGCAAAGGGTCTAAATTGGAAATTTGGTGAGAAAAATATTTAGAGAATGGGTGTGTGGATTGTCTTTTATTCAAGTGGGCAAAGGTGCACATACTTGTGTCCTATGTGAATGCTCACTAAAAGGTAAAGTCAGTAGAGGAGGACTTCAATAATGAAATAGATAGAATGACCCATTATCCTATGGATAGTAGACAATCTCTTTCCCTGACCATCCCTGGCATTGCCCATGAACAAAAGTGGCCATAGTGACAGGGATAGGATGAATGCATGTATACATGGGTTCAACAGCATGGATTTTTGCTCACCAAGGCTGACCTGGCTACATTTTCAGAGTTCCCAATCTGCCAGTAGCAGAGACCAAACTGAGCCCCCAATATGGCACCATTTTCTGAGGTGATCAACCAGCAACCTAGTAAAAAGGTGACCATATTGGACCACTTTCATTGTGGAACATTGTTCTTAGGAATAGATATTTGTGTGGGTATGGGTTTGCTTTTCCTTCACATAATACTTCTGCCTAAACTAGTATTCACAGACCTACAGAATGCCTTATTCACCATCACAGTATTCCACACAGCATTGCTTCTCACCAAGGAACTCACGTCATAGCCAAAGAAGTACAGCAACGTGATCATACTCATAGACTGAACAGTTACTGGGGTCTCAGTGTCTCCAGTATGAAGACAGCCATTATTGGCACTATTACTCAGCATCTACCTTGTAAACTATCCAGTTCTGTTCCTCTAGAGAACCCTCCTAATAGAGGGAAGTATTAACCTGATCAAGTTGGGAGTTGTGGGCAAGTATTAGGTAGAGAGAGGAGTTTGTCTAATGGTTTTCAGCTGGAAAGAATGCTGTATCTTAACAGAACTGAAAGAAGGCCAGTGAGACTATAGAGTTTGACAAAATCTAGGGAACATGGTGGGAGAACTTACAGAACCTGATTAAAGATACAAAATAACAAGAATCAGTTGAAGAACTGTGAACCAAGAAAAAAATTAGGTGAAAATGTTCATGTGGCAACAAAGAAACTACTGCATAGTCTAGGATGAAAATGGTGCTTGCCTGGGAATAGCTCCTGTAGTCCAGTTGAAGAGAGGTAGGAGGGATTATATGAGCAAGGAGGGGTCAAGATCATGATGGGGAAACCACAGACAGAGCTGACCTGAGCTAGTGGGAGCTCATGGACTCTGGACAGATAGCTGGGGAGCCTGCATTGGACTGAACTAGGCCCTCTGAATGTGTGTGACAGTTTTTGTGTGGCTTGATCTGTTTGTGGGGTCCCTGACAGTGGGATCAGGACTTATCCTAGGTGCTTGAACTGGCTTTTTGGAGCCCACTCCCTGTGGAGGGATACCTTGCTCAGCCTTGATGCAGGGGGAAAAGGCTTGGTCCTGTCTCAACTTGATATGCCAGACCTTGCTGACTCCCCATGGGAGGCCTTATCCTCTCTGAGGAGTGGATGGGGGGTGGGATGAGGGGGAAGGTGGGGGGATGGGAAAAGAGGAGGGAGAGGGAACTGGGGTTGGTATATAAAATGAAAAATTTTTTTACATAAAAAAGGAAGAAAATGGTGCTTGCATGGTTGTCTTAGTTAGAGTTTCTACTGCCGTGCTGAAACACCATGACCAAAAAGCAAGTTGGGGAGGAAAGGGTTTATTCAACTTACACTTCCACATTGCTGCTCATCACCAAAGAAAGTCAGGACAGGAACTCAAGCAGGGCAGGAACCTGGAGGCAGGAGCTGATGCAGAGGCCATGGAGGGGTGCTGCTTATGGCTTGTTCCACATGGCTTGCTCAGTCTGCTTTCTTATAGAATCCAGGACCACCAGCCCAGGGATGGCACCACCCACATTGGGCTGGGCCCTCCCACATTGATCACTAATTAAGAAAATGCCTTACAGCTGGATCTTATGCAGTAATTTTCTCACTTAAGACTCCTTCCTCCCTGATGACTCTAGCTTGTGCCAAGTTGACATAAAACCAACCAGTACAGTGGTCCACTGTAGGGAGATAGAGAAGAAAACATTGAAAAGGTGCTGTGGAGGTCATTCAGCAGAGCCTGGTAGAGGCTGAAGGATAAGGAGGTATCTGATAATGATTTGCAAGTGCCTGACTTAAAATTTTTGTTTTGTATTCTGGATGGTCAGATTTGAGAGAAAGAGCAGTTTTGGAGATGCTGAATGAAGTACCTTGTTTTGTGTGTCTGTGTGTGTGCAGTGTGTTTTGTGTGTTTGTGTGTCTGGGTGGGGGCAGAGGTCAACAATGTGTGTTTTCCCCCATTGTTCTTCACCTTACTTTTTTGAGACAGCATCTCTCACTGAACCTGGAGCCTGTTGTTTCAGCTAGACTGGCTGGCTAGAGAGCCTCTGGGATATTTCTGTCTCTGCCTTCCCAGTGCGGGGATTAAGGCATAGGTGACCGCACTTGGCTATTTATGTGGATGATAGAGATCCAAACTCAGGTCCTGATGTTCGTGCAGCCAGCAATTTACTGGTTAAATCTTTTCCTTAGCCTTGTACTACCTCCCTTTGGGGTGTGTGTGTGTGTGTGTGTGTGTGTGTGTGTGTGTGTGTGTGAAATAGAGAGAGAGAGAGAGAGAAAGAGTGAGGAAGAGAGAGAGTTTTGAGATAGAGTCTCACTATGTAGCCCCAGCTCTCCAAGAACTTGGTGTGTAGATGTATTAGTTATTTTGCTATTGCTGTGATAAGACACCACGACAAAGGCAACTTATATAAGAGTTTATTTGGGGCCTATAGCTTCAGAGGGTTAGAATGGAGGGCAGCTGAGAGCTCACATCTTGCACACAAGCAGGAGGCAAAGAGAGCTGACTGAAAATGGCACGAGTCTTTGGAAACCTCAAAGCCCACCCCCAGTGACACAGCTCCTCCAACAAGGCCACACCTCCTAATCCTTCCCAAACAGTTCCACCAACTGGGGACTAAGTATGCAAATATATGAGTCTATGGGGGTCATTCTCATTCAAACCACCATAGTAGACCAGGTTAGCCTTAAACTCACAGAGATCTGCCTGCCTCTGCCTCTTGAGTGCTGGGATTAAATGCATGTGCCCCACTTTTGACTGTACCTTTGATTTTATCATCCAATTGGAGAAGTTCATTGGCAGCTGAATATCTAGCTCTGGGCCTTAGAGGACACTGCTATAGTTGTGATCTAGAACATTCTCCAAAGGGCACATTTAAAAGCATAGTGCAATTGGAAAGTGATAGAAATCTTTAAGAGGTAGGGCCTGCTGGGAAGTTTTATGTAATTGTAGATATGTCCTCAAAGGGGACTGTGGGATGCCAATCTCCTTTTCTCCCTTTTGCTTCCTGACGAAGTGAGCAGCTTTGTTCTGTCACATACTTCTGTAATGATGCACTGCCTTAGCACAGGCTGAAAAACAATGAGGCTAATGAACTGTGAACTGAAACTGTGAACCAAAGGAAGGATGTCCTTACATGTGGTATAGAGTATGGACCTAAGGGGACAAACAGACATACAGTGTATAGTATGGACCTAAGAGGACAAACAGACATACAGTATAGGTTTTAAAAGACACATGAGTGTTTGAAATGACATTTCAGAAGATGTCCAGATTTGAGGTAAGAGGAGATCAAAGGAGGTTGGCTAACAGGAATCATTAGCATTAGATAGAAGGACTATGTTCTGTACTCCCCAATACAGTGAGGTGACTATAGCTCATAATAGCCTAGTGTGTATTCTAGAAAGATCCGGAGCAGAGGAACTTGAAGTTTCCAAACATGAAGAAATGATGAGCCAGACACCATGGCTACATTCTGCCTATAATCCCAGCACTCAGGAGGCAGAGGCAGGAGAGTCATTAGTGCAAAGCCAACTTGGGCTCCGTAGTGAGGCTGAGGCCAGTCTGGACTACATAGAAAGTTCTTGTCTCAAAGCAAACAAAGAAACAGATAAACAAACAGATCTTGGTGACTCATGCTTGCAGTCTTAGCAATCAGGAGGGAAAGGCAGGAGGATTTCTGGGAGCTCAAGGCCAGCTTAGGCTCCTACTGAGTTTCCAGGCCATCCCTGGTTGTAGTTTGAAACCTTGCTTCCAAACCAAAGCAAAACAGAGCAGGGCTTCTGAGAAGGCTCAACAATTAAAGTGCTTCAGATTTCCAGAAATCCAGGAAAATGCCAGGTGGGCATGGCAGCTAGCCTCAGAAAGTGGAGATAAGGGATCCCTAGAATAAATTGTCTAGGAAGACTAGCCATATTGTCTAATTCCAGCCTTAGAAGGTGGAGATAAGGAATACCTACAGAGCAAGTTGGCTAGGAAGACTAGCTATATTGATGAACTCTGGGTTTGATTGAGAAACCCTGCCTCAATTATTGAAGTGGAAGAGCCATCGATTCCTGACATCAACTTGAGGTGTCCAGACACACTCACACATACCTATGACTATCACGCACACACATACATACACATACACACGATGGAGAAAAGAAAAAAACAAAAAAGGCCTCCAAATCAAATAAATAAGCAAAATAAATGATAAGAAAAAAAGTGAGTAAGATAATTACCCTGATTTAATGAATGTACTCTATGCACACGCATTGAAATAGTACATTCTGCCCCACTAATATCTGCAGTGATTACATGCTAATCAAAAACAAAAGCCAGGTATGATAGGGCATGCCTGTAATACTAATACTTCAGAGACTGAGGTAGGAGGATCACTGGGCCCAAGAACTTGGAACCAACTTGAACAACATAGCAAGACCCTATTCGAAATTAAAGGGCTAGAGAGATAGCTTAGTGGTTAAGAATACTTCCAGAGGACTCAGGTTTAATTTCAAGCTACCACATGCTGGCTCACAACCATCTGTGGCTCCAGTTCCAGAGAAATCTAATGCCTTCTTCTGGCCTCTGTGGGCACCATGTATGCAAGTGGCACACAGACAAGTAGGCAAAACACTCATATACATAAAAATAAACAAATTTTCAAAAGTTAAATTCAAAAGTAAACCAAATTTAAAAGAATATTGAAAATGTCTAGTGGCTGTTGTTAGTGTGTGGAGCCACAAACTTCAGTATAAAGTGCCAAGTAAGCAATATTTATAGGTTAAGTGTCCCTTATCCAAAATGCTTAGGTGCAGAAGTATTTAAGATTTTTGTTTTTCAGATTTTGGAATATTTCCTTATAAATAATGAAATGTTTAGGGGGATGAGACAGAAGACTAGACATGAAGTTCATTTTTGCTTTCTATGTGTCTGACATATATAACTGAAGGTAATTTTATACAATTTTTGTGTGCCTGCATTTTGACTATGAGCAGTCATATATGGTAAGCTATAAAAATTTCCACTTATGTTATCACATCAGTATTCAAAAAGTTTACATTTTGGAACAGTTTGTATTTTGCACCAGGAGTGCTCATACAGTGTGAAGAATGTAGACCAGATCCATACTTGAGGTTTGAGGTCACTAGCTGGGACTGTCTACTTTGGCTCTATATTACCACATGAAAACTGCATGGACTTTGAAGGCCATCTGGGAATCTGGATTTTATTTTGAAATGTCCTGATTTTAAATGGTGACTCAGATTTTGAAAGTGACATTCTTATACATAAAATAGATGTATTCATAGTGGGCTACCTGCTTTCATTTAATAGTCTCTGTTGAAGGATGACAAGGGAAGGGTATATAGGACAAAGCTGTGAGGAGTCTGCTTGAAAGAATACTTTCAAAGATCTGATCTAGGCATGGTGGTCCATGCATGTGATCCTAGCTCTCAGGAGGCAGAGGCTGAGATGCTGGAGAAGCATCATGTCTCAAAAGCAACAAATGGGTGATGGGAGTAGAAAGGGGGGGGTGTCTAGACAGGTAGACCAGAAGAGCAGAGTGTCCTGAAAGCCAGGGCAAGAGGGCTTCCATCATCCATACTTACAGTGGAAAATGTCTGGGCTATGATCCATTTTTCTCTAATCTGGAAGACAGAGATTTAAGATTTTAAAACCTTGTGGCATTTATATGTATAGTTCTATAAACACTGGCACAAGTTCCTTTCTTTCCATAGCCCAAGCCTCACTATTATTTGTATACTTGTTTGTTTGTTTGTTTATTATTTAGTATTAAGAGAGGTATTATGTTTCCCAGGCTTGCCTTGAGCTCCTGGGCTCAACCAACCCTTCTGTATAAGCCTCCAAAATAATTGGGAGTACAAGTGTATACCACTGTGTCTGGCTACCACTGACTTTATAATTTTAAAAGTCTTCTTTTAGTTTGGGGTTATAATTTTGTTTACTTCAAAGAGAGAAAGTTCAACTCTTATGAAAAGGTTATGACCCTACCAAAAGCTGTAGGCTGTGTTTCAAAGGCTCCCTTGAGTTAAATTGAAAAGTAATAAAGTGAATAATATAATTAAGAGTTGAAGAAATTGGTAACACACACCTGTGATCTCAGTATTTGGAAGGTGAAGGGAGGAGGGTCAGGAGTTCAAAGCCATTTTCAGCTATATACATTACGTGGGGATCCCGAGGGTATCCCACGCGTGCAGGGAAACATGCTGGCATGCTGGGCAGATGCAGTGGCAGGCTGGTGGGCGACCCATTCCATGCGGCCATGGTGGAGGGGCAGCAAGTGGACATTCACAACCCAGATGCTACTTCTGCACCGAAATGGTTTATTATAATAGAGAGACAGAGAGAAGATAGGAAAGAGGGA
>LZPO01107950.1:388751-400499 GCA_001675575.1 Neotoma lepida | reverse complement strand
CTAGGCAAAGCCAAGCAAAGGACCATGAATGGCACATTTTTATTAGAAACAAAAAATTTTTCAGAGCTCACACAAGATTGTGGGATATTTGATCAGTTAAGGCAGAGACCTCATTCAGTATCTAAAGCATTGCACAGACTCCAGAAGTCAGATCCTAATAGGAAATCCTCAGTAGATGTAGAGGAGTGACTCTCAAATGTGTGCATCAAAATAACTTGTGGTTTATTAAGTTCACACTTTTCTGCCTGGAAAGATGGCTCAGTGGTTNAAAGCTCTTGCTGCTCTTGAGAGGACCAGGGTTTGTCCCAAGCACCCACACCGTGGCAGAAAACCTCCTGTAACTCCAGTCCCAGGGTACTGATGCCCTCCTTCTGTCCTCCACAGGTACTAAACAAACATGTGGTACAAAGGCATGTAAGACGGATTTTCTAAATGGTCTTGTTAAATAAAACACAGAGGCAGAGATGGGGTGAAAGTCTGACAGAGATCAGAGGAATTAGGAANAGCTACCAGCCTCACCTTAGACTGCCAACGCCGCTCCCAAAATGGAGAGTGTCCCAATTCCTTATACCTCCACATCTATATACCTTTCTGTTCTGTTCTCCCATTGGCTCTTTCAGCCTAGCTACATCACTTCCTCCTGTCGCCCATCTCTCACTTCCTGCCTGTCTGTATAGACCTCCAGAATTCTATGGTTGATGTTGGGATTAAAGGTGTGTGTCTCCATAGTTGACTGTTCCTAGTGTGACCTAGAACTCACAGGGATCCAGACAGACCCTGCTTGCTAAGTGACAGGATTAAGGGCGTGTGCTAATTTTACAAAGCTAGCGGCTGACCTTGTTCCTCTGATCCTCAGATAAATTTTATTGGGGGACATAGATAAAATACCACCACAGAGGCAACATGAAAAAAAAATCTCTATATATAAAATAAAAACCAATCTTTAAAAACAATTGACCATTTAACCACTGAATATGTGCAACTATCTATTAACATTCTGCAGACAATGCTGGCTGTTGATAATATTTCAAAAGCTTTTCTCATTTCAAGATCCTTCTTGTCCACCAACCAATGATGCATGCTGAAATTTAATCTGCTTAAAAATCGTATTTAGCCAAGAGAGAAAGAATACTTTACTTCATCCTAAAAATAATAGTGGTTAGTGTGTACTTTTAAACCCCTCAACCAACATTTTATTTTTCCTTCACAATTAAAAATGACTAAGATCTATTTTAAAATTTAGTTTGAAAAGTAATGTAAATACTGAAGACACACATAGAGTGTGAATTTTTGTATGAACACATACAATAGCTACCATCTAGAATTAAGATCAAGATTTCTGGTATTGTTTTAATACTTTACATCATAAAAAGTATAAATATAAAGAGCAGTACTTTTTTATTATTTTGATTAAAAATTCTTGACATAGTATAAGAAACAAGCCTAGTAAAAGATTTTTAAATAAACACTCAAAGTACAGTAAATATCAACTTCCCTAGTGCCCTGAGGAATGATTGAAACTCAACAGATAACCAAACAACATCTGTACATTAATGAATGAGCAAACACAACTAACGAATGAGCTGACGNGNGTGGTTCTTCTGATGTGCCTGCTTGATTTTATTACTGCAATATGATCACCTTGGATTTTGTGAACTGTGTAAAATATGAATAACATTTCCTGAAATATTTTTCCCTTCTAAATTCCTTTTGACTTCAGAAATGTATTTAGAAATGAGTATTCAGGAATAGTTTCTTGCAAAGCAGAGAGGTGTGTTTTAATAGCAACATACACTAATGATTCCTGTTGATCAATTTTTGGCCACAGACATTCTCTATTTCTTAGCAGAATGCTAGGAAATAAGATTAATTGCAAACAAGTTGTGAACACAGTTCCAAAAAGAACAAGCCTGAATCTTACAACTCAACTAGTTTCGTTTGCTNTTTGATGCATAAATTTCTTTTATTGCTTCATGCCCAGAGGGAGTTCAACAACACTCTGAAGATTGCACTATTTAATTCCCAACACTGGCACACAAGTTAGTCCACTGCCCCTTTTTCTTTCTTTCTTCCTTTTTTATTTTGTTTTTTGTTTAAGAGTTCTATGAAACAGAAAATTCACATTTATAGGGAGCAAAAGGAAAATCTATCTCTGCTGGTCATCATTTTGCCTCTGGAATGTCACAATCTCACTCTAGCCTCCCTTTCTAGAATTACTCATAAGTATTTGGAGGCAGTCATTATGACCCTTTATAAGGCAAGTCTTTCATGCTTTAGCTTGGTCATATGAAGGGAAATTCCCCTTATCGTCTTAGCCATTTTCTTATAGATGTGCTTGAGACTCATCGCTCTTAAAATGTGACAATCAGAGTAATCNGATGCATAGTTTTAAAAGGCTGTCATCAGTCTGGCTCTGGACACTCCNTTAAGGTAGTCAAGATCATAATGCATTTTTGTAAAAGAGCATGACAAAGTTGTTCACATTGAGTTTGTAGTTACATGAAAAGACTAAGATCTTTTCTTCTGCCCCTACATTTAAGCCATATCCTCCTAACTACAAAACAAAATACACAGCATTATATATTACATTATAAACCCATCCTCATTACACTTTATCATACTGGTCAAGCCCATCAGCTCAGCATGGTTTACCCTTTCTGATTTCCATACCTATTACCTAANAACTTAGCCATCCCTTCCAACTGTGTATCAACAACAAATCTGATCAAAATGCCAGCTATATTTTTTTAACTTTTTTGTATATAACAGGAAAATGGAGAGAGATTCCTATAGTATCGCAAGGTCCTCTTTCTAGGCTAACATAAANCAATTATCGCTTTATGTGGTTATTCAATCAGTTACATATCAAATAAAACTATATTATTCTTTCACTCTTTATCAGTCTCAGTGATATCATATAATAGACCAAGTCAAAAAGATTGATAACAGTCAGATTCTTATAGAGTATGAGCAAATCTAGAGAAAAATAAAGTTGCCTAGAGGGTTGGGAGATGGCTCTGCAGAAGGGTCATACTGCTCTTGCACAGGACCCAAGTTTGGTTCCCAACACCCACATCTGGTAGCTCCCAACAGCCTGTAACTCCAGTTCCAGATGGTTCCTGCACACACACACACACACACACACACACACACACACACACACACACACACACACACACACTAATCATTTTTAAAAAGAATGGAAATCAGAGGTTGGAGAGATGGCTCAGCAGTTAAGAGCACAGGCTGCTCTACCAGAGGACCCAGGTTCAATTCTCAGCACCTACATGGCAGCTAATAATCATCTGGAAATCCAGTTTTAGGGATCTGATGCCCTCTTCTGGCCTCCGTGAACTCAGGCATGCACTGTGGTGCATAGACAGACATGCTGACAAAACGCCATACACATAAAAACAAATAAATCTCGGAAAACTTTAAAAAAAAAAAAAGAATACTATCAGTCTAATCTAGCACACTTTTTTCTTAAACTCTGATTGACTCCTGGAGATCATCATTTGCTGCTTCTAAGTATTTCACAGATCTCTGCAAAATTACCTAATCAGAATTTTACTGACGGTTCATTTCAGATTCACCAGTTACAGGAACAAGATAGACAACCTACATAGGCTATTGCCTGAGTGTCTATGTTCCCCTCTCCTTTTCTCCACCACTTTTCTACCTGAAGCTCAAGGAACTCTGTCCAAGGCAACTCTAGATGAACAGATGAAAGGTTTAACAAGACCTGGCTTGAACAATATGATAAAATTTACTGAGGACAGGTTTATAGTGTAGTAAATAATGCTGTGACTTGGGAATCAGGGAGAGATAAGTTAGATGTAGGGTTAGAAAAAAGATTCAAGGTCTTTCAGATTCAATAAGAGACTTCATCTCAACAAACAAGGTGGGAACAATTACAGAAGATATCTGATGTGGACCTCTGGTATCCACATGCCTGTGCACATATGTGCACATACATAATCACACACTCATACATTCACACATACATATTCACACACAATCAAATGTTTTAAAACTACTACTGAGATTTCTAGTTATTTGTTTGTTTGTTTGTTTTTTGAGACAGCGTCTCTCTACATAGCCCTGGTTGTCCTAGAACTTGCTATGTTCCAGTTCGAGGCTCAAACTCACAGAGATCCACCTGCCTCTGCCTCTGCCTCCCAAACACTGGGATTAAAGGTGTATGCCACTACACCCAGCCTACACTGAGATTTCATCTCACACCAGTCAGAATAGTTAGCATCAAGAAAATAAAAACTAACAAATGTTGTCAAGGATGCAGGAAAAGGTAATCCTTCATACTATTGGTAAGATGTAAATTAGTGTAGCCACTACAGAAACTAGAATGGAGGACCCTCAGCTATACTAAAAACAGAACAACCATATTATCCTGCTCCTCTACTGCTGGGTCTATAGCTAAAGGATCAAGGGCAACAGTTCGACAGAGGTAGGTGTGTCCACCCATATTTACTGCAACCCTATTCACAATTGCTAAGTCATGGAATCAGCCGAGAAGTTCACCGATCCATGACTAGATCAGGAAATTTAATATATGTATACAGGGGAGTATTATTTAGCCATAAAGAATGAAATCACGTCAGGANAATCGATACAACTAGATATCATCATGTTAAAGTAAAATAGGCCAGACTCGGAAGAACAAATATCAATGTTTTCCTTCATAAATCAGATCTTTACAAAAATAAAAGACATGAACATAGGAGGACTCTGAAGGGAGGAATGAGAAGGGACCAGCAGGAGGTGGGGAGAGCAGGCCAGTAGGGATAATAGGGGCTAGATGCTATCAAAGTACCTTACATACAAAAATGAAAATGCTGGGATGCAATCCATNACCTACACAATTAACATAAAAAACAACAAAAGTGGGTTTTCCCGATTGAAGCATCCAGCTCCTGTTGCCAATTGCANACCCTTGCGTTTTCATAATGAACAAGAGGAGCGATAGTTATCTAATGTGTTGGTTTCTTGGAACTGCTTTTCTTCTCCCTTAGCATATTATCTGGAGTTAATCTTGAAAGTGGTTTCTAGCGAGGATTCCCTTTCTCACCCTCTCTAAGAAAAACCCGAATATTCAAACCTTAACTTGGCCATCATCTAAAGCAAAGGAGTAGCTTCATCTGCAGCTGCAGGGCAATGCTTTCTTCAGGAGTGCGCCTTCCACATTGTCAATTCCTTATCACAAATAAGTACTTATTATAGACAAACATGCTGGGATGACACAGTGCAGAACTCAGAGCTAGTGAGTTCTAGTGCCTAGCTGTGAGGTAATAAATAATGACACTCNATAATGCTGTGGACAGACTTTTGACGATAAAAGACAACCCCCTGAGCAAGCAAAAGNATTGGTTATATNGAGGAAAAAGCAAAATCCGGGGTAAAAGTACATAGACCATTAGACCTGCTGACAGAATTCAGTAACTAAGCTACTAGACTTGTAGAATTTTTAGTAGTTTAAAAAAAAATTGTGGGTCTTTTTTGTTGTGTTTTGTTGTTTTTGTCTGACTCCCTTATAAGAAACATGAGAAAGCTGGGCCCAGCGGCATCTTTAGTCCCAGCGCTTTCAAAGGCAGGCAGATCTCTGTGAGTTCAAGGCCATCTGGGTCTANGTATCGAGCAAGTTCCAGGACTTTGAGGGCTTTGTAGAAAGACCTTGTCTCAAAAAATAAAAAGAAAAACAAAAATGAGCAAAATTGATTAAATAATGTTAAAAGTCAAATCACTCATATGACTGCTCTTTGCAAAGAAAGAATAACTTTGTAATTCCCCCTAGTTAATTAGGATCAAACCTAAAAGGACATCACAGAAAGGACATAACAGCTGCCTGAACTGGGATGAATCCCAGGCTGAGCAAGTAAATGCAAGCAAAGCAGGTTTCAAAGAAAAACACCGAGTCCTCCAGGCTATGGTACTGGCATAACACAGGGAACTAACTCCAAGTNAACGTTCTCTACAGTGGAGCCTATGGGGGCGGCCTACAGCACAGCTCCTCCCTCAAAGGTGAACAAAAAAGGCTCTTTCCCTTTTTCCCCCAGTATCTCGTTTCTCTACCAAACACAGAGTAAAAAATCATTAACCTGCAGTATTTTTAAAATATCCTTCTAGAAACTGTGTCTGAAATACCTATCACATGTGGAGACAGTATGTCTACCAAAGAGAATCATAGCATTTCCTAACTGAAACTTGGAATATCATCTAGTCTAAGGCTTTCCGTTTTCAGAGGCTCACGGAACGTAAGTGATTTTCCTGAAGTAAAGCTGGCAATTAGTGGACACATCAGAAAACCACCATACATAATTCTGTGGCCTCCATAAGTCACAAACCTTAGTATATAGGAATCATGCTTTGCCTGGATGCTTAAGATTTTACATTTTAAAATTCTGCTAATGCAGAAGAGTAATAGTTTTCACTTACACAAAACTAAAACATCACTCTGCAAACTCATAAGTATAGAAAAATGAGTGCTGAAGTTATTACATACTATAAACTACATTTTACAAGCCACATTATAATAGTCTAAGTGTACAGTAATCAAATGTCATCACATATAATTAAAGATAAATTCAACGTGTCAAAACAAAAGATCAAAGTGCTTTTACTACTGTGGGGCCATCATTTTCAATGGCCTGTTCCTTGATCATGCCTTTAATTCACACAATTTGGTGAATCACAGAGTCTGCTCTACTGCAGTTGAAATAAGCCCCCAAAGAAGCCTATTTAAGAAAAATCACAAGCATATAAAATGTTCTCAAGTCACATCTGTGAAAAATAGTTTTCTATTAAATTTGACTCTGGGGAAAAATTGTATATTGTTTTTCATTTTCTACACTAGATTCTGATCTGAGTGTTTGAGTTATAAGAAGGTCCTTAGCATCATGGTATGGCAAGAGTAGACATCTGAATTGCCTGGTTTCCCCCCATTTGTTAATGCTTTCTTTCTTTGCTTGCTTTGTTTTTAATATCTGCCATGTNCATGAAACACCACCTACCACCTAAGCACTGCAATGAAAAACAGCCAAGGGTAGTATCAGTTGGCATTATTCAAATAAATAAGTAGACACCGCACTTCAATGAAAAACAGCCAAGGGTAGTGTCACTCGGCATTATTCAAATAAATAAATAAATAAATAAATAGACTCCCACTTCAGTTACTTTATTCCTCTAAACTTTGGCTGAACCGCACTGGCTGTTACTTCACTGGGGAAAGGATTGCCAAGTTATCCACAGGCACATGCATACAGACAAACCACAATATGGAGAATGTCAGCCGCTACTCCTCAGACTCTGCTCAAGTATGTGCTGAGTAATGAAGAGTTAGTTCTGCAGTCAGTAGAGATGGATGCACAGTTCCAACAGAACTTCAGAGAGAAATACTCAACTGAGAGAAGATCATCCCAGATGATGGCTGCAAAAGGCAACAGTGAAAAGGACCTGTCTATTAAATAATCCTCATTGAAATAGGCAAAACAATGTTGTAAGGGTTTCTGAATAATTAGACTTAAAATCCTAAGTAGTCTTAAATGATAAACATAAGCTCATCGTGGCCTTTTCCAAGTAAGTGAACTGAATGGCTTCAGGGAAATCAGGGCCTCCCACAATTATCTTCTCAGATGTTAACTGAAAGGAAAAATGAAAAAGATATTCTTAAACTTCTTGAAATTATCTTGAAAACTTTGAATTAGTCACTTTCTTAAGTTTATTTGATAACAAATGGATAATTTAACAAAAAAACCTTATCCCCAAGATATTTCCACTCTTGAGAAATGTATTTTAAAAGTCAAAGGTCTCTCATGCTAATTTCACTCCCATTAAAATGCTGGGTCACCCGGAAATGCTCTTGGAGTCTACATGTGAGAAGGNAGTCAGACACTACTGCAGAGGGTTACCTCAAAGGAAGAATAGGAAGGAACAGCACGTCAGTGAGCTCAGAATTCTCAGTCTTCTGTACACACCCCATGCATTATACTTTGTACTATCCAATTTCCTTCAATACTAGAAAAAAAAATAAGACCATCGTGCTTCCATTGTTCCCTGGACAGCTCTTAGCATGTTTAGNTCTGAGAGCTTATCAATCTGACATATCATTCTCTGTTTGTTTTAAGTAACATCTCAATCTACAGAACAATAAGGATGTTTGACATGGGCATATTTATTTTTATGATATGTTATGCATTGCATTTTCTTGGAAATATGAAGAGTGAAGGCTAACTGGATGAATCATCCATCTACAAAGACTATATAATCTAGAAAGGAAGACACACCATAAGCAAAAGTGTAATGTAATGCACAGGTGCACACAACAGAATCAAAATACTGAAAGAAAATAAATCAAGATCCAGTGAAAACAGTTACACAAATCCCAATGAGGCATTATACAAAAGTAAAAGTTCATACTCATAATAAATATCCGTGGGGGAAAGAAGCAGGAAGCTAAGAATCTGATCTATTAAAGGAAGCTAAAGAGATCTGACAATGAAATTTTTCTCTCAGTATTTAGGTTGGTGAAATGATGCTACAAAGGGTCATACTAGGTCAAGAAGTAACACTGGACATGAACTATATATTGAATAATAATATACTGAATTTGACCAGTATACCATAATAGTATAAGAAAATATATTTGTTCTTGAGAGATACACATTAAAGTATTTATAGGAAAGATCATAACCTCTGCAATTTACCAACAATTGGTTCAGAAAAAAAGGTACAGTACTACACTTGCATGCATGTATGTATATGTGTATTTAAGAAACTAGGGGGGGAATACAGCAAACTGTTAACAATTGATAAAAATATGTGAATGGCTTATAAGACTTGANTGTATTATACTTAGAGCTTTTACTTTTTTAATTTTTTTTACCTTAATGAACATATAAGCTAAAATAAAACCTTACAGACTAGGCACAGGCGTGCACACCTGTAGTTCCAGCTGCTCAGGAGGCATTAGAAGGGGTCTAAGAAGATCCCTTGAGCCAGTAAGCCACCCTGGACAGAAAAGAAGGAAAAAGAAGAAAAAGAAGATAGCTCAGTAACAGATTCCAAGGAATGTTGGGAGAAGAACAATGTGTATGACATACATGTCTGAAAATGTCATATGGAAACTCGCTACTGTGCATGCTAACTTAAATATTAATAAAAAATAAATAAAAGGAGAATTTATTAATTCCTTAGAAAAGAATGACTTTGAAAGAATTCCAGTAAGAGGGTGTCATGAAACTGCCAATGTTTATGGATAATCCATAGGCATGTTTTATGGAATAAATTCAGGAAGATGGGAACAGGTAGACCTGGGGCTCGCTGGCCATCTGGTTTGGCCTAATTGGCAAGCCCTACGACCTGGTGAGAGACTCTGTCTCAGGAAACAAGGTAGACATCAAATGGAGAACAACACCCAAGGTTGACCTCTGGCTTCCATGTTTGTATGCACATGCACAGGAATCTATACAAACACAAGTATACACACACACACACACACACACACACACACACCAAAAAAAGAAAACCCTAGCTCAGCCTATTAATTTACTTGCAGAAATTAATGTAACTATTTCACATCTACCAATGACCAATGTGCTTTTCCATCAAGGGATAATACTCAGAAATTTTTAGTGTACTCCATTTGATTTGTAATTGTCACTTTATAACAAAATTTTTAGCTTGTCACACTCTTTCCCCCAAAATATTAAAAAAAAAAATTAAAGGTCACCTTTGGTGCTTGTTATTATAACTGAGGTAGAGTTTTAGGGGGGTTGTTTTTGGGTTTTTTTTTTTTAAGATTAAGAACTATTAGCTCTGCCAACTCATCTTAGACAAATCATCACAGAAATTTTAAGTAAGTGTAAGTCACTCTCACACTTGTGTTCTTACAGTGGTGGTGGTGGTGGTGGTGTCGGTGCTGCTGCTGCTGCTGCTGCTGGTGATGATAATGATGATGATGATGGTGATGATGATGACAATGATGTTTAAACCCATGCCTGTGTGTGTGTTGGGAAAGCAGTGTACCACTGAGTTATACATTTCCAGCCCCCCTAAATATTCAATAAATACCATTTTATGCAGAAAATATTCACTCACTAATAGCTTCAACAAGAGTAAAATTGCCTGACTTTCCCATACTGTGATACATTAATGGGGANCTGTTCAGTGCTGTCATTGTTGGCATAAATGTACTATCTCCTTTCATCCCAACTGGCACAAGAAGCTTCCATCGTATTCTTTTTCCTTTTTTGTTGTTCTTTTTATATAAAGAGGCCAATGGTATCTAATGGCTAAATTAAGCACAATATATGAAATACAATGAGAATCCTAATACTCTCCTTGGCTTAGTTCCTCATTATAACTACTGCATTACTTTGGTTGAGTCCTCATTTGTGATAAAATGCAAAAATTTCTTTCCTCAAATTATACTACAAATGAGTCACTTAACCAGTACAGTATGTCTTAGTTAGGGTACTATTGCTGTGATGAAGAGATATCATGATCATGGCAACTCTTATAAAGAAAACAATTCACTGAGGTGGCAGCTTACAGATTCAGAGGTTCCATCCATGGTGGGGAGCATGGAAGCGTGCAGGCAGACATGGTGCTGCAGAGTAGCTGAGAGTTCTATATCTTGCAGGCAACAGGAAGTCAACTGAGACACTGGGAAGTATTCTGAGCATAGGAAACCTCAAAGTTTGCCCCCACAGTGACATACTTCCTCCAACAAGGCCATATCCCCTAATAGTACCACTCCCTATGAGATTATGGGAGCCAATTACATTCAAACCACCTTATAGTATAAAAGCATTATATGGTTCCTACAGATCCACCTCCTTTTTTTGTAAGGATTTTTGTTAAGAAAACACAATGAGAAGGAAAAAATACAAGGTTTTCAAGAAAGTACAAATGAATATGTATTTCAATAAAGATTGAGGTGGCCTAACATAATAAAAAAATAAGATGCAATTCTTTCTATATTATATAGAGGTACAAATTCTCCATACAAAATGGGTGGCCAGAGTACAGTAAATTTTGTAAATGGTCTTCTTTAATCATATTCTAAGAATAACATAAAAAGCTCATAAACAACCCTCAGACTTCATCCACGATACATGTTAATTGTTAGCTTTATATTTATATCGTGTTTATAAAACAGTAACATAAATACTAAATAATGTTGCTTTTTTGGATGAACTGTCTCTTTGCAGTATTTTAAGGAATAATTTTATTGCATTATAAAAATCTGTACATAATTTAAATGTATAATTTGATTATCTTGAATTATGTATATGCCTGAAAATCTATAATCATAGTTAAGACAAAACATCCTTAACCCCAAAAAGTTTCCTGTGCCTTTCTGTAATCTTTCCTCTTCTCTGTTCCCACTGCAAGGCAACCATTAATCTGCCATCTGTACAGATTATTTTTTACTTTCTAGAAGTGTTATATGTGAAACATAGTTTATATTCTCTTTTAGTTGGTTTTTTCATTCAGCAAAATTATTTTCAGAGCCATTCATGTTGTTATATTTAACAATAATTCCCCATAATTGCTGAGTAGTATTCCATTGTATGGTTATGCTACAATGTGTTCATCCAGTCACTGTTTGTGGGTCTTTGTGTAACTTACAGCTTTTGGCTATACCAAATAAAGCTGCTATGGCAATCACGTACTAGCCTGAACAAATGTATATTTTCTTTTCTTTTTTCTTTTCTTTTTTTATTTTTTGAG
>LZPO01107950.1:361593-372395 GCA_001675575.1 Neotoma lepida | reverse complement strand
TACACAGAGAAACCCTGTCTCGAAAAACCAAACACACACACACACACACACACACACACACACACACACACTGCAGGTGCCCACAGACTCTAGAAAAGGGCATCAGATCTTCTGGAGCTGCAGCTACAGATGTTAGGAAACTGAGAACCAAACTCCAGTCCTCTTAACCACTGAGTCACCTCTCTCTCCCTCAAGTGGTTCTCAATCTTCGTAAAGCTGTGACCCTTAAATTCAGTTCCTCATATTGTGGTGACCCCCAACCATAAAATTATTTTCATTGTTATTTCATAACTGTAATTTTGCTACTGTTATGAATTGTAATGTAAATATCTGTGTTTTCCAATGGTCTTAGGTGACCCTGTGAAAGAGTCGTTCAACAGCCCCCAAGGGGTCATGACCCATGGCTTGAGAACCACTGCCCAGCCCCTNTAGTTATTGTCTTTTCAATTTTTCTTGTCCTTCTCTGACTGTGAGATCTACAAATATAAAATAGACATAAAAAGCCCCCAAGGGTCATCAAATTGGTTCAGGAGGTAAAGCTCCTGCTGCCAAGTCTGATGACCTGAGTTCAACTGCTGTGACCCACATGATGGAAGGAGAGAACAGACTCCTGTGACTCCTACTCATACATGGCATGGGACACCCACATACATAAACACACATAAACACCAGATCAATAAAACATTTTAAAAAATAATTAAAGAAGTCTCCCAAATAGTGAGAAGGAGCCTTTACATCAAGGATTTATGTTTTTGTTTTTTTAATAGGAATCAATATTTTACTCTGTTGCCAGTTGACCAATGCCAAGACTCCCAAGCGGCTGAGAATGCAGGTGCTGCCCCATGGCAGGCTTATCTTCTTCAGTTTTGAAAAAGAAAAGGCTGGTTTTGAAATGCATCCTAAGAAAGACAAATTTTGCACAGAGACATTAGAGATCGCCTGGGCTCCAGGCACAATGAACATCTCTCACTCCCTCAACTATGCCATGCACTTCCACATCCAGGTGTTTTACATTGCTCTCTCTCTAATCACGAGTTCTCCTACTCCTTCTCAACATAATCAAGCCAAGGGTAACCAAGCCAAACCTTGCTCAACTTTCCCTAGGGGCAAGACTTTGAGTTTTGCTTTTGTATTTCACAAACCTTTCTAGACTTTCTTTTGCCGTCTAGGCTGGAGCTTGCCAGATCCCATTTTATCATCTAGTCCTTATCTCAGCCTCTCATAGGACTGAAGGGAATCTTCCACCCACCCCTAGCAAAGCACAAGCCACACGGTGTCTTTGTTTCTTTCTTGACTGCTGTGATAAAATACCCTAAAAAAAAGCAACTTCAAGAAGGAAGAGAGGTTTTTGACCACAGTTCTCCACAGTGGGGAGTTCAAAGCAGCAGGGGCTTGAAGCAGCTCTGGTCATATTGTATCTGCAGTTGGAAGAAAACATGAATGCATGAATGTTGCTCAGTTTCCTTTCTCCAATTACACAGTCTAGGATGCCAACCAAGGAATGTGGTACCCACAGTGAGCAGCTCAGTTAACATAACAGATATCCCCCACAGGCACACCCAGGCCCATCTCCCACGTGACTCTAGAGTTTGTCAGGTTGACAACACTGTCCATCACAACTTTATCCCTTATCAGCTTGACACTTAAACACAGCACTTTTAAGCCATAACTTTCCATNCCTTGTCCCCTCAGTCTCATGTTATCTCAGAATGTAAAATATACTCCAACCTTAAAAGTACTCATAGTTATTAACAGTTCCAACACTTTAACAGTCCAAAGTCTCTTAACTGTGAGCTCCTAAAAAATCAAAAAGAAGTTACAGACTTCAAAAATATAAGGGCANAGAGTAAACATTCCTATTCCAAAATGGAAGAACCAGGGCATAGCAAGAAACAATCACACCAAAGCAAAACCATAACCCTGCAGGGCAAACATCAAATCCTATAGCTCCTTATCTGGCACCTAGGACTCGTGATAAAATTGGCTATGCTCCAAAGAGCTCAGGAAACCTCACCCTTACAGCTCTGCTGCCTATAGCACATCCCACTCTTTTGAGTTAACTGCTCCATACAGAATGCAGCTTGCCTGGCAGAGGTCCAGGGTTCTGGCAGCTCCGACATCCTGGAGCCTCCATTACTTTCAGCCTTCACCACAGCTTCGTACAATCTCCTCTCTGTAGGGACTCCAACCCTGACACACTTGCCTAGCCTCAGCTTTTCACCATGATTCCCTCAATATTACATCTTTCATGCCTTCAAAACTAGTACTATATATGTGATCTTGCCAAGCTTGCTGCCAGCTGTGCAGAGAGCCTGGTCCCCTTGGATGCATCAGTTTCTGTATGCTGACCCTGGGGGAACATTTTCCTGGGCAGTTGCTTTTGAGGAGCAGGGAATTCCTTTGGTTTAGGCTTTCTTCCCTTAAATAAACCTGGATCTTTAGAAGATGCCGTCACCAAGGAATGGGATTTTTGCCCTCACAACACCTTTGCTAAAGTTTCTCTTTAACAACGACAGCTGCTTTCTCAGCACTGGCCTACACTCTACTGTCTTGAAATCCTCTCTGCCAAACAAATTAGCCATTATATTCAAAATCAACTTCACTTAAGTTCTCAAGACACAGGCAGAATAAAATCAGACTCTCACCCAAAATATCACACTAATGGCCCCCCGCACAGTTCCTGACAGTGTTCTTATTCTCCCTGTGAAACCTCATGAGCCAGACCTCTACTACACACATTTCTCTCAGCAGTCTTGTCTTGAATTCAAGCTTCCATTTAAATGTCCCATTATGCTCTGCTTGCAGTACTCAAGGACTTTTTTAGCCTCGAGTTCCAAAGTCTTTCACGTTCCTCATGAAAACCAGCTCCAAAGGCATAGTCAGGTTCAGCAATAACCCCACTTCTGATACCAATTTCTGTCTTAAGTTTCTTTTTCTGTTGCTGTAATAAAATACCCTGACAAAAACAACTTAAGGAGTTTATTTTAGCCCATCATTCAGGATACAGCTCATCCTGGAGAGGAAGTCCAGGCAGCAGAACCTTGAAGCAACTGGTCACATTGCATCTATATTCAGATGAAGAGAATAATGAATGCATGCATGTTGCTCAGTCCCCTTCATTCATTTACAGCCCAGGATGCCAGTCAGGGACTGGTGATACCCACAGTGGGCAAGTCTTCCCATCTCAATTAACATAACCCAGATAATTCCCCACAAGCACGCCCTGAGGGCCATCTCACAGCTGATTCTGGTTCTATCAAGTTGACAGCACTAGCCACCACAACAGGCATTCCTGTCTCTTATACACATCTAGATGTGTATAAGAGACAGAGCACGCCCTGAGGGCCATCTCACAGCTGATTCTGGTTCTATCAAGTTGACAGCACTAGCCACCACAACAGGCATTTAATGAAGTTTGGTGGCATAGATGAATGACAGACCACTCACAATTAAACACAATTAAAATGTTAATACACCTCTAGAACACTATTTCCAAGTGGGGATTTCTGCAAAGCTAGTAATATCTAATATTTATGCTGGCCAGTACTCTAGTCACTAGCCACATAAGGCTACTCAACACTTGAAACTTAACTTGTGCAACTGAATTTTTCACTGTATGTAATTTTCATTCATTAGTCACATATGGTTAGTGATGAACTTATTGAACAGTTTAACTCTAGAGTCTCAGTGGGAATATAAAACATTATGCACAACCTGGTTTGCTAACATTTTATACATACTGAACTCTGAAGCAAAGCTTACTGATATAATTCACATTATTTCATAAGTGAAATTTCTCATAACTGATTATGTACATTCTGAGGGCAGGAATTAGATCTTGTTCATAATCATCTTACATATACCAAATTGTTAACATTTTTTAAGATATTTAACATTCCATTAAGCTGAATGGAGAAATTTATGGCTCAAATTTAAAGAATATACCATCTGTTTATTTCCTTCTTGGTTTAAGAGCAAGGGATAAAAACAAAACAAAACAAAATTCCAGGGACTAACAATAAAGGAAAAGCTATGCTATCTGAACTGAGCATCCTTTGCCCTATCAAGGCCCAACATTTCCCCTTAGCTCCATCTCAGTTTGCACTCTTCTCTCTGCCACAACCTGACTCCATCTTCCTCATTCACATTCTTCACATGCTGTCCATTCACACCCCGCTGCTCCATAAAGCATTGATGTTAACAAAAGAACCAAACCTGCCTCGTCCCCATGATTAAGTCCTCTCTGCTCCATAGATGTTTGAACCCTTAGTTTCCCCTTGCTAGATAATAAGTTCTCCAAGCGTGGATGCAATATCTTATTAATCTTGCTCTTTCTGCAACACACAGGAGAATGAATGTTCTTTACTAGATGGGATTAGAATAGCTATAGAATTACTGAAGTCAAAAAACAGCTAGTGTAATTACAGGTATTGTTCAAGATGTCAGAGAACATCTGATTCAGAAATCACATTAGGGGAAAAAATTCTTTTCTTTTGCTCCCAGAATCCTCAGAGCGGCAATCTACCGCCAATCTCTTACATGGTGTTCCTGAATGTTAGACACCCTGCTATTTCCAACTCTGCTTCAGTTTCCAGTCAGTAAGGTACTTCTTCCCTCTTCCTCCTCTNCTGCTACTCCTTCTTACCAGTTCTTCAGAGGAACACCGTACTCTACCTTAAGTTTAATATAAGGTTGAATGTTACTCTCCCCCACACACTTTGAAGACAGCATCTATACAATCTGTCTTTCAAAAGTTATTTTTGGACACAGCCAAATATCAAGACAACATTTAAACATAGGACATGCACCCAATTTCAATAAAATGTTCCTAATCTTTCTAAGTGGTCTTGTTTTGTTCAGGTACATCATTTGTTAAATGTAAACATTTGTTAAATGTTTAACAAAATTTAGCATTACTTCTCCCATTTATGTCCCTTCATTAATATTACAGACACATTCTTCATTTATTCTTCTAGGCACAGATTTTATTANTGTTCGAAATACTACACTCCTGTGTACTTAATATTGACAATGATACTTCAAAATATATTACTTCAGGGCTGGAGAGGTGGCTCAGAGGTTAAGAGCACTGACTGTTCTTCCAGAGGTCCTGAGTTCAATTCCCAGCAACCACATGGTGACTCCCAACCATCTGTAATGAGATCTGGCGCCCTCTTCTGTATACGTAATAAATAAATCTTTAAAAAATATTTATTAAAAAAAAAACTTCATTTCAGAAGTTTTGAAGTGTTTANTTCCAGTTATTTTTTTCAATAAATGAAACTGGAGAGAATTTTGTACACATAGGTTTGTACAGTACCTGGTCACCTAAGAAGATGACTCTTAAATCTTTTGTGAAAATATTGGTATGATACGAACAATAAAAAAAAAAAGTCAAAGAACTTCTGGAATTAGCATGGAAAGAACCGGGCTTCTTTGAAAGCATGGCCTCCTTTCATTCTGGCTTCTCTGTTTCTGAGAAAGCCCTTTTCAGTACCTAAGGATAGATTGGTTTAATCATTCACAAAGTGTCTGGATACTGCTTTCACAACATTTGTAAGTCACATGGGGTTATTTGTTAAAAGAACATGAGGGGCAAAAATGTTTCCATATGCTACAAAACGGTTCCATCAGTTTAATAAGACTAGAGAAAAGGGTCATTATTTTGCAAATGAGCAGTAAGCTACAAAAGATGACCCTATGACAATGACAATGGGGAGCCTTCAGGGTGGACCATAAACAACTCAGAAACCACATGAGGTCACCTCACAAAACAAGAGCACAGCATAACATCAACTGTTATTTACATAAATTACCACTAGTGCTGCTAAAATATGTTCTAAATCCAGATAAGCCCAAAATATCACCACCAGTGAAGTAATATTTTTTCTGCCTTACTCTTCTGGCTCTTGCGTTGCAGGATCAAGAGCAAACAGATTCTAATTTTCCATTTCTATCTGCATTGTTACTCCTCCCTATCCAAGCCTTTAAACCAGAGGGCATAATCCTTAGTGAAAAACAGATACTGTATCAAAAGCTAAAAGTAATTCTCTTATTTTGGTAAATAAACCACTTAATACTCAATCTCTATTTTTAAAGGTTTATAAAAAATTCACTTGATAATACCAACCTACCTACCATAGAAAAAAGAAAGGTCCCACACCTGTGATAAGCAGAGGATGGTGTTGTTATTACAACCCTCACCCTATTCCAGACCAAATGAATGGTATTGCGCTTCAGTAGATTATAAATCACAGAATTCCAACTGCATAAACAGTAAGAAAATTCACTATCGAAACAAAAATACTGAAAAGTACTGTGTAGTTTGTATCTCCAGACTTTGGCTCATTTGCTAGAGATAAGTACCATTTCACTCTGTCCACAACATGTNCAAAGTTCATTGCATATTTGTAGAAAATGTGGAAAGAGGGATTCTATGGCCAGAGAAGTTCAAAATGTCTCCAGGTCCCAAGTCAATCTTGGGTATTCCTCAAACCAACTANGCCACATGAACACACGTTTTTAAAACAAGACCATCTCTAGTCACATTCTGCCATGTCAGGCTATTTCCTGTAGTTGTAAATATCCAAGATATATTGGCAAGTGAACTACATAGAATTTTCCTCTAAGATGGGAGAGTCAAAGGTGTTTATTTGG
The DNA here is from genome assembly GCA_001675575.1 of Neotoma lepida. Lineage (NCBI taxonomy): Eukaryota > Metazoa > Chordata > Mammalia > Rodentia > Cricetidae > Neotoma > Neotoma lepida. The sequence continues at coordinate 365,738 of LZPO01107950.1, read as the reverse complement.
GGCTGGAAAGATCTCACTGGTTAAGAGCACTTGCCACTTTTGCAGAGAACCCCAGGTTCAGTTCCCAGCATCCACATGACAACTCACAACCAGCTGTAATTCCAGTTCCAGGGGATCTGACAGCCTCTTCTTGCCTTAGAGGGCACCAGGCATGCATGTCGTACACATAGACACATGCAGGAAAAACACACATTTGAAATAAAAATAAGCTTTTTTTAAAGTAAATGTTTATGTATTTATTTATCTCCAAGTAGCTCTCACTATATAGCCCAGACTGGCACTGAAACCCTGGGCTCATAAAATCTTCTTGCATTAGTCTCCCAAGTGCCTGGAACTACAGACCCACACTGCTATAGCAGACTTAATAAAATATTTGAGAAACATTCTTAGCCAGGTACAGTGGTACAAACCTGTACTCCTAGCTTCTTGGGGAGCTGATGAGAAAGATCACTTGAACTCTTGGGTTCCTGGCCAGTTTAGAAACCCTGAAACTTCATGAGACTTGGATGGGGTGGCAGGGAGATTAGCATCACACCTTACTGAAAATATAGCTGGGTTGGGGTACAGCTTATTGACAGATCAGTTAACTAGCATATATAAGGCTCTAGGTTCAATACCCAGAGAGCGGAGAGGAGGGGAAGGGAGGGGAAGGGAGGAAAAACCAGACTGTTTGGAAGATTTTTCCATTATCATATAAGTATCTATAATAGAAAGCAATTTATGGGTTGATATTAAGTACAGCCTAACGTTTACAGAAATTTTAATAAAATCTACTGTTTTTAATACCATATATTTTTCAAAACACTCACTCACATACACACACACACACACACACACACACACACACACACACACACACACACACACGCCCCTACAATGATTTGAAATTTATTAATTTTTGTTGAGGCTTTTTCCCCTAAATGTGAAACTGTTAGAAGACAGAGCTTAGTAAGAGGGTTTAGACCATGTCAGTCATGCTCCCATGAGCGGATTAATGGTTTCTTGGGGGAATGGGTTAGCTACTACACAAGTTGAACCCCTCTTTTTCTTTTACATAGCCCAGTTACCCATTTGTTTCCCACCATTATGCTAAAGCTGCACAAGGCACTCACCAAAAGTCAAAACAATACAAACACCATGCATTTGGACATCCCAGCCTCCAAAATCAAAGTAAAAATAAACTTCTTTTATAAATTGCTCTATCTCAGGTATTCTGTTATAGCAACAGAGAACACACTAACATAAACACTGCAAGTCTAAATAGTCTTAAGTTGAATTAAATCTTGTCTCCCAAGTCATTTGCTTCAAACAAAACAACCTCATTTCAAGAAAGATCCTATTTTAACCATCAATTCTAGTGGTTAAATTACTGATTTGACTTTCAGCAAAAATGTTGTATATAAAAACATCAACTATTTTTTAAAGCTAAAAGGAAGACAAAGAAAAACACAGAGGAAAATAAGCATTTAATGCAATACTTTCCTTAGTTGGAGACTAAAATGGGAACTAAGGACATATGGTCACAAAACAACTATTNTCCCTGTCCTTATGAAGCTTCTAACTTACATGATCCCATTGTTAGAGTTTTGGAACAACAAAAGAACTATCTATATTGCCATTCATCCATGAGCAAAAGTGATATGTCTTGTAAGAAACTCTGTTCAGAGGGTTGGAGAAACAGCTCCGTGTTAAGGGCACTGGTTGCTCTGACAGAGGACTCAAGTTTGATTACCAGAATCCAAATGGCAGCTCGCAAGCATCTTTAAACCCAGCCCAGAGAACCCAGTGCCCCCTTCTGGCCTCTGTGGGCACTGTAGTCACATGGTGCACAAATATACATGCAGGCAAAACACTCATATATAACAAATAAAAATAAAAAATTAAAATAAAGAAGAAACGCTTTCCAAATCCCTGTCACAAGGGGCACATCAGATTGACCTATCCTCTCCTCTATATCTACGGATGGTTTTTATTATTTATGCTTGACACCATACATTCAGTCATGGGAATATACAGTGTAAATGGTATTGATGACAATGATGACAAGGACAATAGCCACACTAACTGGTTAGAAGGCAGCTAAGCACCTGACATTGTACCATGTACAGTTATTTACATATGTAGTTGTTATCCCATCTACTCCTCACCAAAACCCTATTCGGTTGATACCATTACTATGTATGACAAGGCTAGTATTAAAATATCACTGGGTTGGTTTCTTTGTATGGGACCAGGTCTTGCCACATTGTCCACACTGGTCTCCAATTCCTGGACTCAAGCTATCCTCCCAGAAAAGACCACTGATAAAAGTATACTATTAATGCCGGGCGGTAGTAGCACATGCCTTTAATCCCAGCACTAGGGAAGCATAGGCAGGCAGATGTCTGTGAGTTCAAGGCCAACCTGGCCTACAAAGTGAGTTCAGGAGCAGCCAGGGCTATTACACAGAGAGACCCTGTCTTGGAAAACCAAAGAGAGAGAGAGAGGTAGGGAGAGAGAGAGAGAGAGAGAGAAACTGTCAAAATAAGGAACTTAAATAGACCAACTAATAAAGTATAACTTTACTTCTTGATTTTTTTTTTCTAAAACCATTGTTAACTACTTAATCAGAGGTAATGATGTAACTGCAGATTTAAGTTATAAGTATCCTGGAGCTCAGCTTGTGACAGCTTGTGACAACTGGTTCTCTCCTTCTACCACTTGGGTCCCAGAGAATGAACTCAGGTAGCCAGGCTTGGCATCAAGTACCTTGATCCAGTGTTTTAATGTGATGCAAATTTAAGATTCAGGAATTAATTTTTCCAGGTGTTTATTTCCCTGCTATTCCCTTTCTATTACATTTCCAAAAATAACCATTCATCTGACTCAAGGCAGGCCTCACCTCCAAACAGGCTATCCTAAGACGGGGTTACACACATCTTCACACCCCAAATGCACTCAGAACCTCATGAGCTTCACCCTCTCTACAATGCCTAATTGGGAACAGACAACCTGAAGCAGTGAATCATGAAGACCCCTTTGGTAAAGTCACAATTATAACTCTTAACCTTTTAAGGTTCATGAAAGTCATAGAGAACTTCATGAAGGCTATGGATTCCCTTCNGGGAACATGCTCCTAAGACTACATCTAACACTTTCCATAATTTCAGGAGGCCTAAAGCACAGTCAAAGGAGATCAATTAAAAATGACTGGTCCACATTTTCTCATCAGCCATGTTTCCTTCAATATCAAGAAATCCTGATATCATATGAGAAAATAAGTTCACATTTATTCAAGAAAAGCCAGTAGAAAGAAATATGTCAAATGTCCAAAAATCAAAGAAAGGGGTCCATGTCAATGTGGGGTACTCCTAGGCTGACTGGATACCAAAAGTCTCATTAAATAGCACTAGAGAAACAATCTAAACATGTCTATGATTTTAGACTGCAAAAGTCAATCTTGCATATTTCTACTACCAATACCTTGATTAAATAATGTCATTTAATCAGCAGAAAGTTTAGACATTCTAGTATAGTTTGATTCTATTATTCTTCCTGATTATCTAGAAGATAGTTTTACCTTATGTTTTTTCTCATTGCTGACTTACTAATTTTTACATTATTATTTTGTGTGCATCTATATGGTATGTATATAGGTTGCTGACCTATGCAGATGTCTGTGGGAAGCCAGAGGTTAACTTTGGGGTGTCTTTCCTCAGTCAGGTCGCCTCACTTTTTAGGCAGGGTCTCTCACTAAACACAAAGCTCACCATTTTGGCTAGACCGGCTGACCAGCAAACTCCCAGGATCCTCCTGTCTCTGCCTCCCAGCAGAGGGATTACAGGAGGACACCACAGTGTCAGCTTTTATATGGGGTCTGGAAATATGAACTTGAGTCTTCATGCTTGCACAGTGAGCACTTTCCCTTGAACAACCTCCCCAGCCCCTGATTTTATAGTCCAACTGTCAGAGTTAAGGAAGAAGGAAGAAGGTCTCACTCTTCCCTAGGATAAAAGAAGTATATCCAACTAAATATTAGTATAGTAATATATCTGAGGTAGGTATGATTCTATCTTTCTCTTTGAAGAACATAAAGCTCCCTGACCTACTCAATAACCAGAGACTGAAATATATCTTTGTTATCTCCCCCATCTTTGCGCGCGCGC
>LZPO01107950.1:347489-361498 GCA_001675575.1 Neotoma lepida | reverse complement strand
AGTATACACAAGTATATACACGTGTATAGAGGCCATAGGTCAATCTCAGATGTTCCTTAGGTGCCATCCACCTTGTTTTTTGAGACAGGGTCTCTCATTTGGCCCAGATCTGGTAAATTTGGCTAGGCTAGCTGGCCAGCAAGCTCTATGGACCCCTCTATCTCCATCCCCAGAGTTGAGAGTATGATCACAGGCTACTACACCCAGTTTTCTCATGTGGGTTCTGGAGTTTTCATTAAGGTCCTCATGACTGCACAGCAAGTCATCTCCCTTTACTGACCCATCTCCCTTTGTTTATTTTACCCACTCTCAAGGCATCAGGTTTCACAAGAACTCTGTTAAGCATTTCATAGTTGTAAGGTCCACAGCAGTGGCACCCACATTAGTTTTGGTCCCTGNTGGATGCCTAGCATACAGCATGCCTGGCACAGAGGAAGATGTGCTCAAAAACTGCAACTTCAATGCACAGGCAAAACTCCTACGGCAGCTACAGCTCAAGCACTAAGTATGAGAATTTATCAATGTACTGAGCATTTCCGAGACAATTTATCCAGAAATGGGGATAATAGTTCTCAGAGTTATTACAAAGATTAAACAAGACCACTTGCATAAAGCACAGTAGAGAATTATTTAAAAANATTATAGTGGAGCTGGAGAGATGGCTCAGCAGTTGAGAGCACTGGCTGCTCTTCTAGAGGACCCAGGATTGGATTCCCACACCCACAGGGCAGCTCAGTTTGCTGTAACTCCAGTTCCAGGGAATCTAGCACCCTCCTCTAGACATCAAGTATGCACACAATACACAGACATACAAGCAGGCAAAACACCTACACACATAATAAAACAAAATTTAAAACTAAATTATCTTTAATGTGACATACACTGTTTGAATGGGTATTTAGTGTGACTTTTTAAAAATATAACTAATTATAATTGGAATTATTCAAATTAACTTCAAAGTCACATTTTTATTAGATAACAAAAAAAAGGCCAGAAAAACCTAGGAAGGAATAGAAATATTAAAATACAAAGACAATTGGGGGGATCCCTCATAAATAAGGAAATGTTTTGAAAGAAAATAACTCCTTTATATTTTTANGGCTCAAAGCACAAGTGATAATTTCCAAGTGACAAGACTCACACAAATATAGCAACTGAGAGATTTATTTTTGCTGAAGTTATTCTCTAGCTCTATTCAAAAAAAAGTTACTTCTTAGAGGCACGTACACACAGATGAGGTCTTGGTGTGGGGAGCTTATTGAAATGTTCTTCAGTCTCTCCCCCAACCTCTCTCCNGGACTAGTTTCTTTTAAAAATAAGTCTAAAGCGCCATCTACTGTGTCTGCTCTATCACAGGTCTCTGGATCAGAGGGCTGCAGAATTGAAAAGCACAGTATATTCGGAATGTCACCCCAAAGTCTTGTTCCAAAGACACGAAAGAGACCCATCTTCCCCCAACATATACTTTTATATAATATTCTTGGGCTTTTCTTTTCACCTTCTTATTAAATAGAACTGACCATACAAAAAAAGCATCACAGTAGTATGCTAGGGGAATGGAAGTAACAACAATTTTGTTTGTTGTGTTTGTTTATTTGCCTTTGCGAGTTTGGGGATCAAATCCAAAACCTCTATTTTACAGAAAAAGAAAATGAACGGCTGAGGAGTTATTAAGTATTTTGCTGAAGTCATATAACCAGTAAGTAACGAGACATTCTGGCCTNAGAGTAAATGTTTTAACCACAATACCAATATTTCTGTTACTCCAATGGATTCAAAATCATTACTAATCACACTCGGGTCACTAGAACTTCAGAGAACAAACTCTACAACATGATATTCATTTCAACACATTTTAGCACCCTTCTATTTTCCAATTGCTTTGGTTTGGGGTGGGAGTGTAGTATACATCTATGTTTAGAAAGTATTGTTTTATGCCGAGACTNTATTAAAACACAGGAGCCCTACTCTAGAGGTTCTAATTCAGTATGTCAAAACCGCAATTGAAGGCATTTTCGCCTCTCTGTTCGTTCTCAGTTTTTGCAGTGCTGAGATCAAATGCTGACCTTGCGCATGCTAGGCAAGAGTTCTACCGCTGAGCTACATCAGCAGCCCTACAATACGAAATCTTTGTTTTTAACAACTGGCCTCCAGTGATTCTGATGCAACCAGGCTGAGGCCTTGCATTTAGAATCATGGAGATTTTTGGGGGGGTGGGGGGAAGGGGGGAGTCCCTTGGGCTATNCAGGATGATATTACTCAAGAAAGAAATTCCTCTGCTTTTGGGTAGAGGGTCTCCTGATTTTCTCATTTTAAGTGATTTCTAGGCAGAGACTATAGACAGAAAATACAACGAACTAAGGAATCTCCAGGTACTGTACAACATCTGCTTCTTCTAAGAATAATGACTGAAGACAGAGAAGTAGACTGTGGAAAAGATGTGATGTGTGGGGCTGGGGCTCAGTGGTAACGTGCTCTTAACATGCATAATGTGCTGACTTTAATCCCATGAATTGAGTCTGTAATATAATGAAGTGGGTATGTTAAGATGGCTCTATAATTTACATATTTAAATAAGTAATTTGTGAACTGTTTCAATTAAGAACTTACTCTACTGCTATTACACAAATACTCTTGCAATATCTCATGGTAATTTCCTTCAGAACAANTCCTGGAAGTAACTANTTCACTTTATTACTTTATATTTCATTTACATTTTAAGTCTATTACTAAGTTTGATCTTACTCAGATTCTAAATGACAGTTGGCTATTTGAAAATAAAAAATAATCTACAAACTACAGAAAATAGTTAAAGGGTATATGAAGGGCTAGACTCTCTCATCAAAAAAAAAACAAGCATATATAAAGTAAGTATAAAATATCCCACGGTTGTTTTGAAGGGGAATAATATCCACTCATATATATTATTTCCAGCCTCCAAAAAGATACTTAGNTGCCATATTTTTACACCACTGTAGCTTCTAACTACTACCACAGCAGCTTTTGTTTCCTATCAAGATGTTCTCTGTCCTAGTCTTCACATTCCGGAGACTCTGGTCTTCCTCAGGGAGGAGGGAGACTTTGAAATTTCACTGGTGTACTCCTCATACTTCACACAACCTCCACTTCAAGTTCAGCGTGTCTGNCCGAATTGCCCAACCCTTCCACTATTTCCAATACTACAAAGCAGCTTCCCAGAAACCCCTATTAGGATCAAGCAAAACAATTTGGTGTCATCAGCAGATTTCACCATTTCCTCTGGGGCTCATTAAACAACACTCTAAACAAGCATGATCCTGGTGTCAACTCTTGCAGTTCCTACCATGAACCTCTCTCTCTTCAAATGAAGCCAGGCCATTCTCTTCCACCTAGTGATTCCCACCATAGAACTATAATATGTTCATTTGCTAATGTTTACATTTTGACGGCTATTTTTTAACTGAAAGTTGCAAAATGCATTGCAAAAGTAAAGGGGGGCGGGTCCTAAAGGAAAGACCTGAAAAGCAGGAAAAAGAAACAGCTCCCAGATGAGCAGTCTACCCAATCACTCAAACCGCCTCTCCTTTGTCTGCTTCTCAAACTTTAACACAATTTTGACCTTTGCTCTCCAATTAGTTATTTTTTTATAGTTGGATGAGAGACCACTAGTAAACACACTTGAAAAATCTATATGAATTATAACCAGCAAGTCCCATTACTTTCTTAGATTTTTCTTCTCCTTACTGCATCAAAAGAAGGAAAAGCAAATAGCCCTTACACTGAAAGTAAAATCCACCCAAACGTCTGTACTATGGACAGCACAGAAGAACAACACCGCTCTCTTTCATCCAAGTGCAAATCCATGTGGAGCTTTCTTCCACTTCCCCAGAGTACTTCTGCAGTTGCATTACAGATGAGACATGGAAACTAAAGAAAACCAGGCTGAGGCCAAAGAACCAACACTGTCCTTCTGCAGGCTCGCTCAGAGAGCAGCACCATTCTAAACACCCCTCCTCGCCTTTTCCATTCTAGCAGACCCCATCCAGAAGAAGGTAGTACTGTACTACATCACACTGACCCCATCTCAAAGAACAACTTCTCATGTGAGATCATAAAAGGATAAGGTCAGCAGATACCACCATCACCCTCAGNCCTCACACACAGCCTGAGACAGTCTCAGGATCATGGTAGTTCTGGGATGCATGAACTGAGGCAGGATGGAATGGGCACTGGAGAGACCCAGAAAGGTCTGATAAGATGCAGTGGAATAGCAGACAGAGCAGCAGTGAGCAGAATTCACTTGGCCTATCTTGNCGAGTCGAAATCTTCTCCTTAAAGAGCCAAGTTTGCCAAAGACTTGCAGACTTCATGTCTGGCAGCAGATGCACTGCATGGGAGGTGTCAGGTAACTTACAATCCCAGCCATCTACTCAGGCCACCAGTGAACCACATAGCTGAAAAAGTTCACCACCTCAAAACTCAAACTCTGCTGGGATCAGAAGGGTGCTCTCAAGGGGCCGCACTCAGATCTCATTATAACTCCATGTTATTTTAATACTGTTCCTTGGATTTTGCCCCNCACACAATTCCCAAGTCCCAGAAAGACCATGAACAGTGTCCAGATGTATAAATGCAAAAATACTTTCCTCCTACTTGTGGACTCCAAGATAAACACCACAAGAAGCACGTGTGACTAAAGTCGGAGCTCGTTCCAAATTAAATACTGCATCATGTGCACAGTGTATGGCTTAAAAAACAAAACCCCACGAATATCCTACACGGTTCATGAGCCAGGCTTGGGCAAGCACATGACCACACTGAAGAAGGAAACATGAATCGGAGCGCAGGGGTAAAGGGTGAGAACAGCCTCTGTCGGGACCTTTCCCAGAAAACTGTGGCTATTTTCAGGGAACATTTGTATAATATGGGACACAAATGAAAGAGGAAACAGTGTTTTTCTGTTTGGTTGGGGGTACCCCCCCAACTGATGACCCTTAATTCTAAAACTGCCTTTCAGTGGGGAAACCCTGCAAAGATTTCAAAAGCCCTAAATAAGCAAAGCACAAACATCATTGAATACAGATACACAGGCACTCACTGAGGTAATAAATACTTAAATGTCTGGCCAGCGAGCCCAGACAGAATGCTGTTGACCTGGAAGCTGGATCTGAGGAGAGTACATGGAAACTCTGAGGGCAGAGACACAGGACACNGACCATGTGAAAGATTTCTACATTACTGTTGTTGTGTTTCCAAGATTAAAGTGAGAGGCACAACTTTCCATTCCTTTGTCTGTCTCTCTCTACTTCCCAAACTTAAGTTTNTGTTAAAATCTCTCCTCAGTAGACTGTAACTTTGCTTCAAAAAAGTTACAGTAAAAAAGTGAATGGCTATTTAAAGTAGGACTANAGGAGATGATATTTGGCCAAGCCGGTGTCTTCAATATTTTCTCCTGCAACTTAACATAAGCAAAATCTTTGGAAAAACTCAGATTGGAAAATGTTTAACTACCAAAGTATCGTGACTTTTTAAAAAAAACTAGACATTTGATAAATTGAAAAGAATACACACACATACACACACTGTGTAGGTTATGAAGCGTAGCTATCAGAATACACACCGATGAGCCTGACGACCATTTTTTAATTAGCATTTTTCCACTCTGAAAAGCTAAGAATGTCACTTTGTGGCAGAATATTCGCCTAACATGCCAGGGACCCTGGGCTCAGTTCTCAGCAATGAGAAAGGAGGACAGGGCTGGGGGAAATTTCCAATCTGGAAATCTGCTGTAGATTAAATTTTTACACCTCTCCCAAAAATTATCTTTTGAAGCCCTAATCCCTGATGTGATGGTGTGGTAATCNATGAAGCTTTTGACAGGGCCTGGTTAGGCCAGGCCTAGAAGTTGGAAACACTGNAGACNANAGTCACATGACAGCATTAGCACCAAGAAGGCCTTCACCAAGCACCTGACCTCATGGGACTATGGTCTCACTCCCCGTGAACAGAATACTCCGAAGTGAATGTTGCTTACTCTGCCCAGGCCATGGTGCTGTGGTGGCTCCAGGTGACAAGTCACAATGAAGCAGCANAGGCCATCTTCCCACAAGGTGGCCTCTCAATGGTCATCGCTATTCTGAATTATGCATATATTTCATTATTGCCTCTTTTTTAAAAAAAAATGGTTTTGGGCCACAGCTATTGGGATTTCTTTTAAGGAAATTAATATTCCTCTTACACTGTCAGTCTTGGGTCTGCTACACTACACACACACACATGGGTGCCTCCCTTTCTAAAGCTTACATCCAGGGCAATGTGACACATAACACATGTTGGGTACAAATATGTGCCTAAAATAGGTTTGCTGTCATTCCTTCCATGCTTCCCTTTGTGTTTACTTCACATTGGAAAGGGGATTTTCAGAGAGAGCATGTGCAAAGCCTTTATCTCAGCATGGTTAAGTACTTGCCTATATTGTCTCTCATAGTCTAAGGCCCTAGGGACAAGAGATCATGGCTGACTTCGCTCTGAGTTCACAGTAATTGGCTGAGTATTAAGTCACTGTTTCTCAGCTAATCTCAGCCCAAATGCCTTCCATGCTTCCCAGTCAGAGTAGATCAACAACAAAGACTGATCCTTTGATCACTGCTTTTCTTATCTAGCACACCTCTTCCTACTCCAGATCCTTGTTTACCAGTTATCTCCCCAGACTGTAATCAATACCATGGTCATCTCATCACCTCAGCACCCACCAGATAAAAAGCAGACGATTTCCTTAGTCACACACAGCTGACCTTTAGTCTGGGCAAGCATGCAATCACACATGAGAGCTTCATTTCATAGGATTGGAACTATTCTTAATCACAGGTGCCAACAGGACATGTGACCCAAAAGGAAGCAAATAAATAAAAAGGTCTCCTGCTGAAGAACAGCATCTTCTACACAGCGGACTCTACACAGACTGGAGGAGACATCCTGCAACTTGGCAGCCAAGAGTTTCCTAGTCATCTTAGCATCTTTACATTCTGTACTCGACAGTCTCTTGGGGGCTGTGTTCTAAAGGAAGCCTACACCCTCAATTATGTCAGCCTTATGCAACAGTCTCATGTTACAAATTTCTCAAAGAAGCAAAAGTGACAGTTAATGCCATTTCAGACTCTAAATTAGGCTGTATGAGCCCCCTCCCAAAAATCATCATCAGTGTAAAACCTTCTCTGACTCACCCTTCATTGTGCTCAGAGCACAAGACTATGATCTACTGATTAAAGTACTTTCTGGGTGTGGAAAGGAGTCAGAGAGAAAGAGGCTGAAGATTTAAGCAGGTCACAAGACTCCAGTCAAGGGGCTATCTGCCTCTCTTCCTCCCTTACTTCTTTCTCCCTCCCTCCCTCCCTCTCTTTTATCTTATTTGATTTTGAGGCAGGGTCCTGTTATGTAGCCCAGGCCAGTCTTGAATTCACAATCCTCCTGCCTCAGCCTCTGGAGCAGCTGAGATTACAGGCACACCACCACACCTACTGAACAATTGCAAATATGTATATTGTAAAGAACTGCAGCACACAACAGGCTACTTCAAAAAACCTGTATCTTTTCACATACACAACTGAAAAGACAAGAGTCAAAAGTCCACACTGACCATCTTGATGGGCAATTCAAGGGGAAAGCCTTGAGGAGAAAGAACAACTTTTTCTAAGGTCTGTTAACATTCAAACTGCTAAGGCAAAAGAGAGAAAACCACTCATCATGCCTCTAACTAGCTGGCCACGATCAATCCTTATTCACATTGCCACTGTGTTTGACCTCAGGCTGAGAGTGTGGGAAGGAAGGGGACTAAGAACCACCACCTGAAGTACTGGGAGAGAATGGCCAGTGGGTGGACAAGCAATGGCACCCATCTCGGTAACCCACCCTCCCCAAAGCCATCCAGCTCTCAGTTACCAATGGGGAAACATCTGCACTCAGACCATGCCAAAGACACAGTCCACTTTTTCCCACCTACCCCAGTCCATTGAAATACGAACCTAAGTCACAGTCCATGACTCTTCTGTGCCTAAGGGAAAGAATGACAGCAGCAGCTATGGTCATGACCACCTGTGTGGGGACATCTCTGAAGATGCTGGGCCATCATTCCTGCTAGAGCCAGGACGTCCTTCATAGTGGTTTTCCTTTTCAGAGACATTTTTAACAGTATCTCTTGCTGTGCCACAAAAGGAGAAAACAGGCATCCTTTCCTTACCAGGGATTATCTTAATCCCTAGCATTTAGGATAAAGCTGTGTTATGTGCTCGAGGTTGCTATGTTTCATTTAGTAGTTTCCATTCCTTTGTCTCCTTATAATTGTGTTGCATCCTGCACAAGGGCACAGTGTCTCAGTAAAGACAACTGTTACTTTTCTCTGTACAATCTACTAATATAATACTTCTGCTTCTAAAGCACCTTATGTCAGCAAACATACACTATATCTGTATAAGACATTTCTGCTTCCAATAATACCATCAAGAAAGTAAGAAGACAGGGTTCAGGGAAAGTGGGTGAGATAAGAGAAGATTGGATGAATATGATCAAATTACATTATAAACATATGAAACTGTCAAAGAATAACCTTTAAAAATTTAAAGAAAGTAATTCTAATGAGATGGCTCAGTAGGAAGGGGGCTGTTGCTGAGAATGGTAACCTGAGTTCAATCCCAGCTACCCATACAGTAAGGAGAGAATCCACTATGAACAGTGGTGCTCTGAGCTCCACTGTGCACATGGCATGCATGAGTACATACATGCATATGTATGTATATGCATGTGCACACACACTCAAAATAATAAATGTAAAAATACTTCCATCAATAAAAAGTAAAAAGACAGACAGGGGAAAGACAATTATTTCATAAGGGACTTGTATCTAATATATAATGTGCTTTTACTCAATAATAAAGATAACCCAATTATAAATGAACAAAATTTTAAAACATATTCTCAAAAAAAAAAAAGACATACAAATGGCCAGTAAGCACATAAGTGACTGCCAATGTAACCAGACACTAGGAAATACACATAAAAATCACAGTGAGATGACTACCTCATCCCCACTAATGAGATATGGCTGCAATTTTTTAGGCAGTAGTAAGTGCTAACGAAGATATACAGAGATGGGACACTGACTTAGTCCTGGCAGTATTGTAAATGGTAAAGTCACTTTGGAAAATGGTTTGGCAGATCCTCAAATGTTGACTCCAGCAATTCTACTCCTGAGTATACAATCAAGAGAAATGAAACCATGTGTTCATACAAAAACTTGAACATGGATGTTTACAACTCTATAAGTCATAATACCCAAAAAATGTCAATCAACTGATGAGTAGATAAATAAAATTAAGTCTGTTCATACAATGGCATATTATTTTGTAATGAAAAAGAATAAAGTATTGATAGCATGCTACAATATAGACAAAATTTACATCAACATTATGTTTAATGAAAGAAACTAGTCACAAAAGAGATGCTGTCTGATTCCATTTTTTGTGAAATTTCTAGAATAGGCAAATCTATAGAGACAAAAACTTGTTTGCAAAGGCTGAAGGGGTAGGTAGAAATGGAGAGTAACTGCTGTTGGGCCCAGGGCTTCTTTTGGCAGTGGTGAAAACTCTGGGATTAGAGAGTAGTAGTAACTGCACAATTTGTGATTATCCTTAACAATGGAATGACACACCCAGAGAAANACAGCATGTGAATTATATCTCAATAAACTACTTTAGAGGCTGGGGACTTAGTTCTTGCCAAGCATGAATGAGGCCCTGGTTCCAATCCTCAGCACCACATAAACTGGGCAGGTGGTACGAAACTGTAATCCTAGCACTTGGGAGGGAGAGATGGGAGGACCAGTACAACGAGTTCAAGGCCAGCCTGGGATGCGAAAGAAACTAGAAAAATCACCACTAGCTATTTTTAAACTTTCTGTTCTATCAAGATTCCAAAATTTGTTCTTTAGAAAATAGCATGCATTAAAGGTTTGAAATGGTGTTTATTTCTGTATTCTTGACTATAAGAACCCTGGCACTCAATGAATAGGTGTTTGGGGGTTGTGGTTTGGTTTGGTTCAGACAGGGTTTCTCTCTGGAGCCCAAGATGGCCTTGCACTTGCAGCCATCTTCTGTCTCAGCCTCCTGAGAGAAGATGAACAAATCCTATCCACAGACACTGATATAGTTGAGCCTATCCACAGGCTCTGATATAGTTGAGCTCAGCGACAGGGAAACCGCCCTCTACCATCTTGTGCTTCTCTTGTCTTTGTAATGAAGGCTTTAGCAGGCCTAGTCAGTGTCACAACCCCTATTATTTCAGAAACAAGAAAATCACACTAGACTGTGTATCCAGGAGGAAGCAACAGAATCCATATTAAAATGGAAAGGAGACGTATTTACAGAATGGGCACTGTATCCTGTCTTCTGAGTATCTCTAAAAATGAACCGTCTTATACTTCAAAACAATTNCCTATACATGAGCAGATATGTGGAATATTAAAGGCAGGTTTTTCTGGCATGTCTCAAAACTAAGCCTTTAGGAAAGAATCCTATGAAAGCTATCTTACGTAAGGTATACTGCAACTAGTCAGTTTCGCCTATTAACTCAATCAAAATGTATTGAGTACGCACAGCCTTACAAACATGGTTATATAAATAATTCAAGTTACTAGTGGACATTACTGCAAAATAATTCACAATTATGGAGAAACAGAATGCTTTTCAGACACACACGATACACAACCTCTTGTAAGAGCTGGGCATCTGACTACATGCTCCAGAGTCTGGAACAATACCTGCCCTTCAAGAGCCAATATCCCACACATGTCAACAAGATTGCTTTTTAATACCATGTATCTTTTTTCTGGTAAGAGAATGGAATGGGGAATATGAAGCAACCCAAAACAAAGGCGTTTTCTTTTCTATATTATTTAACACAATCTATGAGGAAGGATATTCAGTTTAAGTTCAGCTTTTTAAAACCCCTTAACCTGTAAAGTCTGAGAGGCTGGGAACAGCATCCTGTCCACCGCGGTATCTCAATAGAAACCCTGACTCTCATTACATAGGTGTCGGTGAATAGATAAGCTAAGAGCCAAGCCAAGTGCAAGCCACAAATGGTACTGATACCACACTCCTAAGGGCACTACTACATTTCATTACTTCCTTCACAACTGTTGGCTATTTTCTCTTCTTTTGCCCTCATACTTCTTTTCTCTCCTTTCCCTTCATTTCTTCCTTTCTCTTCATATCTTCCTTCCTCTCTTATTTGAAACCTTTCTTAGGTTTCAGGAACTGCCACTAGCTCTTGTCACTGGCGATTGCTTTGCTACTGAGCAGGCCACAATGTCTCTAATGGCAGGGATGGAAGGCATTAACATTTTCTTGTTAAAAGCGCCCCCTAGTGGTTTAGCCCCTTCTATCCCTAAGGTGCAGGAGGAATGGATTCCTATCGACTTGTCTGGGCGTGGTCTCCTGGCAGCATCAGATAGTCTCATCATGTCCTTTAACATCTATAAGCAAGCTGTGAGTTACCAATGATAAATATTTGCACTTAAACATATATTGATTTTTCTTTCTTACCAGTAGTTACTTTCTTCTGATAAAAAGTGCAAGGATATAGAGACCTTTTACTTAACAGAAACTTTAAACCCAATGAAACAAAAATCTAAGTATGCTTTCCTCTACCTGCAATAATGCCCCCTACANTTGATCACAGTCAGAAAAGAGGTCAGGCTGCAGCTGTCCTACTGCCTCAGCATCAGTAACTAGGGCCCACAGGTGAGACAGGAAGCAGTAAACACTAAAGCTGAGGAAGGCTATGACCAGCCAGGCTCCCACACCTTCCTCAGAGTCCGCTGTGAAGTATTAAGCTCGGTGGGACATTCACCAGGTTGGGAGGAAGCTGGGGAAGCTCACCGTGTGGGGCTGGCACTATTTACGAAACGGGCACTGCAAGAAAGTGGGACAGACTGAGAGGTGAAGACATCTATAGGTAGGAGCAGCTCAGTTCCAAGATGTCTGCTGCTGAGCTGCAGACCGTGAAAGCACCTAACACACCTAACACACCTAACACACCTAACACTGTCTACAAAGACTGCTCAAAGCGGACAACTGCTAGAATAAGCCAACGTCCAAAGCCCAACACAGTTCTGCCAAGTATGTCACTTGTCTGAGGAGAGGACCAGAGCCATTGGAGGACAAAGAGAGTGAGATCGGTTTCAATGCTCCCAAGTAGAGAAAAATTAAATAAAAAGAAGGATAGGAGAAGTCTAATACTCCTGTGACTTGGACATACAGTTCTGTATCCTTTCTGAAGCAGGAGAGAGCCTGGAGAGGGGGAGAGGAGAAAAAGGATACCCAGGAGATGTAACTCATCCTGAGAGGAACAAACTCTACCAGAAAGTGGTGGGGAAGCCAAGGTTACTCTGCTCTGCATGGGTTCTCACTCATGGAAACAGCCATGTATTTTAGCCAGTCTATTGAAAGGCTTTGGCCACTTCCCCTATTCTTATTCAAACATCTAAATTACATATTCTCTTTAAATAAGAGCTAGAGAGGAAAAACGCTCCAGGCTCCAAAAGGAAATGTTCCTTAATATATTTTTTTCCGTATTGGCAAGCTTGGAAAGTAGGATGAAGAGTTTTTGCATGTTGTAACTTTAGACAAATACTAACAAGAAGAACCAAACTCCTGTGGTACAAGCATGCAATCTGATACATGTTTTATGTATTATGTAAGAATGACACATTGCCCCTTGAGTCAAGAGGAAGGCCTTTTATGTGTCTTGGTAGGCAAGACGAAAGCTGCAGGCAGCAGGGCCCTTCTGCTTACTTTCCCTCACACTCACCCCTTTCTTGACATCACTTCCCTCCAGCAATGATGACTGAAGCCCATAAAGCTAGAATAAGCAGTCCTGAAACAGTCAGCTATTGCCAAAGTAGATGGAAAACAAGTAGAAAGGAATCCCCCCGCACCCCCCCCCAAAAAAAATCCTTCAGGACCTTTCCTTTCTCGGAATTACCACAATTTACCCATATACTAACTCAACTCAAGCCTACTCAATAAGCCTTACCCAGATACTTCAATGAACAGCTGCTCCTGACTGTCTGATACCTCATCTCCCTTTTNCTGGGAAATAGACCCCATTTGGAAATCTAACCCCCCAAAACACTCACAGGTATGTGTTATTGGAGGGGTGACATCCCCAAGAATAACAGTGTCAAGTGTCAAATCCAACAAGGGTAACAAGTCCCTGCTGACATAGTAGATATATGGCACAGGCTAGTCTCCAACAAATCATACAGAAATTACAAAAGTAGGAGACTATAAAATACAGGTTTGGGGTTTGTCCCTTTTTTCTAAGATAAAGCTCCAGAAACCCTTGGACTCTTCGCAGTGATGAAAGAATCCTTAGTTTGATAAGAGGGACTGATGGCTAGGAGCCCCAGATAGCTTCAAGATGGGGACTAAGTTATGCTAACTAACAGGAATGGGACTCACACCTCCTTCCACCTCTAGAGAGGAGAAAGGGCCTGAAAGTTAGTGATTCCCGGTGGCTGTGGACTTAATCAATATGCCTACATAACGAAGTCTTCATCTAAAGAGACTGGCCCTGGGAGCCTCTGGCCAGCTCAACAGTGGAGGCACTTGGAGGGTGGGGTACGTGTCTGAAAATGACCAGAAAGTTCCAAGAATGTTAATTTGGTGATTATGAGGAGGCAAACTCACAAGACTGAATCTGTAAACAATGAGGATCAACTATATATGCACACTTGCAGAAAGCATGAGTGTGTTGACTCAAACCCAGCACAATAAAATACAGATGCATTTGATTACATCTAAATAAGAAACCTGGAGCCAGTGAGATGTTTCTGTGGGTGAGGCCTTTGCCACCCAATGATGTAAGCCTAACAAACAAGTTCAATCCCCAGGACCCAGACAAAGGTGGAAGGCAAAAGCTGACTCAACAAGTTGTCCTCTGAATTCCACATGTGTGCCTTGGCATGCTTCCTC
>LZPO01107950.1:335203-347458 GCA_001675575.1 Neotoma lepida | reverse complement strand
AAAAAAAAAAAAAAAAAAAAAAAAAAACCACAACTTATGCATAGGGGAAAACTGGCAGCCAAAGAAGAGGAAAACTGTTTGCAAAACATCATAGGTTAAAAAAGTACACTGGGGCTGGAGAGATGGCTCCAGGGTTAAGAGTATGCATTGCTCCAGCAGAGGGCCTGAAGTTGCTGCCTAGAACCCACATCTGGCAATTCACACCTGCCTGGAACTCCAACTCCAGAGGAACCAATGCCTCTGGCCTCCACGGGCACCTGCACTCCCATGTACATACCCACGCAGGTACATAAAACTGAAAATAAAATAAATCTTTCCAAAGGTACATCACAAGGAAAAAGGAAAGGAAAGAAAATTTAAAATCCAAAGGAAAAATGTTAGTAATTTACACAAAAAGCATGGAGAGATCTTTGTAAGGGAAACCTAAGTGAGGGCAGAGTGCAAGCACCAAACTGACCCTCCATGGGTGGACAGAAGGTTCTTACTGTAGATAGGAGAGAATAGCAGAGAGATGCCAGAGGCATTTGGAGAATTCCAAAGCAGTCACAGCTACCTGGGGGCCTGGGGCAGAGAGGGGAGCAGACTGGTCAAGGTCAGTGCTATCTTGCAGGAGCAGGGGTATGTGTGTGAATCATCCCAATTTTAGAAACATCTTAATGAGAGAAAGAAAATTTATTCTGTAAAAACTTGAGAAATCTAATATTATTGTGGTAATTCTTTTTTAAACAAAGCACACTATTTTTTCACTTAAAGATCTAAGTGAAATGTTATTTTTTTTATTTGCTGAGACTCAAGAAAANTGAATAGTCTTCAAATGTGTGTGCTTATGCTTTTAAGTGTTACCACTGCAGTGTGTGCTATAAAGCTATAACATTTACATCTGAATGATAGAAAAGAGTAAACTCAGGAGACAGAGGCAGAAGAATAGGAGTTTAAAGGACAGTCTGGAATACAAGCCAAGTGTGGGAGCATCCTGGGCTCCATTAGACCGTCTCAAAAAATGAAAAAATTAAAAAGGAGAAGAAAAGGGATAGGGAGACCTAATGAAAGAATTTTGGATCTAAAGGGGAAAGGGGGCTGTGGCCATGGCTTGGTGGGCAAAAGTGCTTGCCCACCTGAGGACCTGACTTTAAATCCATACCTCATATACCACACACTACACCAGACACACCACATACCACAGCACACACACTACACACATACACAATACATCACACCACACACCATACACTACACACATATCTTATACTCCCCAAACAATACACAAACTACATACAGCACAGCACACATTCCACATATTCACCACACATCATAGCACACACTACACATCATAGGACACCTTACACAATGCATTACATACTCCTCAAATACCACACCACACACCATAGCACACCTTACACAATGCACTACATACTCCTCAAATACCACACATAGACCACACACACACACACCACACACAAACACACAACCACAAAGAGGAAAAAAGAAAAGGTAGTACTAAGAAAATTATGGTTTGCAAAGTATGTCTCTAAGCTTTTAGCAAGAACTTATATAGTTGTAAATATTTAAATGTTTTATATTTACTTATGTTTATTTGTGTGTGTATGTGTGTGTGTGTGTGTGTGTGTGTATACAGGCATGTGCTCCACNGCACACATGAGTGGGTCACAGGACAACTTTCAGATGCTGGTTCTCTCCTTCCACTGTGTGGGTTCCAAGGATCAAATCTAGGCTGTTGGGTTTGGAGGTTGCAAACCCATGTTGTGCATACTTAATAGAAAATACTTAGCTGGCCCCTCAGTTATCTACTAAATGTTATTATTCTTTCAGTGATATGGTTTTTATTGAGCACTTACATCTTTTAATAGGATTTTATTAGATTTCATAAGGTAATTTCAAAATGCTTTTACATATGAACTATTTAGCATATACATTAAAAACTAAGGACAGGAAATGTCTATATAATANATAATAAACAGAATTCAATTCAAACAGGCTCATTTAATTGATTATAAGAGAGTATATTTAGTGGGGGGGATATCTATGAGCTGGTAAAGTTATTTGCAGTTACGCAAATAAACCGCAGTACAGGATAGCTACATACTGTAAGATTCCTCTTATAGGAAATATTCACAAAAGACAAATCTTTTTTTTTTTTTGGTTTTTTTGAGACAGGGTTTCTCTGTAGCTTTGGAGCCTTTCCTGGAACTCACTCTGTAGCCCAGGCTGGCCTTGAACTCACAGAGATCCGCCTGCCTCTGCCTCCCGAGTGCTGGGATTAAAGGCATGCGCCACCACCGCCCGGCACAAGAGACAAATCTATAGAGACTGATTGGTGGGTGGAGAATGACTGCTAAGTGGTACCAGGAGGAGTCCTGTCTGGAGTGGAGCAGCATTATAGAATGAAACTGTGGTAGTGTTTACCCAAAGGTGAATGCTATAGTATATGAACTATAGCTCAACAAAATTTTCAAAGAGCGTCCTTAGTATGCTGACTTCCTAAGAAATAAGAGCAAATATAGAAAAGATAACCCAGAAACTTATGTAAGGGGGTGGACAGGCAGACATGATTGATAGGCAGGCAAATGTAAGGGGATGGACAGGCAGGACATGATAGGCAGGTGAATGGAACAGACGGAACTAAGAGAAGGAGGGTATATGGTGCCTGAATGTACCCTGATGCACAATTCTGACTTTTAGATTACATTAAATACATAAAGTGGGAGGCCAATCCTAACATGGGATGCTAACAGCACTGCATTTCCAATGTATGACGGTCGCTCTGGGTAGAGGCAACCCAAGCAACTTTTAACCATAGTCTTTGAAATATATTCCCTTGGGTCAAAGTTGTTTGTTTTTTAACTCCAAATAAATTTCAAAATCTCAACAGTGGATTCTTCCCCCAGAGGAATAAATTAGCAATTCTGAAACTATTTTCTGTATAGCCTGAAAAAATGAAAACTGAAAAAATAAGTAAATACACTTCGAGCGGTGNGAGTCTCTCGGTCCCAGGGAAGGGAGTTATAGACATGGCGGGTGGGGAGTAAGGACAAAAGGAGCCCTGTGATACTAGATCAGAACTGGACACGTCAGCATGAGGTCAGGACTGTATAGGGAGAAGTGGAAATGGATAACGATACAGACATACAGGTGCAACAGAATACATGTACACACACACAACACCTTGCCCTTCCTGTCTCCACAGAGGACCAGAGTCAGTGAGCACAAGTACAACTTTGAGCTCCTGAACACTACTGTCTCCTAAAAGGAACAAGGAGGCTCTGAGAACAGAGTTAAAAAAACAACTTATTTATTGCATTTATTTGAAACCAAATTGCTTTTAGATTTTAGCTTTTTTAAAATTTTTGGATCTCTACATATTTATAATGAAATGTCTTGGGGATGAAACCCAATTCTAATATGAAATTCACTTGTTTCATTTTACAACTTATAGCCACATAGTGGCTCACAACTGTCCAGTTCCAGGGGATCTGAACCCCTCCTCAGGTACCAGGCACACTGATGGTGCACAGATATACATACATGCAGACAAAATATTCATATACATAAATAAAATTAATGAAATATTTTTTAAAAAAAGAAAATTTGGAGAAAGTATGTTAAGATCACATAACANACAGCTTTAAAGGCAACTTAAAAGTTGGAGCTTTATCTGATAAACACTGAAAATTGTCTTCATCCACCAAGGCTGCTTTATACTTGTAAAAATTACTAAGGTGCCCAAAGAACTTTGAGACATCTAGGCTACACACTGGTACTTACCGCATCTGAAATAAAGCAAACTCCAGTTAAGTGTCTGTGTACTTTTTTAAAGACAGAGCCTTGTACATTCCAGCCTGGTCTCAGACTTCCTGCACAGCTTCAAATGTCCTTGACTTTCCTATCTTCTTATCTCCACCTCCCAAGTGCTAGAATCATAAGCATGTGAACTATGCCCATCTGAGATCATTATTATTTATATAATTCATTATTTAATGATTCAAATTAAAACCTCACTGCGCATTAATACATCTAATGCAATTTTTAAANTTTTATTAGTATGTATGTTTATCTGTGTCTGTGTATGAACATGTGCATGCAGGTGCCTTGGAGACCAGAAGGTATCAGATCCCTGGAGCTGGAGATATAAATCACATGATGTAGGCTGGGAACTGAACTCAGGTCCTCTGGAAGAACAGTCAACACTCTTAACCACTGAGCCATTTCTTCAGGCCACAAAATACATTTTTTAAAAGAAATGTCTGCAAATCACAATAAAAAACAACTATGCTCTCAT
Source organism: Neotoma lepida (assembly GCA_001675575.1). Taxonomy (NCBI): domain Eukaryota; kingdom Metazoa; phylum Chordata; class Mammalia; order Rodentia; family Cricetidae; genus Neotoma; species Neotoma lepida. Next base: position 343,161 of record LZPO01107950.1, on the reverse strand, counting down.
GTTTATATCTGCAACCTGTTGNACTATCTTGCTTTGGCTGGTGTCTTGGAAGATAATCTGGTTTTACCTACATAGTTGGAAAAAGAAGTGTTTTAATGGCTTTTTCATATAACTACAGAAATGTTTACTTGAAATTATAGCAACCCTGAACAAGCGCCAATTTTTAAAAAGTAGTTGCCCTACCAACTCTGCAGAGAAATGAACTTGTTTTAAAATCTATTGTTCTACCTTGTACTCCAAAGAGAGCTTTACCAATGCTTTATAGTCCACACACCAATCATATGAAAGACATTATACAGATCTTCCTAAAGTTCACATGTGTCAATCATTATCAGTCTCATCAGAAATGTTTTTCAGTNTGAGTTTTACAAATTATCACTTTTGTTCAAAATTTAAATTTTATTATTAGCAATGACAACTTCATTTTGGTTCTTTTTTTNAAATATCTCTAGACATAAAAATCTAAATTAACCAGATTGCTTTTTTCCAAATAAAAGCAGTGTTTCAAGAAAATAAGCATTAATACACAACTCAGACAGCAGCAAAGGTGTTCCTGAGGATAGTCAGACTTCAGAAGGTCCACCTGNCCTGCAGCCCCCTGAGGAGCTGAATGATCTGGGGAGAGTAGTTCTAGGTTCTTGACAGGCTATTCTGAGTTACTTCAACTTCCAGGCCTCAATTTTATCATGACTAAAATGGACAACAGAGCTTCATTTTCACAGCCTCTACCATAAAGCCTAACACACAGGAAAACTAGCACATTATAAGAANAAAAATCAATCAACATAGTCACACATTCTTTAAAAGTACTGCCTTCAGAGAGACCTCAGTGAATTCTCACTGCAAAATATAACACAGACACAGTTTGCCATCTATTAATTACAGAATTATAATCTAATCTCTGAATAATTCCATGTATCCTACCTAACACTCTCAAGATCTATAGACAGATATACAAGTAAGAAAAATGTAAAGATGTTTTGCTTTTTTGAAATATGGCATCTATGTAAAGAGCAGAAGAAAAACTAAATACAATTCCTAGGTTGCAGGTAGATTTAATTTGCCCTGCTGTTAGTCTTAANGGACACAGACACAGTAGGGAACGAAACTCTGCAACTGAAATGCACATGTCAGCAGTTTCCACGAGTTGGTCCCTGGAGGTTTATGATTCTGGAATAGAAATGCAGTTCAGAACCCTGTCTAGCTGAAATAGGAACAGAGCTGGGGGACTGCGGAAAGGAGTAATCCTTAGGGAGGTAAAATGTGATTCTCCAAGCTGACTTGCAACCAGCAGAGCTAAGCTCATAGCCCCTAACTTGCCAAAAACAACATGAAAGTCCTTTTGACCATGGTTTTAAGGACTACAGTTTTATATTTCAACCAAAAATAACTATTAAAAAATTTTAAAGCTATATGTCATTCAAAGAAAGATGAAAGTATGTTTATACAATGATCCAATAATTGATGTTTCTATTACAGTAGGAAATAGTGCCCTACCCTGCTTCTGTGTGGTATGATAGGAAAAGTGGTGCCTCCTCGGAGGAAGAAAGCCTAGAATATTATAAGAGGATGTGTGATGGCTAGGGTCTTTTTTCTTTTCTTTTTTTGAGGTAGAGTCTCTCTATGTAGCCTTGGCTGTCCTGGAACTTGCTATATAGACCAGGCCATCCTAGAACTCACAAATGCCTATCTCCAAATGCTAGCATTAAAGGCTTGTGTCACTGTGCCCAGTTAGTTTTTAACTGTCAACTTTCCACAACCTAAAATCATCTGAGAGCCTCAACTGGGGAAGATTCTAAGTTGGGTTGGCCAGTGGCATGTCTATGTTNAAATGTCTTGATTGTTGATTGATGTAAGCGGATCCAGCCTGAATGTGGGCAGCATCATTTCATAGGCTAGGCTTGAACTGTATAAGAGTGAAGAGAGCTCGCTGAACACAGGCAAGCCAGCGGGCAAAGCCAGCGGGCAGTAAGGATATGCTTATTCTCTTTGTTCTTGATTGTGGATGTGATGTGACTAGCTGCTTGAGTTCCTTGCCTTGGCTTCCCTCCAATGATGGATTATAACCTAGAATATAAGCCAAGTAAACCCTCTACTCCCTTGTGTGGCTTTTGGTAAGAGTATTTTATCACAGCAACAAAAATGAAAATAGAACAGGATGTTTCCAGCTGCCAGTAAATAAAAGTCCAAGCTAAGGGGGGTTAAACAATGTCTCTGACNCTTTTATGCACATGGAATCAGCCAGAGACTCTGATTGAGTAGGATGAAGGGAGGGAGTGAAATTCTAACAAGCTCACAGAGGACGCTGCTGACGGTCTGTGGACTGNGATTTCAATCCCAAGAACTTAGACCACAAGAAAATACACAGGTTAACAAACATATAGGGGCTGGAGAGATGGCTCAGTGGTGAAGAGCACTTATTCCTCTATCAGAGGACCAGCATTTAGATTCCAGCACCCATATCAGGCAGCTCCCAAATGCCTGTAATTCCATCTCTAAAGGATCCAATGTCCCCTTCAGGCCCCAATGGGCACCTGCATACACATGTGTGCATATATACATACATAAATTTAAAATTAAATATTTTAAATTTTCCTTTAATAAATGCTAACCACAAATAAGACTTTTCACTAATATCGTCATGGACTTAGTGGTCACATATCCTTGGACATGTCCTAGGAAAGAGAGTAGTGTCCAACAGATCTCACTCAAGAACAGAAACATTCCCAGAAGCTTAAAAGATTTTCTAACAGGGCTGGGGAGATGGCTCAGAGGCTAAGAGCACTGGCTGCTCTTCCAGAGGTCCTGAGTTCAATTCCCAGCTACCACAGGATGGCTCACAACCATCAATAATGAGATCTGGTGCCCTCTTCTGGTGTACAGGCATACATGCAGGCAGAACACTGTATACATAATAAATAAATAAAATCTTTAAAAAATAAGATAAATAAATATTTTTAAAAAAGATTTTCTTTCTGACATCCAACTCACCAGAATTGGATCATATGTTCATATTTGAACTGCTGGTGGNTAGAGCATGAAAGTGATCTTTGGACAATCAGCTCACTGTNAGAATGGGATCAGCTTTCCTGACGCATGTTGGAAAGTGCACAGAAGAGAAGGGAGCAAGAGAAAAGCCATGAGAGCACTAACAAGGAGAGAAGAAGAGATGACTCACGGGCTAGAAACAACAGCCAGTGAGACAGGCTTTGCTTCTTCTCCCTTCCCTCATCCAGCAGCGTCATCATTTAGCTCTGAACTGCTGCATCATCCTTCCATATTTTTGAAATCCATTTTATTAGAACACCTTTAAGACATTTACTGAACTCTCTAAGAAGGCTTTCATTCCTTCATCCATTCAAACTCATACTAGAGTATGCTGGAGCTGCATCTGAAGAGGCAGATACTTGACTACCACTTAAGTGAGTCCCTGGGATTCATCCACAGCAGTGCAAATAATACCAACATGTACAGTACAACTGATGAAGTAATTTCAAAATACTCTGTCAGTACAAAATATCAGAGAAGGCTGCATCTGTAGTCCTGGCTACTTAGGAAGCTTATTTCAAAATATTTAAAATTATAACACAATCAAGATAGCAATAGCAACAAGATTATAGTTATCTAACAGTAAAGCAAGAAATAAATGTGTTTTTAGAAATACAAATAAATGATCAGTAATATGTGAAACAGCCTTATATTTATTGATCTTTCCACAGAAGCAAAATGATCTCCTAAAACTGATTTGATGGTATGGGAATTACAGCTCAGTAAGACTGCTTTTTTGTCAGACACAATGGCACAGGAATATGATTCCAGCGTTTGGGAAGCACAGAAAAGAGGAACTCAAGATCAAGGCCATAGCAAACTACACACTGGGTACAAGGTCAACATAAACTGCATAACATTATCCTGTCACAAAAGGCAAGTGGGGATGTAGCTCAGAGATAGAACACTTGTCTAGCATAAACAAAGCCATGAGTTCAATTCCCAGCACCACAAAATAAACAAAGATGCTTTTTAAATTTCTTTTTCTCTACTAATAGTATAAAGGCCATCTTATAAAGAAAAAAGATACTTTAGACACATCTGTCACCAATGCCAAATATCATCTGTTTAATTGAAACAGTTTCAGATAAACTATATCAGAGATCCCTTTGAAAGAAATGCCAAATGTATGACTGTGGGACTGGGGATGTAACTCTGTTGGGGGAATGTTTGCCTAGCTTACACAAAGTCCAGGATTCGGTCTCCAGAACCACATAAGCCGGGTGTTGGAGCACCCCTGCAATTCCAACACTCAAGAAGTGGAAGCAAGGCGGAGAGACGAAAAGAGGAAAAATGAGTGAGACATGCTCAAGAATGCCGCTCTACCGCACAGAGGCTAGCTCTCTGTTCACTCACAGCATAAAGGCAACCATCCCAGGCATGAGTAGTCCACTGACCAGACACACTTCAAGGACCAGTAATTATAATGTAAAGGAGTGCAAGCAGATTGGGCTCACCATTCCCCGAGGATTCAGCACTACCATGGGGAAGGGAGAATTCTCATTTGAAAGAATGATACACAGTATACATTACTGTACAAGACTTTCTTCAGATGTGGGTCTATGTTTTTCAACCTGAATTTAACTGAAAACTAGTCCAGATCACTGCACAAACATGGTACATAATCTAATGAGATGAAAATTTACAGATTATCAACCTTGACCATAGAAGTTGAAAAGCAAGCAATGACAAAGAGTCAAGCAGGACATTAGCTTTCTAAATTGTTTTAAAAATACAATGCACTTACCATTGCCTCTCTGCAACATGATGCTTCTTTAAATATCTATAATTAAAGCAGACCCTGAAACTTTAGTCAAACATGCAGCAACTATCATTTCTGATAGTGTTGTCACATGGTGCCTTTTAATGTTAGTTATATTCATATTCATAAAAGCACAATGTCTACTGTGAATATCTTGGCCTACAATTTAAAAATGGGCCAAAGGCTGGAATGGTTGAGGGGAAAAATAATTTTCTAAACATCATACTTATTGGTTGACCTGAAGTTTTACAAAAGAGGTACTTCTAAGCATAAACCTTAAACCAATACATGCCAAACTGGTAATAGAGAAACCATGTTATGCAAATGACTTTTTAAATGCAATGTGTGCATCGTTAAATATCCATCAGCCCCATTTTTACTGCATACACAACATTCCAAGGAATGAATGCAACGCATTTAGTCAGGCTCTGCTGACAGACACTTCCATTCCTTACAAGTTTGTATCCATAAAACTGCAAAAGCATTCTCACTTACTACAAATGAAGAATATGATGTTACAGAGAGGTCCATTTTTACAGCCTAAAGTAAACTGTGCCAAGCTGCTCTCTAGAAGGACCGTTGAGGGGTTACATACTCTATAGCAGTCTCCACTTCTCACNGTATAACCAACACTGGATATTATCACCTTCTCCAGTCTTCAACATCTATAGAAGATGCCTCTGGCGCCCCTTTCGTTGTTACTCTAGTTGGAGTTCTTTCCCTCATATCTCGGTTATTGTAGTAAACTTTTGTTTCTCCAGAACTGGACCCTCCCACCTATCCTCTGGAGCAGCAGCACTCCAACACTTTAGCTTCACCTTCTATGGCCTTCAAAACCACTGAGGAGTCTATGGAGCTTTTGGTGTCTGTATCTACCAATATTTACTGCGTTAAAGCTAAAATTAAAGTTAAAATACATCAAGATACAGGCAATGCATTCTGAATAGGACTCCAAGAGTTCTAGAAATTATAGCAGGAACTGACAATCAGGACTGCATCGAATCCAAAGGCTCATGCACAGGAAAATAAACAACAGAATAAAGAAACAGCCTATGCAAAGTAAGAAAATCTTGGCCAGCTATTCATCTAACAAAAGATTAAGGCCCACAAAATATTAATTTAAAAAAAATCTCAGAAATTAGAGGTTAGACACCAGGGAAATGCAAATCAAAACTATAGTGAAATTCCATCTCACCCCATTCAGAATGGCTATCTGTCGCAGGATTTCTTTTAGGCCACCAGCCAGCTCCCAAATCATGACACAGAGACTTAATATTAGTTTTGAATGCTCGGCGTAGCTTAGGCTCTTTTCTGCCTAGATCTTTTAACTTAAATTAACCTGTTTCTCTTTAGCTTCATTTTCCTTGGGGACTTTACCTTTCTTTCTGTATATCTTACTTTCACTGCTTCTTGTGTCTGGCTGGCAGCTGCCTGGCTTCTGGCCCCTGGCATACCACACCCTCTCTCATTCGTTCTCTCCTCTTTCTTCTCTCTCTTTCTTGAGCCTAGTTTTCTCCTCCTATTAGTCTCTCTGCCCACTAGCCGCATCTATCCCTCTCCTGCCTAGCTATTGGCCGATCAGCTTTTTATTAGACCAATCAGGTGCCTTAGGCAGGCAAGGTGAAACAGCAGCACACCTTTACATAATTAAACAAATACAGCATAAACATATGCAACACATCTTCACAACATCAACAAAGACAGCAAGAACAAATATAACACACCTTTACACAGTTAAAATAATATCCTGCAGCATAAANAAATGTAACATATCTTTGCTTAGTTAAAGTAATATTCCACAACAGCTATATCATTGAGAAAACAAAGAACAGCCAGGCAGTAGTGGCACACACCTTTAATCACACTTGGGAGGCAAAAGCAGACAGATCTCCATGTTCCAGGCCAGTCTTGTCTATAGAGTGAGTTCTAGGACAGCTAGGACTACACAGAGAAACCCTGTCTCAAAAAACTAAATTTTAAAAAAGAAAGAAAGAAAGAACAAAGATTGTATTAGATGAATGTTGGTATTTGGCTCACTTTCTCCTTTTTATTCAGTCTGGGACCTCAGATGGCACCATGGAAAGGTGCCATCTATATTTACTCAATCTAGAAACTTCCACAGACATGCCCAGTGATCTGTCTCCTATGTGATTCTATACCCTGCCAACAGCCATTATTAACCATCAAGCAGGTTATTTCAATACAAATGTCTTCATGCTCTGAAAATGCCAAGTTATAAAGGGAAATATTTTCTAAGAACTTTCAGGTCCTGGAAGGTGTGAGTTTCTAAAACAATGCTCAGAACAGCGACTAGGGCTTGAATGTGGCGTCAAAGGGTTACACGTTGGACACTGGGTCTTCACACAGCACATTGTGGTGGATCAAGAAGGCCCTCAGCAGTTGCTGGAGCCATGCTTTTGGAATTCCCAGCCTTCTGAACCACAAGCTGAAAAAAATCTTTATTCATTATAAATTACTTAGTCTGTGGCATTCAGTTATAGCAAGAGAAAGTGCATTGAGACAAAAGATTTTATCATCTGGAATGGTAATATTTCAGAATTTCTCTAAAACAATGTTGATATAGTTTAAAAAATACTTTGAATAATCCCTAGTATCCGACAAATATCAGCTACCTCTAGAGTTAAAGGTTCTCCACATGCTGACTGGAAATCCTGCCCAAAGCTGGCTTACACAAGCACTTGCCAGACATTTACAGAGATAAACACTGATTCAAGCTAATTAACAATTGCAGAGAATTCTATAAACACAAATGCTAAATATTTATTTTTAAATAACCATACTGAGTTATTACTAGATGGCAATCTTATTCTTAGTAAAAAGAGAACCTCATTACAGCCCTCAGAAATGACACTAGGACTAACTACTTTTGATCATTCATAACTATTAGAAGCTGTTTTTTAAAGAAATATTAATACGAGTCACATAATACTTCAAAACTCTGAATAAAATACATTAAGTACATGCTCTAAGTTTAGGAAACTATAATTCATCAAATAACTAANGCTGAAATTAATCCATACTAGTCTATACTATAAAAAAATAATAACCGCCGGGCTGTGGTGGCACACGCCTTTAATCCCAGCACTTGGGAGGCAGAGGCAGGTGGATCTCTGTGAGTTCGAGGCCA
>LZPO01107950.1:306419-332705 GCA_001675575.1 Neotoma lepida | reverse complement strand
CAGGAAAAAGTCTTTGAGCCATGATGACTATAAAAATCACCTTATGTTTTAAGTCCCTAGGAGCTTTAAGTTAAATTCCTAAGTAGCCATTTTATTGGCTACAAACCATAGACGTGAAACATCTTCGGCATACTCACAGCATATACTGGGTTTTCATGAAACCTCAAAACAGGATGTTAGTAGGCCATCTAGATATCAGGAGTTCTCAAAGAGAGGCGTAAAGTCAAAGTGTTTACAAGTTATTTAGAAGTTATTTTAAGACAACACATTCATCACAGGATTTAAGTTAGTACAAACATTTGCCATTTCTGTTTTAAGAATACCAAAACCCAATATAACATTCCTAATAGACAGTGAAGCAANATTAAGAGAATCAAAATGAAAACAAGGAAATGTGAAACTGATAAGATTATCTCTTTCACTATCAAAGAAAAGCAAAGAGCAGGAGACAGGGATGTAGCTCAGTGGTGAGATACTAGCTTAGAACATATAATATCCTGGATTCAACTCCCAGGACCAAAAGTAAATAAATAAATAAGTCAAGGATGGGGAGATGGCTTGGCAGGTGAGAGCCATTGTTGTACAACATAATGCCCTGAGTTCAAATCCCTAGAACCCACATAAAAGCAGGGTGTGGTCACACACTTGCCAGTAATCCCACTACATAGTAAGAGAGGGAATAACAGAATTGCTGGGGCTTGCTGGCCAGCCAACCTAGCTAGGGTTAGTTAGCGACTGTCTCAAGGGAGTAAGGTAGAGAGTAATAAAACAAGATCTCCCACATCCTCCTCTGATCTCTGTGCACCCACACAGCTGTGTGAACCACTATACACATGAAGGCATACACTGTACACTCACACATACACACAAAAATTTTAATAACAGAAGGCAAAGGGGGAGTTAAGAAATTGTTCAAGTGAGAACTACGTAACTTTTAATATGCTCTATTTTAAAGTGTCTAAGTTATACTGGAAGAAAANTTTTTTATTTTTATTTTCTGTACATTAGTGTTTTGCCTGCATNTATGTCTGTGTGAAGGTGCCAGATCCTCTGGAACCAGAGTTACAGACAGTTGTGAGCTGCCATGTAGNTACTGGGAATTGAACTCAGGACCTCTGGAAGAACAGCCAGTACTCTTAACCTCTGAGCCATCTCTCCAGCCCCAGGAAGAAAAACTTTTAAACCACAACTATTATGTATTTTCATTAAACTATTTCCATAATTATTACACTCAATACATTTGTTAGTTCAAAATTCCCCCCCCACTATTACTATGTGTGTGATAAAAACATAAGATTGACCCTTAACCAATTTTCAAGTATATAAGACAATATTGTTAACTCAAACAACGTGTTATTTACATATATCCAAGACTGACTCATATCTGGAAGCTTGCACCTTTGACCAATACTTTCTGGTCGTCCAGTCCCTCCAGCCCTAACAATCACCTTTCTGTTTCTAGGAGTTTGACTAGTTTAGATTGCACATGTAAATGGGATCACATAGTATGTGTTCTACACTTGGCTTACATAATTTAGCATAGCATCCTCCCCATTCCCCCATGTTATCACTAACTGTAGGATTTTTTTAAGATTGAATAATATTCTATGATGTGTATATAGCAAATTTTCTTTATCCGTTCACATGTGAACAAACNTTTAGACTGCTTCCATGGCTTGGCTTTGAGGAAATGAAGCTACAATGAACATGGGAGTACAGATATTGTTTGGAGATCCTGATATTGCTGAGATGACCTTAAACTCACAATCTTCCTGCTTTTAGCCTCCCAAGTGCTGGGATTCCAGGCATGTGCCACCACACTGGGCTATGTACATCCTTTGAGGAACATCTACTCAGGTCCTAAAGCCAGTTTTTAATCAGTTTGCTTTTGTTATTGTCCAGGCTTTGCTATTGAGTTGTAGGGTTTCTTTATATTGTGGACATAAGCTCTTCGTCAGATGCATGATTTCCAAATACTTCCCTATTCCATAGTTTGCTTTGCAGGTCACTGATGACTATTTTATTTGCTGGGCAGAAGCTTCTAAGTTTGATATAGTCCCATTTGACTTTGTTTTGTTGCCCATGGTTTAGGAGTGAGACATTATGGTAGCACTCTGTACAGAACACAATTACTGCTGAATTCTTACCATGCAGTTTTTTATATAAAATTGTAGCTAATGACATCTCACAGGACTTTGAGCAGCTCAGGGAATTAGAGGAACAGAGTTTTCCAATCATCAGTCAACCTCTATGTTCAAGTTGTAAAAAAGAAGTATGGAGACACCAAGCCCTAGTTTCCTGGTGATTTTGCACACTTTGGAAGCATTAGTAGAGTGCGGTCCTTTCAAATAGCATAGGAATTAAATAAGCATGTAATTAAATATGCACTTCAGAAATTGTATAATTAAAAGTATAAACTATCCTACAAATATGTATTGGATACCTACTTAGTATGAGACACTTTTCAAGAGAGGTAGCTATGGTGAGTGCATAGTCCTATTTTCAGGGGCTCAGACACAAATACATTAAAAAGTCAAATGATAATGTAAGGCAAATAAATCAATTTAAGTTCCACATAGAAGTTCACAATGTTTGTACCACAATGGAAAGTGGAACCAGTTAGAAGACAGAGGTAGACCAGCAATCCACATGCACAGAAAAAGGCAAGACAGGGGGAATATGCTGGAGTCAGAAGGAAGGGTGTTCCTGAGTGCCTCATGAGGAATGCAATCCATCAACAAATGTTCTGACCCAGCTATGAAGGATATACCTGACAACAAGACGTGTAAGTTCTCTGTCCTTATTGTGCTTATAGTCTTGGTATTTGTCCTTATTGTGTTTATAGTCTTGGTATTTAAATATACATGATACCACACAATGCTTCTGAGCAGAGGATGTGGTCAGAGATAGACTTGGAGAAAGTTACATTGCACTGATATGTATCATACCATTATCTATGCAAGAAACTCAGAAGCAAACCAACTAGATACTGAATAAAAACCCATGCTACAAGTGGCAAATGACATTACTCAACTATCCAACGCAGTCTTCCGTAAGTCACCTCATTTCACTGTATCCCTGATCTCACTCGAAAACTAAAGGTTGCCACTCAGCCACAAGCTTAAGATCTTCAACNGAAAAACATACAGCCCATGGGGGNCCGGGTAGTAAGTGTAGGGCAACACTAGGGCTGCAACTTACTTTCATTTCTACCCTCTTCTTAGCAAAGTAACTTTACAATTACGTGTGTTCATCAGTTTAACAAGTGCCAACCTCCAAAAGAGCACTCTCTTTCTGAATAAGGAAAAGACAGTATGGNTCAGGGTTAGACATGAAAAAGGGTTTAACAGGAAACTGAAAGTCTCCACTCTCCCATTATTTTTTCTGTGTATCTGTAGCCCCGATGACAGAAATGGAGGTGCCACACTTCTTATACATCAGTTAGAAATAGAAAAAGAGCAGGTAGACAAGATATTCAAACTATTCTCCATTATACCACAGAGAGCTATTTGTCTCTGCAGGTGACTTGTTTATAGAAGCCTTAAGGCAAAGACTATGTTTTCTTTGTCTTCATGANCTCACTGTGCCTAGCATAAAGCTGTGGATACAATTACTAAGGGTGGAATTAAAAAGGAAAAGAAGAAGAAAGTATGAGATACAAAGAAGTAGGAGTTATGGGGTACAAGAGGTTTCAGGCAGTATTAGTATCTATCAACAAAACAGAGGAAGAGGCACAATGGAGAACTGCAGCATAATTTGTCCTTATCATTTTAATACTGTACAGATATTAGGATAGAAAGTATACAAAGTATCTGAAATGAGATAATTGCTGTCTTTCACAGAATGCACCAAGTATTGGATGAAGAACATTACAGACATCTCATTTAATTCCCACACTCCTACAAGTCAGATATTATGCCCATTTTTCAAACAGGAAAACTAAGNGTCNGAGCCAGCATACACACTTACTCGAGGTCTTAATATTAGCAAGAGTAGATTATCACTCAAACTAACATCTAAATCCAACGCTGATGTGGGATAATNTTTTGTATGCTGTAGAGATGTGTCTTGCCTAAGGCATCTTCAGATTGGTTTAATAAAGAGCTGAATGGCAAATAGAGTGGCAGGAGAGAATAGGCAGGACNTCCAGGAAAGAGAATTGTGGGAAGAAGAGANGGGGAGAGACACCAGCGACACTCTGAAGAAGTCAGACATAACGGTACAGAAGAGAGGTAACTGAGCTACATGTTAGAACATAGATTAATAGAGATAGGTTAATTTAAGTNATAAGAGCTAGTTGGGGGAAAGCCTAAGGCAAAGGCCAAGCTTTCATAATTAATAATAAGTCTCCATGTCATTATTTGTGAGCTGGCAGCCTAAAGAAAAGTCAAACTACAAAAAGCCAGTGCTGCACTCTACCAGGACCCAGGGAGGTAGGACTGAGGTGGTGGAAGTAACCAGACACTAAATTTATTATGGAAATGGAGCCAGGAGGATTTGCTGAAAGACAAAAAGAGTGTTAAAAATAATGAGGTATCAGATAATATCTATAGAACAGATGGCTAAAGGGAGGAGAGCCAGTACCTCAAATGCACATCCCCTTCTCCAGACACAACCAGTACAGTGTTTTTATGAGTCTGCAGGCCAACTAAGGCAAAGAAAATCACCCACTTCACCTCCTGTCTAAAAACTGCCCACTCTGCAATAATTTTAGATTTACCATAAAGTTGCAAAGAGAATACAGAGTTCTCTTCTCCCAGATCCTCCTACCATCANACTCTGTACTCAGTACATCATCAAAGCTGTGAATTTTGCTTGTTGGAACACTTTTAGCTAAATCTTGACCGTCTTAAACAGTTACCATTAAAACTATCATAACATCACTTTGGATCCCATCAATTTTGTAAAAATGTCAATATACAATAATAAAAATAGTTTTAAAAACATAGCTCAGAAAAGATGTTACAGCTAAGGCTCCTTCTCTTTCCCTGTCCTTTCCTTTCCCTTCTCTCAGTTATGACTTTTGAGAGACACAGACAGGTGGAATCAGCAAAGAAAAGCATGACAAAGTGCAGGGAAACCAGGTAGAAGCTCCCAGTGTTCTCTCCCAGTGGAGCCACAAGGGTGTGCTTAACAGTCTCAGAATGACGCAGGGCAACACGTGCGAAGTGGTTTTAATCAGGAGAGTTGGCTCAACTCTTAGTGTCCAGCATTTTTATTAGGGGTCGATCAGGAGGTAGGCAGCACCCACTTAAATGACCTCAGTCAGTTAATTAGACTCCAGTCCCCAGAGCAAAATCAATGCTTACCACAAACCACATTGCTTGCATAAACTGTGATCAAACTGGTACCTGTGGCCTCAANTCTCACACATACAAAAATACTTACTAGGTAGAATATCCCCAGGGCTTGAAGCTCATCTCCCAGCACCCAGCCAAGGGCCAGGCCCAAAGGGAGATGTTTTCTGGAAATGAGCTAGATTTGAGCTAACCCCTTCCTCACTGTGAGTGTATTCCTGGGCTACCTGATTCACCCCACCACTGCATGCTGTGCACCCTTCAGACACACCAATGCTACCTTGCCAATCACCTACTCATTTACCTGTATAACGTTTCTAGCTTCTGACTTTAGTTGACAATAAAAACAAAGTTTCCCACATCAGAAAGAGCTATACAAAAGAAGGTGAAGATTTCTACGATTCCATTAGGTGACGAAATAAAGACNTCCTACACAGTGAGTTTAAGGCCCATGGATGGCAAGTGGATAGCTGAAATACCAAGGTCTCCAGTGTGAGCAAACGGAAGGCCCCGCAGAGTCCTCCTCACCTCAGAGTCCAAAGTGTTTTCTCTCAGCGACTCCTATGAATGGTCAGATTGAACCCCAAAGACCTGATTTCCAGGAAGCCACACAAAAAAGATACACAGTGTGAATTCTGACTCCAGTATTTTAATACATCAAGGATTTATGATTTCTACTTCATTGAGCAATTTCATGAGACTCTCCTAAAAATGTGAGCTCTGAACATTCATAAAAAGACTAAACAGCAAAAGTGGGTATATAAATCTATGTCACAAGTCAGAAACACAATACAAGAATTTTGTAATTAACAAAATCTTAATTATTTTAATGAATTGCCCACTAATTTAATTTTTAAATATTTATTAGTGCCAATGATCTTCAAGATTAAATCCACCTTGGTTCAGGCAGTGGTGGCCCACAACTTTAATCCCAGCACTTGGGAGGCAGAGGCAGACAGATCTCTGTGAGTTCAAGGCCAGCCTGGTCTACAAAGCGAGTTCCAGGACAGCTAGGACTGTTACACAGAGAAACCCTGTCTCTAAAAATAAAAAAAAATAAAAAAAACTCACCTTGCATGAAGAGACAGCTGAAGGTAAAAGAAAAGATAAATTCTGGCCCATATAAAGTTGGGTCAGATTAATTTGAGGGAAAAAAACTATGACTTTTTCAAATAATAAAATATTTAATCTTATTGTATTTTCTTCACTAAAAACAAAAAAAAAAGTTTCTTCTTGTTGATGATCCTAAATCTGGATTCCTTTAAATAGCAAAATGAGAAATACACATATTTTAATTCATTTTTTAAAGTTTTAAGCATAAAAATAGATAGTGCTATTTCAAAAGGAGTCCTGACAAGCAATAAATTAGAGCTATGCATATTCCCAAAAGCACAGACCCAAGGGCACAGAGGGCAACCACAGGAAAAACGATCATGTCTTAGAATAATCTGAATTTTAACAAATATAGGTAAAGAAAAAGCCACTCCTGCTTTCAGTATCATCTGTAAAACAGAAGGGGGGGCTACTGTGAACTGTCTAGCAATTACCTTTCACAAGAATGTCCTATTATCCTAATCTANAATTCACAATGTGACATTACTGCTTTGCATATGGTAAACAGAAGTAGCAGCGAACAGGCAGTACAACCACAGTCCCCACGGACTTTAGAAGGCAAATTTAAATTCTTTTCTCATATTATTTCCACAAAGCATCTATAACCAGTTCCAGAATCTACTACTTTTTCCACTCCCATCACGAGCATGTTTTAAAGACAATGCTCCCCATAGCAGCATGCCTCTCAGCTCCCCAAAGCTTCAGAGAGAAAAATTCCACCAGACTCCTGCAACTGTGCTTCTCAAACCACAGTCTNAATGTATTCACGTCTATAAAATTCTCTCCTGAGAATGTTTAATTGTACAACTCAAATCCTCCATAACATAATAATATGTATGTGTGTTTCCAGTAAAGTGGTGTCACTTAGGACCTCTTTGATGGTCAATGACTAATGTAGACAAGAGCCATAACAGAATTAAAATATAAACACATGCACATCCACATGAGGACCAAATGATGTCACACTTCACAAACAAAAGGTTTGCTAGTAGCTCAAAAAACTGAGTCATCACATTAACTATATGGATGTTAAAATCCAAAGAAGCTATAACATAGGCTAATATATGCATATTATAAACATATAAACCTGTCAAGTTATCATCTATAACATTAAATTAGCATAATTATTTGTACAGCATTGTACTGATTACAAATGCAGCACACCTGATGATTTATTTCATAAGTATCACTTGTTATGAGGNATTATTCATATTTCATCATATTCCTGTGGTAATAACATTGGAGTCAGCAAGAGAATGTCTGCAAGAGTAGGGTGCATGGCTTGAGTAAGAGGAAACAGCTGTTCACCCAACATTTGCTGTTGCTCTACAAGGGTGCAGATGCCAACATGGGAGGAAGCAGTTAAAGGTTCTTGACCTTGACCATGAACAGCAGGCTGGAGAATCCCTTCACATTTGAGTCTGCAGAGTCTCTCCACCCAAAGGCTGAGGANACCACAGCCACACTACAAGCATACCAAGCAAAAGAGGCTACCCAGAAAGCAGTGAACAGGGCCACTGGAGTACCAAATGACTAAATTTGATCAGGGACCACAAAAACAAACAAACANAAAAATAACCTCANACTTCNCAGAAGAAAAATATCTAAATATTGAAATTTTTAATATTATGAAAAAATTGTAAAATATAAACTAAATTTTAAAAGGAAAGGAAAGGAAACTTTGAACCTTATGTACTGAGCAAATGCCAGGTCTAGCAAACAATACTAGTCCTGGATTACTTGATTTTTTTAAAAAAAAAAAATGGTAAAATATAAAAAAAAATTTTCAGCCAAGTACAAAAATGTAAAGCATCCCTTTCTCTGAGCTTGTAATTCTTTAATGTGGAATAGCTTGGGCTGTCCAGTCTGTTTTAAGTAATAGAACTGATAACTGAGCACAGAAACACAATTTGAATTATAAAATTCTTGCTCTAATAAAAATTTCTTAAATGGTGAAAAAACAGGAGTCAATGCCTTGAAGCAATACAAGAAAATACAAGAAACCATTAGATTTCTATGTTTCCTCAACCCCCCCACCCCCTTCTTTTTGACAAGAGTNTCACTGTATAGCCTTGGCTGGCCTGGAATTCACTATGTAGGCAAGGCTGGCCTTGAACTCACAAGAGATCTGCCTGCCTCTGCCTTCTAGGATTAAAGGCATGTGCACCTCCTAACTCTGTAAGATACTGGTTGTGCTTAGAGTAGCATCATATCTGGAGTACTGGGCCTAGGGAGAAGGATCTAGATTAGGCAGTGACAAATAATAGCTCATACATCAGATCGCAACCATGCTCATGTTCTTTCNGAGTGCAGACACAGAGTAACTGTTGTTTCAGAGAGCTCTACTAAAAACAAAGACACGTAGAGTCCTTTCTCTTACTCAGAAAGATAAATTATCTTAGTAAATTGCAAAGCATTCAGGCTATAATTGCTATTTAAAAAAAAACAAGTTTTAAACAGCGAATTTTTACATTTTTACATAAGCTTAGGTCAAGCAACACTAAATTAATAAAATAAGTATGCAACTAATCTTAAATGTCCATTCAATTAAGTATCTCTTTGAAATATTCTTTAATTTTTTCTATTCTACTTGAATAGAAACAATAGAAATGCAAATATATCATTTTAAGCAACTACAAAATTTTAAAAGCAAACACTTCTCAAGATAAACTTTGTAGTGGCTGATTTAAATCTAAATTATGAGTTTTAGAGCCATTAAAATATGTAGAATGTACATGTATGACATCTACTCCCCGACTTCCTACTTGACTTTACAAATGAAAGTCTGCATGGTGGCTAACATAATTTGCATGTATTATTTTTGATACGAAGACTCAAGGTTTTAATTTCCCCAAAACAAATGAAAATCATAAAGTCTCAAGCAAATTTTATCCCAGGTTAAAGAGTTGCCTTGTCTGGATGGCACATGGCTGAAACTGAAAAGCCTGGAAGTGTGTGGAACTGACACCTGTAACCCCACCACTAAGGGAAGGCAGGAAGGTTTGGGGGGAGGACGGCCAGAGCTGGACAGCAAGACTGTCTAGAAAAAGGAAAGCCTAACGATACTCAGTGTTCCAGAGGCTGTGGAACACTGCCTCCCACATGCAGCCGAGTGGGGTGGAACTAAATATGCATTTCTGTGTTGTCAACTGTGCACCACAAACCCAGACAATCTCCCCTCAGATGTCCTGATCACAGTGCCCACAACAGAAAGCCATTCCAACAGCTCTTTTAAGGTTTGGCATTTCCATTAATAGTNAACCTCTGCCCACCGGAAGCAACCCAAAACAGCGCTAAACACAGTAACATATGAACAAAACCTAAAAGATTTAATTTACAAAATCTACAAGGTACCCTGCCTCTACAAAGAAAGTTCACAGAAACAGATCCGGGAAACTCCATGAGTTGTACTGCTTAATAGTAATCTCAGCATGACAGAAGTGATACAAAACATCCACAATGAGTGAACAATGAGAAGGAATAAANAAAGAACTGCCAAAAACACTTAAATGTGACCCAGCGTCACGTTATAAAAAGAGGAAATAATCTCAGCAGACAGAGGAACTTACNAAACCAGTTATCTGCTATGGCAATTAAATTTTAACAGGTCACNTACTGACTAGTCTTCTCTAAGTTTATTACTCGATACTGTGAGGTCATGACCTTAAGAAAAGAGGGAAACAGGGACACTTACTGGGAGGGAAAACTCCTCAGCCAGGTACTTCAGTAAGGATGCTTCTTTGGCCAAGAACTTGTTCCTTTCCTTGATGTTGCCCTGAAGCTGTGCATCGAACTCCTTTCTGACCACAGAAGCAATGGAGTCAACAATGACAAGCTTCACTCCTTTGGAAATAATCTCTTCCTCCAAAGATTCAAGCCTAAGGAAGTAGAATTTGTAAAATAGTGAACAAATTTAAGACATGATTTTATTTATTTGTCTTTCTTTCTAGGACGATGGAAGAGCATTGTACTAGGGATTGAGAGAAAAGCTAACCACAGGCAAGCTGTAAACCCTGGCAGCTGCTGGGAGGAGGGAGCTAGGGAAGAAGAGAGAACATCATGCCCTTTGAGTTAGGGTCAGCAATGGAGGTCTACAAGCATCTGTGAGGGGAAGGGAGGGTCAGAGAAAACACTGAGAAAGCCCAAAATTTGAGGACAAACATGATTGGGATTTTGGTTGGTACCCAGTAGAGAGACAGAAAATGAGGAAAGGGAAAGTCATGTTTTTGGAGTTAGAACTCAGAAAAGCAAGCAGACTTAACATTCAAGATCTGTAAGCAACTGCCAAGACATAATTTTTAAAAACAGAGTGAATGGGCTGGAAAGGTGGCTCACTGGTTAAGAATACTTGTTGCTCTTACAGAGAACCGGGTTTGGTTGCCAGCATTCACATGGTGGTTCACACCCATCTGTAACTCTAGTTCCAGGGGGTTCCACCCCCTCTTCCAACCTCCATGAAAATGGTGTACATATAACAATGGTGTATATATAACATATAACTCATATCCATAAAATATAAAATAAATAAATCTAAAACAACAACAACAACACTAAATCATTAAAAAGGTTAATGAGCTTTAAAACAATAAGCCAAGTCTGGTGACACAGATCTGTAGTCCTCACTACACAGGAAGCTGAAGAAATAAGTCTGCAAGTTCAAGGCTAAACTGGGCTACAGTGGGAGTACAAAGCCACCTGGGTAATATAGCAAGATCCTGTCTCAAAATAAAAAATTCAGAAAGGGCTGAGATGCAGCTCTGTGGTAGAGCACTTGCCTAATACACACCGGGCTCTAGGTTCAATCCTAGTAACACACACACACACACAATTCTTCCCTAAGTTACAGTGGTAACTGTAAAATTCCGCACATATAACTTAGTTCAGCCCACCACGCCTATCATATTACATTCTTCTGGAAACAGAGAGTGTTGTCCTACAATACTATCAAAGCTATAATTTTCAAGTAAAACTACTTGTGGCAGCCAGTCTCCAAAATGGCCCCCTCTTGTTCCCATTTCCTAGTATGTCACATCTTTGTATGACTATACCCGCCCTGTACNTATATGCCCTCCCACACGGTACAAGAGTTTGATGGGTGATGTTCTGTATGCTGTGAAAATGTGTTGCTCTGATTGGTTGATAAATAAAGCTGTGTGGGGCAAAATAAGGTTAGGTGGGACATTCTAACTAGAGAGAGAAAAAAAAAGGAGAACTGAGCAGATGCTGCTAGCCACTGCCAGGAGAAGCAAGATGTAAAGGCATTGGTAAGCCACAAGCCACGTGGCAAGTATAGATTTATAGAAATGGGTTAATTTAAGATGTAAGAGCTAGCTAATGGGAAGCCTGAGCCATTAGGCCATAGTTTGTAAATGATATAAGCCTCTGTGTGTTTACTTGGGTCTGAGCGGCCACAGGAGCCCAGGTGGGACACAGAAAAACTTTCCTACAAGAGTTGGTCTGTGTGACAAAAGCTTTGACAACACAGTGGTACTCTTGTTCCAGACAGTAGGCACAAAAACTACAACTTNCACATGTAAGAAAGCAGGCCTTCCAATATCCCAGGAGTGAGGTTGGAAACAGGTGCCAGGCCCGCTGAGCCATGAGACNACTCCAGTCCTGGACAACAGCAGAGCAGAAAACCCAGCTAAGCCACTTCCAGATGCCCAGTCCCCAGAAAANACATATTTGTTGTTTTAAGCTGCTACATTTTGAGGTAATTCGTTAGCAGAACAACACATAATTAATAAACCATTTAGATTCTAAAATACTCATTTAAATGCTTTTTTCCATTTTAAAGAAACATTTCAAACAACTACAACAAATAAAGAGTACAGAAATAATTATTTCCTTAATTCTATTATATAAGAATTCTTTTACTTAGAAGCTGAAAATACAAAGAAGAAAAAAACCTTCAAAGCATTGCTAAAATATCAAAATCTGAAACTGCCTACCTCTGTAGAACCGCCTCACAGGTAAGTTCCCGGTGAAGATGAACTTGACTGCTCATCAGAAGCAATTTTTCTTCAGTGTTAAAATAGAGTGGAAAACGGGTTTCTGCAATCTCGACTAGTCTGTGGAGAAAGGGAGAAGAATACAAGAGAAAACGGTGAATACTGAAGCCACACTGCTGAGTCTCTAACACAGTCTACATGGGAAATCCCTAAGACTTTTCCATCCGTCAGGTATAGGCCAAAGGCTGAAAACACAAGCTGGAATGCACNTATCCTCTGTGCATATTAGCAGAGGTCAGCTGTCAACAGAAGCTAGCAAGGCTTCTGGGTCTCACCAAACTTCCAACAAGCAACAATGTCTCCAAGATTTCATTTTCGGGAAATAATACGTTTACAAGAACATTTTTGTCTAGCAGCTATATTAACATANTTGAAATTAGAAAAAGCTTCCNNTTGCTTGAATAAACAAAGTCTATTTCAATAAATATAGTATATTATCCTANTNAAAACTTATATCTAAGTTGGCATGTCTCATTCCAGAAAAATATGTTTTCTCAATTAAAATTTAGTGCTATCTAGTAGTTCCTTGGTAAACAGAAAATTATTATTTAAACAAGTACATGTTATTCAGTTACTTCTCAGTAAACAAAAAGTTATTTTCTAAATACTGAATTCAGACCCCAGGGCTAAATCTAATAATATGGGTCAGGTCAAGTGAAGAGCGACAAATCATAACAGAAATGACGTCACCATTTAGTACAATGAGGTATAAAGGGCATTACTAGGAACTACAAATGTATAGGATTTAAAGGCCAAAAACAAAACTCTTTGAGTATAACTGGATCCCAGTTAAAAGGACATGTGTCAGCCCTTCTTGGTCAGCCAGGGGACCTGGGACAGAAACTGTAAACACTGAGCCATCCCGTATTCTACGTTCAAGTTAGAGACACAGAAGTAGAAAAGAGGAGTGTCCAAACAGTTACAGGGTTCTGAGAAGAGGCTGAGAACCTCAAGCAGATAAACAAAACAAATCCTTTAAATCTGCTATATCAGAAGCAAGGGTGGGGACCTAAAACAGAAAAAAGAAGAGAAAAACACAGTCAACAACCTTTCGTGTGTATTTTCAGTAAACTGAAAAGCAAACTATATAATTTGGTTCAGTAAGACAAGATTCAAAATGCTTCCAGAGAAAAAATACTATTTAAAAGGTTTTCAAGTGAGGAGTGCTTGACAGAGGCAAAGGGGCTAAAGGAAGAAGGATGGGAAGTAAGGAAAGAGAAGAAGAAATGATATGGCATTGGCCATGGAAGATGGGCTAGTTGGGAAGGTGTGTTAGAAACATGTAATTATAATAATAATAATAATAATAATTATTATTATTATTATTATTATTATTATTATTCAACTATGCAGTAAGTTCAGCACTCAGTGTATGGAGAGGAGCTACTGTTGTGCACATTTGCCATGTTGAATAACTATACTGAATAGTCAGCAACACACCAACCAATATGTTACAATTTCCTATAGGTTTCCCCAAATGGTTTTAATTTTAAGAAACTTTTTTAAAAATAAAAATCAAAGCTAAATATAAATGAAGTTTTCTACATGCCTGGTATGAATCCCACAGTGGTCTTCTGTGACAATCTTCTTCACAAGACCTTGTTTTTTCANGGCAAGCAACAGAAAAATCTATCTTTTCCTCCAACACAATCACAGAAAGTTTGGAAACAGTGCCACCTACTGGATATCTTTTAATAAAGTATTCCTTTGAAAAGATTCATTTATAATTCATTCATTCAGTCAGGCGTGGTGGCGCATGACTTTAATCCCAGCACTCNGGAGGCAGAGGCAGGAGGATCTCTGTGAGTTTGAGGCCAGCCTGATCTACAGAGTGATTTCCAGGACAGCCAGGACTACACAAAGAAATTCTGTCTTGAAAAACCAAAAAATAATAAAAGAAAATACAATTCATTCATTCAAGATTTACTGAGGACCTACACCACGTGCCAGGCGCTTCTATAAGTACTGAGCATGTCACATTACAACATCCCAAAAAGGGAAATGAGGAACAGCAGGGAGAAAGTCACATTAATCGTGTGCTGCCTAGATTTATGTCAACTTGACACAAACTACAGTCATCTGAGAGGAGGAAACCTCGATTGAGAGAATGCCTCCAAATGATTGGGCTGTGGGCAAGCCTGTAGAGCATTTTCNTAATGAGTGATTGATGGGGGAAGGCCCAGCCCACTGTGGGTGGGGCCATCCCTGGGCGGGTGGTCCTGGGTTCCATAAGGAAGCTGGTTGAGCAAGCCATGACAAGCCAGTAAGTAGCACCCCTCCATGGCCTCTGCATCAGCTCCTGCCTCCAGGTTCCTGCCCTGTTTGCGTTCCTGTCCTGACTTCCTTTGATGATGAACAGTGTTGTAGAAGTNTAAGCCCAATAAACTCTTTCCTCCCCAACTTGCTTTTTGGTCATGTGCTTCATCTGACTAAGACATTCTGGAAGGAAAGAAAAGCGACTAAACATCTCAGAGGCCAGCTATAGCACTCTAAAGAACACTGAAGTAAGAAGAGGGAACAGAAAGGTGAAAGAAAGCAAGTGGTATTTCGTGCACAGTTGTCCAGACATTTGAGCAAAGGCTTGAAGAGGAGTAAGTGAACCACGTACTGTCTGGAAGAAGAGAGAACTGCAGCAGATAAGATCCCCTGCATCACTGGCAGAGGGAAAAGGATAAAGCAGCTGGAACACAGGGAGCAGGGGTAAGGTTAAAGGGGGGAAAGCCAGTGAGGCAGCCAGAGAGATCAAGGTCCCTCACATCCTCAGATCTGTGGGCATCTGTTTGGAGTTTATTAAGAAAAATAAGAAATCTGGGAGCATAACTGACATCATCAGGTTGACTTTTTAACAGTCCATTACCTTAACTATTCAGCCACCACATCCCAATAGGTTTCTTTAAAAATTAAAAAAATTAAAATTAAAATTTAAAAAGACTGCTCTGGGGGATGACTTAGTGCTAGAAAGCACTTGCTGCTATTTCAGAAGATGAAATTCATTTCCCAATATGCAGATGGTGGCTCAAAACCTCCTTAACTCCAGATCTAGGGGGCTGCCACCCTCCTCTGGCCTCTGTGGCATCAGGCACACACATGTTGCTCCTACATACATGCAGGCAAAACATTGATACACATAAGATACAAAATAATAAACAAATCTCTCTCTCTTTTTTTTTTCAGTGTGCTCTAGACTCTGGGGAGATGGCTCAGCAGGCAGGAATGCTTCTATACAAGCATGAGGCCCTGAGTTCAAATCCCACTATGGAGGCAGAGACTGGAGGATGGNTGAGGCTTGATGGCTGCTAGCCTAGCTCCAAGTTCAGTGAGAAACACTGTCTCAAAGGAATTAGGGAAAGAATGATACATCCGGATACAACATCCTCCTCTGTCCTCCATAATCAGGCACAGGCACACACCCCTGCATACGCGCGTGTGCGCGCGCGCGCACACACACACACACACACACACACACACACACACACAGAGTTTGCTCTGGATGTCAAATGCAGAAAAGGCTATAAAAAGGGCAAGGGTGACCAAGTACTGCAGTCCACACAAGAAATGATGGTGACTTGACCTAGGGAAATAACACCTCAGATAATTAGAAGTANCTGGATTTAGAGCATACTCCAAAGGGGGAGCAGAAAGAATTTGATTAATTG
Source organism: Neotoma lepida (assembly GCA_001675575.1). Classification (NCBI taxonomy): domain Eukaryota; kingdom Metazoa; phylum Chordata; class Mammalia; order Rodentia; family Cricetidae; genus Neotoma; species Neotoma lepida. Next base: position 316,628 of record LZPO01107950.1, on the reverse strand, counting down.
GATGAATATTTAGAAGAATGGAGATTCAGTCAGGAGTTTAGTTATTGGTGTTCTTCTGTGTTCTATTTTTATGAGGGAATCCAGGATTCATCTTCAGATATATCAAGTTATCCACATATGTAAACATAACTATAACATGCTATTATGTCAAGTGNCAAATCTAGATGAATCTGGGGTTGTGGGAAAACTCAGAACATGAACCCATGACCCTTGTGCCAATTGAGAATCTTGTTAAAATCATGAGACTGGATATCAGGGACGAGGGCAGACAGAGGAGGAACAAGATCCCAAACCTGAGTTCTAGGGTTCTCCGAGGCTCAGAAGCTGGAATATTGAGGAGGATGCAGCAACAGACTAAAGAAGTAGTCCGCAGACAGGGATCGAATCAAGAGAGACTGACTGCTTCTGGGAAGCCACTAAAGGGAACAACTGTTCAAGGGGAGAGCAATCAATAGTGCTACATGACTACACACACACGGTGGTTCCATGACGGGCTGAAAAAGTCCCACTTCCTAGTGATGTCACAGCCAACATACTGTCNATGGACAACACGTTATTCATGGGTTTATAGTAATATTGATATATACAAACTCANTATGTTATCAGCCATGCAAAAGCACAGTCTATACCACTATGCACAGTATCCAACACTTGGTAATGACAATGGACAGCTATGTTTCTGGTTGTGTTTACTCTGCTAGCAATCATTATTATAGCATTTTTAAGTTCTGTAAAACACAATGCAGCAGCTTCACATCACTTCTGCTCACCATGTCTCTTGATTGTATAGAGGCCATACCCATGACAAGCACACTATGGAGTGTGTGTAAGGACACTCTAACAGAATCACAGGACAAACTCTCTGGTGATAGAGTTCTCAGACCATACCACCACCATTAAGCAACACATGGCTGTGTTTTAAATACTACTGAGTTAAAGTTTTGAAAATCAGTTTCACCACAGGGCTAGGAGATAAAGCCAGGATGGAATGAATTCAAGACAAAATAATGGGGAGATTTTTACTTCTGTGCACAAAAGATTAACTGGCTTGGGAATCGCCCTGATAGCCTCAACAACTAGAAAAGCAGACAAAATATCTGAAATCACAGTTTCACACACTGAACAATAGTTCAAAACCGTGACCCTCATGAGAAAGGAAACTACTAAAGGAACCTGAAGTCTGTCCGGAGCTCACACCAGAGGCACTTTCCATTCTACAAAACAAAAAAGGGAAGCCAAAGCGAGTCTGCGGGAACCTGAGCGAAGATGAGATCAGAGTTGGGGAAAGCCAAGCTGGTAGAACTCAAGTGCAGAAAAGAGGAGGTGTGAGGTCTGGCGGGGACTTGTGGATGGGTACACTCCAGAACTAATACACATAACGGATGGAAGGAAACTACTCAGGAGGGACCAGGAGACAACACAGAGACTAAACACTTCCCAGAACTCACACAGAATGAGAACAGTGCAAGTTCCCATGTCAACAAGGAGTGCAGAGATCTCATTATACCCTACNCAACATAGGTGGAGTCCTCAGAGGGCTTCACAGAGGGCTTAATCATTCTCAAAAACCACTCGGGATCTGCTGTGTCAAATGTGAAGGACCAGCTTCAAAATGATCAAAACAATCTTAACTATATATTAAAACAAAAATCTAATGCTTTAAAGCTATATATTTAAAAGTCCAGCATCTAACATAACCATGTCTAACAACCAATTTAGAAATTATTAAGAAACGGGCTGGAGAGGTGGCTCAGCAGTTAAAAGCACTGATTGCTCTTCCAAAGGANCCAGTTTCAATCCAGCACCCACATGCCAGCTCACATTCATACACATAAAACACAAAATAAAAAAAAAATCTCTTTTTTTAAGTCTGCTCTAGAGTTGAAACCAAAGGCCTTAGTTTCAACCCAGCACCCACATGAAAGCTCACAGCCATGTGTAACTTCAGTTCCAGCGGATCCAACANCCTCTTCTGGACTCTGTGGGCATCATGGACTGTTGCACANAAATACACATTCAGGCAAGCACTCATACACGAAAAATTTAAAAATGTTTAATTACTAGGCATGTAAATCACTAACAAAAGACCAGAAATTCTACAGATGATGGCATTATTAAAGCCCTCAGAAACAGCTATTTGCAATCTCATAAATTTATTTAAATAGAGGTTGTCAAACACTATGTACTGTAGACTCAAACCAGAAAATCATCTAGTTTTGTTAATAAAGTCTTATTTGAACACCTATTTGTTCACTTCCTATTACAGCTGTTTTTGCACTATTACAGCAGAACTGAAGAGCTACAAAAGACTAAGAGCTAGGGCGGCTCAAGGCCTTAATCCCAGTACTATAAAGGGAGAAGAAGGAGATAACCTGAGCTATACAGCAAAACTGTGTCAAAAGCAAAAAGAGCTAGGGCGATAACTCAGTCAGTAAAATGTTTGCATTGTAAGCATGAGGTCCTGGGTTCAATCCTCAGAACTCATATAAAAAAGCCAGGAGTGATAGCACAGGCTTATAATCTCAGAGTTGGGGAGGCAGGGATAGGCAGGTCCCTGGGGCTCCCTAGAGAGCCAGGCTAGTTCAGTGAGAGACCTTATCTCAATGAAAAAAAATGGGAGTGGTTCAGTGGTTAAGAGCACTTGCTGCTCTTCCAGAGGACCCAGGCTCTACACCCAGCACCCACATGGCAGCTCACNATCATCTGTAACTCTAGTTCCAGTACCCTCTTCTGACTTCCTCGGGCACCAGGCACACAAGTGATAGACATACAGGCAAACACCCACAATATAATTTTTTAAAGGGGGTAGATAGCACCTGAGGAATGGCACCCAAGGTTATCTGTCATCTGGGGTCCACATGCACATAAACACACACACAAAACTAACACAGGTACCCACATACATATACATGCAAGTGCATGCACACACTCTTGACAAGAATTAAAATAAATAAATAACAAAATCAAAACAGCTATAAAGGATGCTTACAGAGATAATATTGTTTCTGNGATACATCTGAAACAAGAATGTTCAAACCACTAATGAACCATGCTTAAGGCAAAGCATGTATGACCTTTGCCTTTAACCTCATCAATCCTCCTCAGCCATAAACCTGATTAATGCACCAGCAACCACTCCACAATTTCACATATAAAATGAATTCCTTAAAATAAGAGAAATACACAAACCCAATCTTTCCTTTTACTTAGTTTTTAAACTGAGTTCATCTTTGGCCCTGGTTATAAATTACATCCTTTGAGCAATGTAACTCCACAAGCCACAAAACATACATGTAGCTGTTGTTAAACCACTTACGGGTTTCTCTCTGCACTCTGACATCTAAAGAATGCATTATCTCCTTGCTCTTATGAATCCCAACTCTGCTATATGCTGACTCATGGTCAAATTCTTTCTGCAGCTTGAGTCAAATCCCAGCCACAGACAATAAAGGTTCCTCAAGGAGAACTCTTCAGGCTAAAGTCAACTGCATCCTCACTGCTGCTANCAATTCCATCTTTTCCTACTTGTCATCAATAACATAATGCTTATTCAACTCANAGGTACAGGAATTCTCATAGTTGTCAGATTTCCATAGGCTGGAATACAGATCTGGGTCAGGGGATTATTTACCTACCCATATTGTCANGATGTACCCAACCCTATGGCATCTAAGACTATGCTGTGTTTTAAGCAGATGTCTAATAGNTAAATGTCTAATAGGCATTTTCCTGAATAATCCCGGAGGAGGGTGTCCACAACTCAGCATCTCTGCACTTTGTCAAATTCCTTTTGAGCCTCCTATTCCCTGATCTATCTCTAAATCTAGAAACAATCTAAGCTATGGTTAAACATTGCAACTTACCAGCCCAACCCACTTCCAGTTCCTCATGCTATGAGTCTCACTTTTCTTCAAGCAGCAGTACAAACAGATCCTCACATCTCCTCATGATTGCTAGATAACCTTTGCCCTCAATTTCCCATACTCCCACAGAGAAGTGGTCTAGTGAGAAATCGGCAGAACTACTGTGCCTAAGAAAACATCTGCAGATAAGAAGATGAGAAAAGCAGGCATCCTTTAAAAGGGGAGGGGGCATGATGGTGCTCCCCTTTAATCCCAGCTCTGGGGAGGCAAAGGCAGGCAAGTTCAAGGCCAGCCTGAACTACATAGTGAGTTCTAGGATATCCAGGGCAATGTGGAAACACTGTCTCAAAAATAGATAGATAGATAGATAGATAGATAGATAGATAGATAGATAGATAGATAGATGGATGGATGGATGGATGGATGGATGGATGGATGGATGGATGGATGGGCGGGCGGATGGACGGACAATAAATAACCAAAAAATTTAAAGGATATTTTACTGATGAAAGGTGTGGCTAGGCCTTTCTCTTCTCACTAACTTAAGCACAGAATGGATGCAGATGCCTAAAATAAAGCAGCCTTAGGTCCTTGTCATCACTGAACAGCTGAACCAGATCTTTACATGTAAGAAAAATGAACCCATTTTGTTCAAGCCACTNTTCTTTGAGTGTTCAGTTTACTTGTGGCAGAAAGCTTACACAACTCACTGACCAACCTTCATCCTGTACTTCTAACAGGGTCGAAGAGACCTGCAACAGTACAAATGACACATAACCAGACACTACATGATCCACCATAGCAGACAACAGGAGGCAGCTACACCATAGGCACTACAACTCTGATTCCACCTTACCCTCGCCAGATCTCAAAACATATTCTATGTGGGAGCAACCTCACCCCACTTCTCAAGCTATATAAAGAAGGCAATAAAAACTAAAAACAATGTTAAATTTTCACTCCTATTCTCAAATAACCTTCTTGTGAGTTCTGTAACATGAATTAACATAAATATAAAGGGACTAAAATTATACCTGTTTTCCATTCTGCCTCTGATGTAAATAANAACACTACATAAATGCAGAAAAAGATGGAGAAATAAGTAAATATGAAAAATCCAAAATATAAATAAGGACATAATGCAAAGGAAAGAACTACAACCAAACAGCTTCACAAATACAGGAATGCAGAAGACTGCCTCCTGTTACTTCCTCCACATTGAAATCTTCCCTCCTGGAGCAGGGAAGAAGAGGAAGTTCAGAAAACTTACAGGGCCCAAAAGGCTAAAGAAATGCACACTTTGAAATTCCCTTGTGTGTCAGTTCCCTTTCCTGTAGCTGACATCTGACATAAACAACTTAAGGAGAAAGGTCTCTTTGGGCACAGTTCAGGGCACAGTCCACCATGGCAAGGAAGTCCTGGCAGCTGGTCCCATCCCACCCACAGTCAGGTGTTGTGGGATATTTGTTTACACTGTGTGAAGATGTGTCACTGTGGTTGGTATAGTAAAGAGATGAATGGCCAATAGCTAGGCAGGAGAGACTAGGCAGGACTTCTGGGGAGAGAGAGAAACTCAGAATTTGGTTCGGCAGGAGATGCCAGTGAGACACTGAAAAAGTCAGATGTACAGAACAGGAGAGAGGTAAAAAGACACGTGGTAGAAGGTAAATTAATAAAAAAAAAATGGGTTAATTTAAGTTGTAAGAGCTAGTTGGAAACAAGCCTAAGCTAAGGTCAAGCTTTCATAATTAATAAGTCTCCATGTCATCATTTGGGGGTTGGTGGTCCCAAGGAAAAAGTCTAACTACATATGGTATCCAAAGTGCAGGCATGAATATCCACATAGGACCTGAGAAAGTAAAAAAAAAAAAAGAGTTCCAAACACACAAACCAGAACCAGAGCAACTTCCTAGTCCCATAGTCTCTCAGGCTGGCTGGTACTTACGGCATACAGAGGTGTGGCTCCCGGCCGCTGCCTACAGGCTTCAGGCTTGGCTCTCATCAACCCAAGGGGGATGGAGCCAGCTGCCAGAGCCATGTGCTAAGCAGAACCATGTGGCAGATTGCGTGACCCTTTAAGGTTTGGCTCACGTGGGCAGAGAATACTGCATGTGCTCAGGTTCAGACCAAGAAAACTTCTGAACAGGTTCAGTAAAAAATGGGTATGGACAGTCATAGAAAAAAATAAACGTTTTAAAAATAATAAAGTCTTTAAAGAGAGAGTGAAGTAATATAAAAAGAATAAGCCACGTAAGGATGGGAAATATTATAACGCAGGAAGCTTGGACCTTATATGGTGCTTTGTTCATTTTAAACTTTTTGAATGCTAATGTACAAAGAACAACAGCTCCTGAAGACATTGAATTGTGGAAGGGACTGCTGAATTAAACCAGCTATATATTTTATGGATGTCTTAACTTCAGAATGGAAGTCAGGAACTGTGTTGTGTTAGGGGAGAGGTTATGCCTTTGTTTCCACAGGAAACAGAAAGCTATGGATTCCTTCAAAGTTACTAAGGATCATATTTGATGGGAGAGAGGACTCCTGAGGATTTTGGCCGCAGAAATAATGGAGAAAGCCAGGAAAGACTACAGGTGATGTGTATGCTGATCCCTCTATGTGGGAGCAGCTCTAAGACTGAAAGAGACATGATAAATCTTGTTGGCTACAGAGTCCTCATGACTATTACACGCCATCCTTTCACATGGCATGAATGGAGATTTATATTATAGTTTGGTTATGCAGTCCAAATGGACTTATTAAGTTGACAGATGTCTTTTACCTGTTCAAATATAGAGCAGAGATCCATCTTTAGCTGATTTTTGCACACTGCACATTCCATACTTGTGTTAATGAAGATATGTATGTTACCTTTAAAAGATTGTGTGTTTTCAGAAAAAAAGGACCAGATACCGATGAAGACAAGTAGCCCAGGTGATCCAGCCTCTCAGAATGCCTCTGTTGCAGTATCCTCAAAAATCTGCATTCAGAACAACTTCAAAGTGGCTAGCTAAGATGGTCCAGCCTCATAGACTATTCCAGCCAGGACTTCAGATAAGCCCTGCACTTTCCCATCACACAGAGACTGGACAATAAATGTTACAGGTAGTTTTCCCAGTACTTGACCATTATCTCAATGTTCTCAGGATCCCCTAAAGATACTATTATTCCCAGACAACAGGAAGTAATTTTAAGAACATGATGACCATATTCCCAAGAGGTGGGGTGGGTGTTTTTTTCTGTCATTCAGTGGGTTATGGATATTTGTCATTGTTTAAGGGGGGGTTACTTGCAAATTATTATTGGTCATGGTCAGGAAAAAAAACTAAGCAAAAGGAGGTTAGATTCAGGGATTTCTCTCTGAAAAGATAAAAAGGGGGGATAAAGGGATGATAGGATAAAAGGGTAGATTATTGAATCTACTTTTAAACTAAAAAGCAACTACTAGTCTCAAATACTTTACACTGGTATGGATTTTTGTATATTGATACAAATTTAAGGTTATTTTTGTTAGAACATACTATATACATGTTTCTACTCTTGTTTAAGTACATTGTTTAAGTACTTGTTTTTGTACATTGACACAAATTTAAGATTATTTTTGCTTTAACATACTATATATATGTTTCTACTCTTGTTTAAGGTATTGTACCTATGCAGCTCATTTNAAAATGGAATGTAATGTTCTAGTCCTTAAAAGCTATTATTACAAACTCTTTAGGATAATTAAGAAATGCAGGTTGGTAGCTAGTTGTCTATAACAATCAAACTTGTAGTCATGTTAGGTATGTTTTCAAGGTTAAATAGATATAGTTTAGACAGGTAGTCTTCAAAGACTTCAGAGATTTACAGAATATAGCATTTAAGATATTTTAATAACATAAGGCTTTTCATGACAGTGAGACAGGTCTGCTCCTGGCAGTTCCAATCTACTTAAAAAAAAAAAAAGAATGATGAGCATCAAAGAACCTCCATATTGAGTTTGCTTTCATATGTGGCAAAGTTAGCCATTGGGCAAGAAACTGCCCTTGCCTGGACAGCTGACAGTATGCTGTCCAAATTGGACAGGCAGGACACAAAAGAAGGTGACTGCCACACTTTACCAAGACAAGGTAGGACAGTCCTTCAAAATTCCTGCTTCACACAAAAGTCTGTCAGATATTCTAGCCAGTAGGCTGAAGATGAAAGCCCCAACATTGCAGAGGAACCTTGGGTGACTGTCCAGGCAGCCAGATGTCTCTATCATTTCTATCGTTTTGGAAGTTGTTTGCTCTGTACTTCCTGTTTACTCAGACAATATTTTATCCTTCTTAGGTCTTTGATGGGGTTGAAGACTAGATAATTATACCATTTTCTTTGTTACCAAATTCAGAAAAGAAACTTACAAAAAGAGATGTAAAATTTATAAAGGTTGATAGACATAAAATCTTAAGTTGTTTATCTAAAAAAATGCTTTAAGGTTTAAAAAGATATTTTTAGGTTGGCAATACAAGTTATGATAGAAAGTGGTTTAGGTATAAAACTTTGGACTCATCAAGATAGGATAAATAATAGAGTATTTTCTCTGAATTTGCCAAATACAAATGGACTGGACATTGTAAATTTAACTCTTATTTGAAAATTGTCCTTATTGTATATAATTTTACTGTGTTAGAGTTAAAACCTTTCCTTTTTATTTAGGCAAAAAGGGGGAAATGTTGGNGGATATTTGTTTACACTGTGTGAAGATGTGTCACTGTGATTGTTTAATAAAGAGCTGAATGGCCAATAGCTAGGCAGGAGAGAAAAGGTGGGACTTCCAGGGAGAAAGAGAAACTCAGGATTAGAATCCGGTGTGGTAGGAGATGCCAGTGAGACACTGAGAAAGTCAGACATACAGAATGGGAGAGGTACCGGTAAAAAGCCACGTGGTAGAACATAGATTAATAAAAACAAGTTAAGTTATAAGAGCTAGTTGGAAACAAATTTAATCTAAGGCCAACCTTTCATAATTAATAATAAGTCTCCATGTCATTATTTAGAGGCTGATGGTTCCGACAAGCAAGTCTGACTACAGTCAGGAAGCCCAGAATGATAAACACTCACAGGTAGCTTTCTTCTTTTTATTCAGTCCAGGACTCAGTGGTGCCACACTCCTTTAAGGTGGGTCTTCCCACCTCAATTAACCTAATCAAGATAATCCTTCCCATGCTTGCCCAGAGGCTAACCTAACCTAGATAATCCCCCCATAGGTATACAGGGAAACTTGTCTCCTGAGCAATTCCAGATCCTGTCAGGTTGAAGATCCATGTTAAACATCATACCTCATCAGATCCATTTTGATCTACTAATATTTAGGGAGAAATGAAGAAGCAAATTGTTCATAATGATGTAATGACAAAGAGTCCAAAAACAATACCCTAAGTGTATCTTGACTAAGAGATAAGAGTTGATCTCCATATGCATAGTCTCCTATTTGGTGAGTAGCCATTCACTAACACTTTCTTCCCTCTAGAAATAACATAGAAAGCAGTTTACCTTTTCCTCTTTAGTCTTCTCTCCTCCCCATTTTCTACTTAACATCCGTCCCTGTTTCTTCTTAACCTTCTAGAAAACACAGCTTACACAGGAACCCCACTTAAACCAATAAGAAAGAGATAGAAGAGGAAGAACATGATCTGCTTCCTGTATCAATTTCAAAGGAAAAAATCCTTTAAAAACAGTATCTAGCACCCTTCGTTCTTAAAAATTAAATGTTAACCTATTTGCAAATGTCCCATGGTGCATAGGAGCTATAAAAGCAAAGCATTATAATGGAGAATACAACAACCTACCTTTCAGCAGTAAACGCAGACTCCGTGTCAACATACACAACAGCCCCTTCTAATCCTCCCATGTTGGTGGGTAATGTAGCTAAAACACTCATCATCATACAAAACTGAGTTTTTCCACAACCTGGTGGACCTGTAATCTAAAAAACAAAGTGCATATTATCTATAAAATTTGTATAAACACTGTAAGCTAGCCAAAGAAAATTATTTTAGGATTTGCTGCAAAAAACCAATCCAATGAACCTGGGTTCCAGGAGAGAATTAAGTCCTACTTCCCTAAGACACTCACTGTATGTAACAAACTAACTTTTGCCTTATTGGTGTATCCTTGGGATATATATATCAATAAGAAAATGCTCACTCAATTAATCACCATCTGTGCTTTGTTACCAGATGTGAAGTTATAATGAAGAAAGGCAGCCGGGCGGTGGTGGCACACGCCTTTAATCCCAGCACTCAGGAGGCAGAGGCAGGCGGATCCCTGTGAGTTCGAGGCCAGCCTGGGCTACCGAGTGAGTTCCAGGAAAGGCGCAAAG
>LZPO01107950.1:276773-298507 GCA_001675575.1 Neotoma lepida | reverse complement strand
TAAAAAACTAATAAAATGTTCGTCAAAAAAATTTAAGTTCACTACTTCAATAATTTTAAAACAAATTTACATAAATTATTATTAAATGTATATAAATAAATATTAAAAATAGACTATTATACTCTGGAATTGTAATAACATTTAAAATTTCTAAAGCTGGGATGGAAAGGTGGATTGGCAGTTAAGAGCACATACTGCTTTTGCAAAGGACCCAAGTTCAATTCCTGGCACACACAACCTCCTCTGACTCCAGCCACAGGATCCAACACCTCCAGCCTCTGAGTGTACCTGCACTCATGTGTACATTCCTACCTACACACACACATCTTTAAAATAATTTTAAAAAATCTTTAAAATAAAAAAANATCTTCTAAACCTTTGCTACTAATTACAGGATCAAAGGGAAGGGTATAGGACAGGCAACAGGAACCAAATCAAACCAAACCAAACCAAACAAAAACTAGACAAGTGTTAAAAACAAAGAAAGATGCCAGGCATGCTGCACACACCTTTAATCCCAACACTCAGGAATCAGAGGCAGGCAGATCTCTGCATTCAAGGCCAGCCTTGTCCACATAGCCAGTTCCGAGCCAGCCAGAGATACATATAGAAAGAAAACAAAGAAGTAAGAAAGAAAACCAAATGCCTTCATTCAATGNGCATTTATTAAGTACCTTGTATGTATGTTAATAATGTAATTGGAATAAAAAGAAACTAATAACACGATCACAATCACTGCCCTTGACACTTACTATGCAATGAAAAAGATACACATTAAATAATCACACGAATAGTGAAAGTGTATGTTGACAAGTACTACACAGAAGAGCCATGTCGTTCATTTCTCCAGGAATACTTGGCAATTCTGAATGTCTTTAGTTTAACATAATAAAATATGCTCAAAATATGTACAACAAAAAGAAACAAAATTTGTCTATCCNAAAATGAAATGGGCTAAATAACTCTCTCTGAAGAGGTATTATAGCAACTTGGGAGGGATCAATAATGATAAAGTAAAGTAGATTTAAATAACTTAAAATATTTATTATTATTATTATTTCCTTTTCTGGATATAGGTGTTTTGCCTGCACGCACGGCTAAGCACCATGTATGTGTAGTTCCCATGGAGGCCAGAAAAGGGTGTTGAATCCTGTGGAAAGGGAGTTACAAATGGTTGTGAGTGGCATGTGGGTACTGGTTATTGAACCCAAATCCTCTGGAAGAGCAGCCAATGCTCTTAACTGTTGGTCCATCTCTTTAGCCCTTGTGAATAACTTTTAAAGAATATGCTTAATTTAATGATCATATACAGAGCAACCAATAATTAGAGAACAATTATTCTATCCAAGAACATAAGGAACAATTACAAAAGTTAATATATATTTTTAGACTTAAAAAAAGTCTCAGGGGCCAGGAATAATGACACAAACCTATAATCTAAGCACCTGGGATACCCTGGTTGGAAGATTCCATTTTAAGAAAAAAAAAAGAAATATCTTCTCAAGAGACTTTGGAGAATCCTCAACATCACAACATCATGTCATAATCTGACATAAATGCAATTAAAGCAAGAATCTAACTAAATTTTTAAAATAATTTTAATTAAATAATTTAGATTTTTTTAAATTCCAAATAAACTCATGAGGCAAATAAGCAACAATAAAAGAAACCATAAGATACATTTAAAACTGGATGAAAATGAAAACACTGCATGGAAGAACATCTGGACTGGGAGGCAGTTCCCTGGCCTAGCACATTCCCCAAAAGACAAACTTAAATGTAAGAGCATAAAACAAAGAAAAACTGAACAATAATGTATTAAATGTTTAAGAAATTTTTTAAAAGAATAGTTGGAAGAAGACAAGAAATAAGCAAAAAAATAAATGAATAGAAGACAAAGGAATTAGAATTCCAACAAGAACAACAACAAAAAAACCTGAAGACTATAAAATATTCAAATATCTGACTCTATCAGTGTGAGAGAAAAGATAAAATAAGTAGAATTGAGAATGGAAAGGAGAACAAAGCCAGATATAAAATAAGCATAGGAAAATTAATAACTTTATGATAATAAATTTGAAAACTTAAATATGTTAGCCATATTAGCCATAGAGTGGTAGATACACCTTTAATCTGAGCACGCAGGATACTGAGGCAGGTCAATCTCTGTGGGTTCCAGGCCAGTCTGGTCTACAGACAGCCAAGGCTACATAGTGAAATCCTGTCTCAAACACACACACACACATGCACACACTCAAATCCTAAAAATATCATTTGCCAAAACTACTCAGAAAGAAATAGAAACCGTAAGTAGTCCTATAATCACTACAGGAACTGAATTCTTTTTCCCTTTTATCGTTCCACAAAGAAAATAACAATACNAGTCAATNTTTGAGGCTCTGAAGANCAAACAATGTTAATTGTGTGAATGCTATCACTCAATGTAAGAAGGAGGCAATATTCCACAATCCATTATACTAAACTAGCATTGATTCTAATGCAGACAGACACTACTAGAAAGGATACTTATATCCCAAGATCTACCATGAGTATTGATATAGAAATGTCAAATATCAGAAAACTGAATCCAAGAGTTTAAAAAAAAATATGTCATGATCAAGCTGAGCTTGTCCCAAAGGACAATGATGATTTACTATTAAAAGACCTGGACTCACTTCATGTTAGATCAACACAGAAAATGCTCAGTTCAAAAAAGGCACCTGGTAAAATTCAACACCAAACCAATACTGTACCTAGGAAAAGAAAAAAATTTCCCTGATTCTGACCAAGGATAAATCTCAAACACCTACAGCAAATATTATGGGTTGGATGATTTTCTTTCACTTTCTATCTAGAAATTTAAACTTAAAGGAAAATTGTAATAGTAACAACAGAATATCAGAAACCATTTAAATTCATTTCCCACATCTACTTGGTTAACATTTGCCCATTTGTTAATCATGTTTTTGCCCTCTCCCAAGTCTACATACATATGTGTAAGATACATATTTCTCTCAACTATATGAGTTAGTTGTATATATCAAAGTNATTCACTAAATATTTTAGTATGTATTTCCTAATAAAGATATTCTCTTACATAATCATAGTACAATTAATTAACCGCTTCAGTAACCTAACATTGCTCAGTTTGCTAATTTCTGTCATTTGACTGAGTAAGACTTAACATCATTTTTAATGATGAAATATGAGGAGGGTAATCCTTTTAAAACCAGGAAGGGTGTCGCTTACTACAGCAAATATTTTAGTTAATTTATGTATTGTTACTGTGTCTGTGCACACATGCAGAGGTTCAGAGAAGACTTCCTAGAGATTATTATCTCATCCATCTCTATGCGAATTCCTGAGATCACACTTGGAACACCAGGCTAGATGGCAAGCTTCTTTAAAGAGAGAGCCATCTTGCTGGCCCCAATATAATTTTTATCAACTCTATTAACAATTCAATTAAAAGTTACAGATATGGAGCTGAAGGGATGGCTCAACAGATAAGAGTACTTGCTGCTCTTGCAGAGGATCTGAGTTCAGTTCCCAGCACCTACACAGTGGCTCACAGCTATCTGTAACTCCAGTTCCAGTGAATCCAACTTCCTCTTCTGGCCTCTGCAGGCACCAGGCATGCATGTACACATACATTTATGCAGGCAAACACCCAGACACATGAAATAAAAGAAAAAGATGATTCTTAGAAAATAAAGAAACTGGGTATGCTGGTACACACCTGTAATCACATAGGAAGCAAGATAAATCACAAGTTCACAGCCTGAGCTCTATGGCCAGACGCTGCAATGAAAGAGACAAGCAGACATAAAGATGTACACATGGAGAAATACAAAACAAAGCAACNAAAAAATAACCTATACATTCATGAGAGGAACTGAAATAAAACACAAACAGACATTAGTGCACACTGACATAGATGTATGGTAGACTGTGTACTTAGCATGTGTGAGGGCCTAGGATCAAAACCTGGCATTAAAAAAAAAAATGCTAAGTGTTGGGGAGAGTGTATTGAAAAAAATAAACTGTGCATTCCAGTGAGGATGCAGAATGCTGTAGTCACTTTGGAAGCCAGTCTGGCAGATTCTTAAAGAGCCAAGTATATTACATAATCCAGTCTTTCCATTCACTTCTAGGTGAGTATTTACCCAAGACTAACAAAAATCTATTTTACACAAACATACCCACAAATGTTACGTTATTTATGATAGAGAAAAGCTGGAAACTATCCAATGCCTGCCAACCAATGAATAGTAAACAAAATATGCCCTATCTGTGCAGTGGAATATTAATGATTAAAAAGAACAAATTCCTTATATTTGCTATAACATTTAGCTACCTTTAAAATGCCATGCAAAAGAAATTAAACAGAAATGACTATGAATTGCATGAATTCATTTATGTAAAATGCTTAACAGGAAGCAAATTATAGAGGATGAAAGTGGATCAGTGTTTGCCTGGGCTTAGGATGGAAGTGAGGATTCCCTGCAAGTGGAACAAAGAGATGGAAGCCTCCTGAACGTGACTGCAGTGGGGACTGCACAGCTGGATGTTTACAAAGTCTGGATTCTAGGTATTTCAATTATACCTTAAGAAAGTTGTTTTTAAAGTCTCCAAATGACAGCTAAAAGATCATTAGTCGGTAGGAAAAATAAAGCTAAGATCCTAAGGATGGACAGAATTCTGACTGTACCAAAGCAAGAAGATATAAGCCAGGTAGGGTTTCTGTGCTTGGCTGGTGGGAGTATGAGCCAGCATAGCACTCTGGAGGACAACTGGTCCTGACTGGTGAGGTTACCCATGTGCACACCCTGCAACCACCAAACCACTCCAGGCCAAACACTCCAGGCAGTGGCCACACAGAAAATCCTTCAGGCTTTGCATACCATATGGTCTCTGTCACAACTAACTAAACTCTGCCCTTATGTCACAAGACAACCACACACAAAATGTAAACAAATGAGCTTGGCCATAAAACTTTATTTCCACAAGCAGGCAGTGAGCTGAATTTAACTGCTGGGCGGGTTCTCCAATCCCTGACCCAGAGGAAAACTCTCTCTGCTATCCAGCAGCCATGTGCAAAAGTTTTCACAGGACTTATTCATATCAGCAGCAAGTGAGAAACAACCCAAATGTTCACTAATAACAAAAGGAGTACATTATGACACAGTCTCAAAATGAAATATAATACAGCAGTAAATATTATGTTCTTGCTACTTGAAGCAACANGGNAAAAAATCTTAGAAATAACATTAAATGAAAAAAAGCAATTCATAATGGAGACATGAGATATGACTTAATCACAAATATATGGTTTTTAAATAAGCAAAACAAAAACTGTGTACCTCCTGTGTAACTATAAAGTAAAAGGAAACTATAGAGAATGGTCAAAATTCAGGATGCAGGTAAGCTATTCCCTAAATTAACTGAAAGCCCCCAAAAGATTTTAGAAATGATCTACATCATGGCAGAAAATATAATAATTTGTTACTAGTCAGCATTATAAGCCAGCTAGATGGATCATAACAAAACACCCAAAAGGCTTTAATTTCACTTGGATTCAAACAGAATTGATAAGCAAAGTAAAAGTGACAAGATGGGGGAAAATCACCATAAAACTCAAAGATAAAACACATGCATTGGTTAATCATCTTTAGATTCAGTTTTTTTTTTCTGTGTAAGTAAATTTATAACTCCATCAGTATTACAGTCCTTAATTGACCTGGTCCAGCCAAACCTCAAAAGGATTGTGTGTAGATGTAATTCTGGCACCATCTGGTGGCAATATATGACAACAACAAGCCCTTCAATTAGCTTATTCAATCATCAACTATTTATTTAATAAGCATCAACTAGACACAGCAGTCTTTAAATCTCTCTAGGAATAAATGAAATAAAATATTCCCTAAAGCAGGATTCTTATCTTTAAGAAAAAAATTACAGTTAAATTATGATTATGAGAACTATAAGAAAACACTGGGGATGTAGCTCAGTGAGCCAGACATTGCATAATATGATTGAGGTCCTAGGTTCAATACCCAGGAACACACNAACACACACACACACACACACACACACACACACACACACACACACACACACACACACACACACACAATGTGTCTGCTCTTAGAAGCTTGCTTCTGAAATTTTCCGGCAAGAAGTTCTCAGGAGTGATAAGCAGCCTACAGATGCCACACCCATACACACCAATGCCCCTTTCAAGGAAAAGAGTCACAGTGCTCCCGAAGTGCCCTCCACTTCCTGAAACTTCATTCAAAAGGCAGAGCCTAAATTTCCTTTCCCTGACCCTGTGCTAGCCTTACAGCTCACTTACAATGAAGAGAACCTGTCATAAGCAGTGGCCTAATCACCAAGGACACCACCACTTCCATCTGGCTGTCTTTTGGCCAACCCGCCCTGAGTGAAGTCAGCCAGCATGTCATGAGAAGATACAGACTGTGAAGCCCCCACTTAGGGAAGAATTGTCAAAACATAGCACCAGCCTGCCAGTGAGTGAGCCCCTAGGAGTCAGCTTCTCTGGGCATCTTGAACTGTGGCTGACTGCAGGCACTGCCAATGTCACTAAGTTCAAAAGCACTGTGAAGTCAGTGTTTCTTGTTGCTTTAAGACACTTAGCTTGAGGACAATTCATTATGCAACAACATAAAATAATACAGTAAGTTATTGCTTCCTAGAATCAAGTGCTATCAAGAGTAGGAAACAAAAATAATTTCCTATAGTTTAATATATTATTTGCTCAAATATTATCAAAATTGACTCATACTAGAAATCTCCTAAGTAGTGATCCTTTTTTTAATTCACTCAAATTGTTTCCTAATACTATCTCATAATATTGTGGTTGCATGCGTGTGTGTGTGTGTGTGTGTGTGTGTATCATGCATGTGTGTACATGTGCAGGTGTGTGCGCATGTGATTGAGGCCTACAATCAACACTGGACGTCTCCTCTACTCCTCTCTATCTTGTGTTTTGAGACAGACTCAGCTCCTCTCCACCGCACTGGCATTAAAGACATACATCACTACACCCCCTACTTGGGTGCTGGTGATCCAGACTCAGGCCCTCATGACTGTAAGGCAAGCAGAAGGACTCTGCCCACCCAGCCACCTCCTCAGAGTCCAATACTCATCACTTTCTAAAGCGATTCAAAGACACAAAAACCAGGACACATCTAGTCAGTCAGCAAGGATTTGTGTAATGCTTCCGTTTATAAAGCAGCTACACTGATCCTGGCTGGAGGACTACCCCAGCNAAGTACTTAGGACTTAATACACATTCGTTTTCATGAGGTCATTTGTATCTTTTTTAACTAACCATTGCTCCTGGCTCTGATACTTATAGAAGAAGGTATGAGTTTCCTTTACCTCTGTGAGAGATCCACAAGCCACACCACCATGCAGGACTTCATCCAAAGCAGAAAGGGTAGTAGACAGGAANGCTGGGGAGAGATCAGCAGACCTCCGCATCTTTATCTCATAAGCCTGAACAAGAAAATCATTAAGTTCCTTTCAGCTGTTACAAACCAACTCTATAACCATAACCCAGCCTTCTTTCCTATATTATTCATTTGACTAGTGAATATTTACCTGGTACCAATGACCATGCTAAATTATAAGGATAGACTATAATAAACAGCTACCATGCTCACTGGCTTATTGCAAAACAAAGACTCTGGGATTCAAACACCGGGTGACTACAACGTTGTTAACTTACAAACTTATTAGACTTACAAACGAATTACACCTGACCAGACATGGTGGTCTAGAGGGCTTCACTGAGGAGCTAGATATCTATGCAAAACTCTGAATCCACTGTTAGATAAGCAAAAGGAAAGCGAACAAGTGGGGAAGAAGCAAAAGTTAAGGGAAACTGCAAACCATGAATAATTAAATGAGTTCACTTTGAATGGCTGAAATAGACTGTGACAGCAGTGCAGCAGTGACAAGGCTGGAGAAGCAGGAGCCTCACACCAGGAGCTCTGGGGCAGAGGCAGCATGGCCATGTGATCATTTCAAACTCAGGTTGATTCGTGAAGCACAGCTTGAAGGAGGCTGGAGAGATGGGTTTGAAATGGCCTCTAAAAGATATCCACACCAAATCCCTGGAGCCTGTCTGTGAATGTCACTCTATTTGAAGAAAGGATCTCCACAGATGTGAATAACTTAAAGACCTTGTGATGAGGAGATAATCCAGGACTATGTGTGTGGGCCACAAATGCCAAAAAAGTGTTCTTCTAAGACAGAAGCAAAGGCAGCTTCAACAGAAGTCAATGATGTGAAGATGGAGCAGAGGGAGATGTGGCCACAAGCCAAGGCATGCCAATATTCTTCAGCAAATGCAAGAGGCAAGGAAGGGATTCTCCCCTGGATTCTCTGGAGAGGGTGCAGCTGTGCCTGAGCCAGACTATGAGACAACAACTTTCTCTTCTTAAATCCACCCATTCGTGGTAAATATAACAAATGATCATATTTTTGTTAATTTTTATTTTGTGTATATGGGTGTTTTGCCTGCATGTATGTCTGTGTACCACATGCATGAATGGTAAGTGAAGAGGCCAGAAGAAGGTATTGGATCCCCTGGGACTGGAGTTATGGTGTGAGCTGCCATGTGGATACTAGGAATTGAACCTGGGTCCTCTGTAAGAGTAGTCAGTGTCCTTAATTGCTGAGTCATCTCTCCAACCCCACAAATTATCATTTTGAGGAGATACTAATGTTGGCTTAGAACAGAAGCTCTCAACCTGTGGGTCACAACCCTTTTAAGATGACCAAGAAACACAGATATTTACATTACAATTCATAAGAGTTGCAAAATTATAGTTATAAAGTAGCAACAAAAATAATTTTATGGTTGAGGGTCCCCACAGCATGAGGAACTGTATTAAATGGTCACAGCCTTAGGAAGGTTGAGAACCACTGGCTTAGAAGAATAGCTTGAAGATGGATAACACTGGAAGCTAAGACACATGACAGGAAGTTATTACAACCATTCCACAGGATAAAAACGGTAGCTCAGAGAGAGTAACAGAAGTGGGGATAAAAACAGAGTACTCATGAATGCTGTGCAACAAATATGAAGAGTTTTTAACATGACAAATTCTTTTTTGAGTGAACAGAGTGAACTCATGCTACACCATGTTTCAAACTGGCAACAGAAAGACGGTCTGAGAGAAGCAGAGGAGCTTGACCTGACTCCAAGGAGCCTCCAGATTCTTCACTTAAGGTCACAGCAGCCATGTACCAAATGACTCTCTGTACGAAACCGTCATCTGCAAAGGTTCTTTTGTGTGCAAGGCAACAGTTCAAATTGTGGATCCTCTGTGACCTTTAGAGCCACTTGATATATCTACCCCAACTTCTTGATTTTAGCCATTATACAATCAGATATACAAAGAGTCTACATGGCATGCAGACAATTCACCTTTGATTGTATTAAATCCAAGTTGTCATGGGTGGTGGCAACCAGGAAGAGGTGAATTGGTGTTATATTGGAGAACTAAACATTAGGGGGCATCTCTTTCCTTCTTTCTTTTTTTTCTTTTAGGTTTTACTCTTTCCTTTTAAGTCTCTCATCTGTGAGACTAAGACTTCTTTCCTAATAATTCTCCCTCCTAAACTGCTCTTATAGTGATCAGCACTCCAGCCTCTGCTACAACACCACACTAATAACCCATTACTATTTCCAGAANAGAGTAACAGATATTTTAGTAGACTCTGAATATTTTCTTGCTTGTCTTCAACATGCATTCAAGACCTATCTTTCTCAAATGCACCAACTGTCCCCTTTTGTGGTTTACCACTTTTGAAATAATGTCCCAGATCCTTAGCATGGTCTGCAAGATCCCATGCTGCCTCCTGCTTCTGAATATTTTCTTGCTTGTTTTCAATGTGAATTCAAGACCTATCTTTTTCAAATGCACCAACTGTCCCCTTTTGTGGTTTACCACTTTTAGAATAATGTCCCAAATCCTTAGTACGGTCTACAAGACCCCATGCTGCCTCCTGCTTCTCTCACTGGCTGCATCTTTGAAACTCTCTTCTTCACTGTGTTCCACTGGCACAGACTAAGCTAATCACTGAACAAGCACCCTTTTCACAGAGCCTGTGCATTTGCTATCCCAATGGCCAGACAGTTCCCTACCCCACCTCCACCNCCCATGTCTTTGCCTGTCTCCCCTATTCATCCTTCACATTTTAGCTAAAGCACTGCTTTCATGAGGGAGCTGTCCAAGTTACACATACTGTTTGCATCTGTGGGGCACAGGCCCTGCTGACCATATACAGAAGCTCATGGACACCCCCATAACTCAGGCCAGTCACTTTCATAAGTTCCAGTGGGGAGAGACCTAAAAAGTCCTAAAAAGAAAAAAAGTAAAAATAAATATTTAACATACATGTATAACAAAGATATAAGAATTAAAAAGAAATTTTCATCATGGNCTTTTTATATTTTAAAAGAAAAGCAAATATAAAACAAAAANAAACTTTCAGCTGTCACTGTTCATCTCTAGGCGGAAGTGAAATTTGTTGCAGATAGAAGACTTATGCCTCTTTTANATTCCACCACTGAGTTTCACCCTATGTATGCCTTAACTCAGGGATGGGAGGCAGTCTTACATTCTATTACACAGTCCAGCCGGCATGTCTCAGAAGATACACCAAGCAACGTCACAAACAGCACCACCCAGTCCAAGTTCAGATGAGCACTGCTCTTGAGTTTGGGTCCAAATATACGCCCAAAAGAATCAGGTTAAAAAGTGTTTTTTTCTAGGCTAAAAGTTAACTCAGAGAAAAGTATTTGACTACTGAGAGGATGGGGATGTTCAATGTTTAATTCAGAATACAGAATAAAATGTTTAATTCATACTTTTAATCCATTTAAAATATAAACATGATTATTAAATATATTCACAGAATAAATAAAGATATCTTGAAAATAAACAATCCCCAAAAATTATATGTTGTGAAAATACATTTATTAAAGACAAAAATCCGGGCTGGAGAGATGGCTCAGCGGTTAAGAATCCAGACTGCTCTTCCCAAGGTCCTGAGTTCAATTCCCAACAACCACATGGTGGCTCACAACCATCTGTAATGAGATCTGGTGCCCTCTTCTGGCCTGCAGTTGTACATGCAGACAGAACACTGTATACATAACAAAATAAATCTTTAAAAAAATAATAATAAAATAAAATAAAGACAAAAATCCCAAAATAAAACTTTAGTCCTAATTTACCCTCCTAAGAGGGACTTTCTTGGATGTAGCATCTGAAAAAGAAAAAAAGAGAAAAAAAAGCAACTTCTGTTGTATACATTTATCAGGCCATTCCTAAAAATTTACTGCTGGAGGGGGGTATAGCTCAGTTGCAGAACACTTAAACCTGGGGCTCAATGCCTAACATTAGTAAATCATAATAATAACTCTAATTATTAATGTCTCTCCTAAGAGAAATCATCCTCGCTGTAATCTCATTTAAGTCATATTTCTCAAGTAATAATAAAAAAATTTTAAGTGGATGAAACTTCTCAGGAACCCCAAACAAATGGCACAGGCATACTTCCTTATGCCATGACCATTCTCACCCAAAAATACAAAACTCTTGGACTTCAGTAAATAAAATTCCAGCTGCAAATACAACCTAAGTCATTTATAGGGAGCACCATTATTTCACTTATTTTTGTACATCTAAGTTTTTATTTTTATTTTTGTCTAGGCATGTGAAGGAGAGAAGTCAATACTGGACATCTCCTTCAGTCACTCTTTAAAATCTGACCTCTGAGATAGACATGGAGGTCACAAATTGGCTACATTAGCTACCTGGCAAGCCCAGGGATCCTCCTGTCTCTGCCTCCCTGGAGCTGGGAGTTCAGGTGTGCACTGCCAGGCCTGGTCTTTTATGACAGTGTTGGGGATCTGAGCTCAGGTTCTCACGCTTGCATAGCAAGGAATTTACTGACTCTGCCATCTCCCCAGCCTCTACAACCCTAAGTCTTCATAACCCAAGTTTAACAGTTATTAACATAAACTTAAAATTAATTTGTACATAAAATTTATGTAAAAATACATAATACATAAATTTTTACCTGACAATTAACAATCTGATGTCTGCTCAAACGGTCACACAGCTCTTGTGATAAACCTACTCGTCTTAGTTTCTTGCTGCTCATATTTCCAGATTTCCCAAAGAAGAGTCTTGAAAAAACATCGGAAAGTAAAAAGATAACAGTCGATAGACTATACAAAACACCCTATAAAATAAAGTCTTTCAAACTTCTCTATGTGCAAAACAAAACATGGAAAAATTGCTAATAAAAGTAGGAGAGACACTTGCTTATCAACCACGTACACAGAGAAAGAAAGCAACCTCAGAAAAACACATCCCATACAATTCTTTGATATTACATGACTTTAACAGTGCTTCATATTTACCTTGTAGTCGAGTTTGCCTTTTGATGCTGTGATTAAAACACTGACCAAAAACAACTTGGAAAGAAAGGGTTTATTTGCCTAACAAATTATATGCTGTTGTCAAGGGAAGCCACGGCAGGAACTCAAAGCAAGAGCTTGAAGCAGAAGCAGAAGCTGAGACCACAGAGGGAGGCTGCTTACTGGCTTGCTTCCCCTGCTTGCTCACTGGGCATTCTGGCTCAGGAGTAGGACCACTCACAAGTGAGCTGAGCCCTCCTCTATCAATAAACAATCAAGAAAATGTCCCTACAGATAATGCCCACAGGCCCATCTGATGGAGGCAATTCCTCAACTGAGGTTCCCTCTTCTCAGGAGTGTCAAGTGTCAAGTTCACTACCAAGACTAGCCATCACTTATAACAGTCTTAAGACATTGAGCATTATTTACAAATTTCATTTGATTATGTAATCTTCAAGATGCAATTCCAAATAGCAACCCTGCATTGAACTATAACAAGAATAAATAGACATCTGCTACATACCAACCATGCTCCAAAACTTTATATTAAATATTCTCAACAGATTATAATAAAAGTAGATTGTCTTCTTTACATATGAGAAAGCTACTTTGCAAATGTCAGCTATCCCACTGACATCAGAAAAAAATAAATAGCAGATTTAGAATTCCATTCAGGCAGTCTGACACTGAGACCAATCCTCTTAACCACTGCTTACAAACCAAGATTTGTAAGGCCACAAATCTTATTTAACCCTTGCTTTTTCTAAGATTCAGAACAAATCTCAATCAAATAAGACTTTACTATTATAAGTGTTAGCAATAAAAGTATTATTTATTATACTAGCTGATTGCTGTCCCATATGGAATTAAATTCTGTTCTTCTTGTACCTAAATGAGACTCATGAAATACTTGTCTATGGGGGAGTTAGAATGTTGTAATCTCTGTAATAATGCATGCAAAAAAGAGGCTGTGTATCTCATTGATATGGCAAAGTGGGAAATAATAGAATAGGAACTTATTATTCCATGGAATGAAGTAATAACAATCAATAACTACATATCAAAGAACAAATCTATATACAAGAATTAAGGTATCTACTACCAGCACTATAGCCTAATTCTGTTTAACACTTAAATTATCTGAATTACTTGAAATCCCCCTCCTCTCTCTCTCTCCATCCTTCATCTCTTACTTTTCTCTCTTTTGTTTTTCCCACAAAAACAAAACATATTCCCTTTATTTCTCTCAATGGGGATTTGTTAGGGCTGATTGTTTACTTAAGAGAAAATTTACCAAGGAACATTTATCTGCTATTCTATTACTTACTGAATTTCAGATAAGGTAGTTCTAGGAAATACATCATTTAATGAGTAAGTTCAAGCCATCAAAAAAAAAAAAAACCAAAAGCATCTATAAGTCAAAATTACAAAGACCTTAGCAATAACCACTCTGATTTAATAGTACCACTCCTACCACTTGCCCTCACTGCTTATGGCTTGGAATTATTTCCCTACTCTCCCAAATATAATATAAATTCTCTAAATATAATATTCTCCATTTGTTTGTTTCTTTCACCAATATTTCTTAAGCACATACTCTACTGAGCCCAAGGCTTTAAGAACCTTTAAACTCATTTCCTCTCTTTTTCATACTTACAACTGAAAGATGAAGAGATATACACTCAAATAACTACAACTATGCCACAAGTATAGTTGTATGCCACAAGTATAGTTGTAGTTGCTGAAGAAGCAGACGGGGAGAAGTCTCAAATTGGCCTGAAAAAAAAAAGCAGGTTGAATGTCACAATCCTGCTAGAATTAGCTTCCTTAAAAGTCAGTTAGTTTCATTGCTTAAAATGTTTCATGGGACCATGAAAATTCCAAAAGTTTGGACATGACAATTCCAAACTTTTAGGATCACATTAAAAAATAAATTAAAAAAAAAAAAAACTTGAAAAGGGGGTCCCTTACTTAGCTCTCACTCATTTCTCAGATTGCAAGGCTCAATCAGATTTGTCTTCCTGGCAAAGTTACTTCATTTCCCAGAGCACTGTTTTCCTCATGTGTAAAATAAGGGCAATTCTAGTTTCTACTTCAGAGCTGGTGCATAATGCTCAAGGTAGGCAGTCATCATAGACAAACATGTGGTACTTCTAACATGACCATCCACAAGGTTAGGTTAGGTTGGGTTAGGTTAGGTTAGGTTAGGTTAGGTTAGGTTAGGTTAGGTTAGGTTAGGTTAGGTTACTCAAGCTCATATCTTCTACTTCCACACACAAAGCCTTGACAATCAGTCCCTTCCTTTCCAGTGCTGCTACCACACTTGGCACTTATATATTCCTTAATCTTATCTGTGTGTTATTATAGCTTATGCCTTTCTTTCTTCCTGCTGTGTTGTGTATGTATGTCTGTGTCTGTGTCTGTCTGTCTGCCTGTCTTGGAGACAGAGGAGATGGCAACTCAGACTGAGTTATGTTAGGCGCTCAATAAAAAAAATAATGAAGTAACAAAAAAGTTGTTTTGTGGGGTCTGAGGGATTAATTATTTATTGGGCCCTTAATACGCGCGTCAGACTCTAGTTTTCGATGCTTCTGATGTTTTTACTTCATTTTACACATAAGGCTACTCTAAGGCACTAAGCTGAAAAACGAGCAAACTAGCCAAGGATGGAGCCCGCATTCGAATCCAAAGATGAGTCTAGATTCCAAAACTGTGACAGTCCCTAAACTTGCTCAGATCCCTCATTGCTCCGAAGGGGAGGGAGAGGCACCAAGAGGTAGAACAAGCAGAACGCACTAATAAAACAGGGCAGCTTCCAAGCATCACCCACCCCTGAGAAAGTCGGAAACCCCAGGGCCCAAGCCGGGGTTCAGGGACGAGCTCCCCCGGGAAGCAGAGGGCGTGCCCGGCACCCAGGACTCTCCGCCACCCGGTATCAGCATCCACAGGCCCGGAGAGAACGTACGAGATAATGAGCACACCCACTTCCCCACAACTGCCCCCTCAGAAAACTCCAGTACCAGGTCAGCAGCACCGAACTTTCAAACTTTCCCCCACCCTCACACAATTACCCGCGAAAAGCGCGTAAAGCAACAACTGGAATGCTGGTTGGTCAATGCTCGGCCAACTCATCCAATCAGAAGCAGGCAAAAGCTCGGGTTAGCCCCGCTGCATTCTGGGAATTGTAGTCCATAATCTCAGCCTAGACGCTTAATCCAATTAAATTTCTCCGTTGTAGTGATTATCAAAATTGAGGGGAAGACCCTCTCAAGATGAGTGTGAAGCAAGGAAAACCTTGCCTGAAAATTCTTTTCCTTAGTGAATCGAAATTTTAAGTTACTTCCTGGGCCAGAGAAACGTCTTTTGGGGGCTGAGGAGTTGGGGAAAGGATGGGTTATCTGCCTAATGCAGCTTTGGAAAGAGAGTTTAGTGTTTGTTTTGCTTTGCACTTTTCACCACACTTTGATAGTGAAAATGAAGCTAACTGAAGCTTCTCAAACTAAAATATATATTGGAGAAAAAAAAAACTGAGTGTAGTTGAAAAAGAAATAAAGGAAATCAAATAGGTTTAATAGCAAAGCAGCCGCGAAGAAAAACTAATAAACTTAAGAACTGGCTTGATTANTGAATTTGTGAAAAGCCTTTGCTCACTTTTTGATTTCGGTTGCACAANTCCTCTGTGTCGACCTTATATTATGTGTTATAATATATATGAGTATGATATTTATGTATAAATGAATATATATCCCAAGTAGACATAATAACGATGCAGGAGGATCCAGGACTCCTGTGAACATCCCCAGCATCAGTCACTGGTTGGCACTGAGACAGTGGCGGGAGTCGGGCTGTGNAACACAGCTATTCCTGGCCTCAACTCCCCCGAAATGCATAACTAAAGGTGTTNCAAGGAGAAGCAAACATAATTAGGGAGGGTCCNCAGCNCGGTAGCTACCAGATTTAACTCTTCCGTAGCTTCATCATAGCGATCAGGTGCTGACACGTGATTCAAATAACTATGGTACTTGATTTGCATCTTTCTTCTCCTGAGCCAATGAGAGTGGCGCTCTCGTTCGTCATCCCAGCCCTTTCCACCACTCTTCGCAATGGGATCTGTCACCTGACTGGGCTCAAACATGGCTGCCCTGGAAGCTAAAATGCTTTTGACTCCCGGAGCAGGTGAGTGTAAAGCTCAGGGAAGACAGCAAGGGTGCTGTCCACGACCCCGCTAGGGGGAGCATCCCTGTCCCCCAGCNTCCCGGCTCTCCCGTTCAGACCCAGATTGATCTCCTGATCCTTAATCCTCTGCCTTAACAGAAGGCTCAAACCAAAGGAGTTCCCATCCTTACCAAGGCACCCACCTAGAAATTTGTAATCCGACTGACAAAATGTTCAGGAGCGAATGCGGAAGTAAATTTATGTGTCCGCGCACCAGGCTAACACAAATATTAAGATTATTNTATGTTGGGTCTGCGTTAGGAGATGGGATCCACCCCTTAGAGAAAGAGGCGGTTTTCAAAAGGAGATAGTAACAGGTCAAATTAAACCCAAAACAATAATTAGTAAAGTAAGTTCTGCCTTTTCCTTTCGGGCTAGTAGCTGGTGGTTTANCTAAACAGTTTCGTTTCTTCTCAGCTGGTGTGTTGTTTTTAGGAGGTTCTCCTAAAATGAGAAAAATGAGAATGTACTCCGCGTAACGCCTNGCTTTCTGTCTCCCTGCACTCTGTGCTGGGAAAATGAGTTATCCATTTGGAAAAGAGGAAACCGCTACCGAGGAGCAGCTTTTTGAATTTTTCTGTGAGTGCCTGCGGAGGGGCGACTGGGAGTTGGCACAGGCATGTGTACCTCAGCTACACAAAGGACAAGGGGATATCCCCCAAAAGGTGGAAGACATCCTACAGGCGCTGGTGCAGTGTCCCATTCTGCTAAGGTAAGCTNTCTCCCTTCTTACCAGGATCTCAGAGAGGAAGACACGTAGTTCAGTATTTGGACTCTGGTCTTTATGCCCCCAATCAACTACTTAATTAAAAAGTTAGCAGAACTAGAGTACATTTCAATGTTCTGATGTTTTATCTCTGTAATATATTTTACATTTAATACACTCCACTGGCCTTAGATTACCTTCNGGAGCCGAGTTTAAGTCTGGCTACAAAAAGATTTCTGAAATCATTCCTTGTTTATTATCAATAGAAGATGATGTAACTGAATCTTGTCACCAAAAGATAAACCTACCCTCTCCTCTTGCTTATAAGAGTGGATGGTGCTGTTGCTTTAACAAAGGACTNAAAGTGCATTAACTTAAAATTTTGTATTTTGAAATAATTGTAGACCCACAAAAAGTTGAAAAATAATGGAGTTCAGGGTACCCCTTTTTCCAGCTCCCCTGGTTGTGACATCTCATCCAGCTGTAGTAAAATATCAAAACCAGGAAATTGACCTCAGTACATTAACTACAGTAAAGATCTTAATTGATTTTTACCATTTTTAACTCTATATTTGCTTTTTACTTGTAATTCTATGCAGTTTTACCCATACGAGGGTTGATGTACCCCCACTGTAATAAAGATACAGAAGTACTCATCACTACATATGAATTCTCTCACTCCTTNATATTATGCTATATATTTACCCTATGGCCCCCTCTTGCCTCTTGGTAACCACAGTTCTCCATTCTAGATCTTTCAATTCTTAGCAATGCCNTGAACTAGGAGTCATAGCATGGTCATAGGAGCCAAATGTACTATTTTGTTCTTTCTCTTTAGCTGTTCTGTTATAAACCTGTGGAATTATTGGATTAGCACATAAAAACCAGAGAAGCAAATCACTCTTCTGTTAATATCTCCTTAAATTTGGGTTCTAGGCTGTTACTGCCCAAACTAATGACTTCAAAGTAAGGCTTCTGAAATCCTATAACTATATANTTAAAAATGAATTTCTGTGAACTCCCTTCATTCTTTTGTATTTGATTGATTTTTGGTATTCAAAAGTACATTTAGGGGCTGGGTATGATAGTTTAATCCATGCGTCCCAACTGAGGCAGGAGGATTGCCATGAGTTCAAGACCAGCCTGAACTATACAGTATGAGACCCTGTCTCAAAACAGTGAGTGACAGATGTGTTTCAAGTGGACTGTGACTTTCTCTGTAGGATTATTCCTAAAAACAAGACTAAGCCAAGTATGCCGAGGCTATGTCTGTAGCTCCGGACACTCTGGAGGCTGAAACAGAAGAGAGAGAATCACCTGAGCCCGAGAATTTCAGCCTAAGAGCACTCCAGCTGGGAAGATAAAATACGATTCAATAAGTTGGTCCAGACATTAGTGGAAGCTGGAAGTTACCAGGTTCTGTTTTGTTGAACCGTTACTTGCCTTTGAGAATTTCTCATTAGAACTTGCCTGTTCAGGTTTAAAATGGACTGAACTGAAAACTGAAATAAAATCTCCAATCACAAAAGAGAAAGGGTCAGTTGAAACTCCTCTTTTACTAAATCTTTCTTTTCCTTTTCAGATGTGGGCCAGATATCAACCCTCAGAGATTAGCCTGGCTCTGGCTTCTCGTACTGGAAAAATGGTTGAACCAAGAAAAAGTACGTGAGTTTGCATTTAAATTTTTCCCTGAGGCCAGGACTGAGAAGAACTTAGAAGGAGTTAGATTTTCCTTCTGTCTGTTACTTCCTTTATTTTGTGGTTGGTTGTGGTCTTTCTCAGTGTTGACTGTGGATGGGATTTGCTTGTTATTTACCCTGGCACCTTAGCATATTNTATCATTTGGAGTGATACTATTTTGTTAAATATCTCTACAAGTCTTGCTCTTGAAGAGAACTTTGTGGAGTTCNGTGACGATGCCAAGAAGGGGTGGGTGGCACAAGCCTGTCATCCCAGCACTTAAGAAGCTGACACAAGAAGATCACTAGAGTCCAGGAGTTCAGTGCTGGCGTGGGCAACATAATGAGACTGTGTCTCAAACACACACACACACACATATACACACGGAACATTTGACTCAAGAGAAATGACTCCAGCAAAGCCAGAAATGAAACCAAGATCTGACCTACCCCAACTCTTGTCCATTTTCCACTTCAACATTATATTTAGCCTACATGGACTTCAAAGTAAGAAATTCAATTTTTAAATGTCCATCATTTTTTTCCTTGTATTTATTGCTTTCACTTATCAGGATTATTTTTTTGTTTGTTTAGTTCCATTTTTTTTCCACATTTGTCACTCCCATAACTGTACCAAATATTCCTNCTCTAATTGTATCTTTTTTTGTTACTGTTTTTCAAGACAGGATTTCTCTGTATAGCACTAGCTGTCCTGGAACTCGCTCTGTAGAGCAGGCCAGCCTTGAACTCACAGAGATCTGCCTGCCTCTGCCTCCCTGCTGCTGGGATCAAAGGTGTGCGCCACCACTGCCCAGCTTAAACATATTGTTTAGACAGACTTTAAGCTGGTTGTCTAGCAAAGAGAAATTACAGAAATTAGCAGAAAGAGCAAGTAAGAGAAGCAAAATTGTACAATAATGAAACCTAGGATAAATAAGAGTCAGCACTAGAGAAAAAGGCAACAGAAATGAGGTAAAGTAGAAAAGAAAGAAAAAAGAAGATTCACTAGCATCTTGGAAGGGTGGGGACAGAGGGGCTTTGTTACTGAGTAAGGATCTTCCNATTACAAACATGAAGTCTGTTGAACTAACTGACCTTTCCCCTGGGGGGAGAAGTCTGCTCGCTTGCTTACTTGTGACCTCATTGGCTGCTTATTCTCTGGAAGGTTGCTCAACATCATCAGGTGGTGGCTTTCACTTCCCTGGCTCCCTAGGCCAGACGTTCTTGTTTTGGCCAGTATCAGGCAGATTATGTAGTCCTTAAAGCTCCGGTGATTCACTTCTTTAAACAGTTCTAGCAATAGTCTTCTTGTTTGGAGAACTATAAACTGTTTTATAAGGACCAAGACTTGGGGTGCACTTTGGAGTACTGCAGAGCCAGGTGTGGCTTCGTCCTCTGGAAAGGCAGAGCTGCTTGCTTTGGCACTGTCTGCCAAGAACCGCCTTTTAATCATTCGGTGAAGCTGCTGTTTTTCTTTCTTTCATTCACTTTTATCTTCTGTCTCTTTATCTGCAGTGGTTTAGGCCTACATGTGTAAGCATGTGTATAAAGGTTTAGCTACGGAGATGTTTGCTGATAAGCTGCTACTAAGAGAGCAAAGCTAGAAATAACCCTCATGTCCATAGTACACAGGCCTGGTTAATAAATGGAAGCATGTCTATATGCAACACACTATGCCGCTGTTCAAAATTATATGGTAAATGAATTTTCAGTGTCATTAGTCATACTTCTCCTTTGTTGATTTAAGTTTTATATACTATAGGTATATTATAGTTTACATAGTTATTTTTTTTTTATTTTTCTAGATTGAAAAATGTATCACTAGGTGGTGATGTACACCTGTAATCCCAGCATTTGGGAGGCAGAGACAGGTGGATCTCTGTGAGTTTGAGGCCAGCCTGAACTACAGAGTGAGTTCCAGGACAGGCTCCAGAGCTACAGAGAAACCCTGTCTTGAAATATATCANTTTTTAAAATTTTTATTTGGAATGATTATAAAATGCTCTTTAACCATTTCACTTTCAGTAAAGATTATTGTTTAAAGCATTTAGCTTCAGCCAGGCAGTGGTGGCGTACGGGAGGCAGAGACAGGCAGATCTCTGTGAGTTTGAGGCCAGCCACGGGTTTCTTTGGTTTGGAAAAGAAATACAGCACCNTGTGTCAGGCATGCATGCTAAANAGACATTAGATTCCTCCCTAAATAGACATTAGATACCAGTTGTTTTTTTCAACAACTGGTATACAAAGGATAGTGACTACCGAAACAATGGTTGGATTAAAGAGGATTATGAGGGCATTCCCTCCAAGGCTTTCCTGTAACTGTTTTGCACACAGCGACAAAAATTCTTGATGAAAAAATGATTTTTCAAAAAGAAGGAGTCAGGCATGGTGTCAGGTCTCATCCCAGCAGGAGGGAAACAGGACAAAAGGACCTGAGTCCAAGACCAGCCTGGGCTACATAGCAAAACCATGTCTCAAAANGGAAAAGAAGAAAAAGAAAGGTCACATGAAATGAACACACCTTGGAGTTTGAGGTTAATCAGTGTAGGCTTTAACTCGTGTGTGTGTGTGTGTGTGTGTGTGTGTGTGTGTGTATGCGTGTGCGTGCACAAAGTAGTCGAAAATCAACATCAGGTCAGTTAGGTGTCTTCCTGCTTGTCTCCTAGTT
>LZPO01107950.1:222576-237093 GCA_001675575.1 Neotoma lepida | reverse complement strand
AAGAAGTAGGAATCGTAGACATAACTGTCCCTCCTCCCACAGTGTGACAAAACTTAGCAGCCAGAGCTCCGGCAATGAAACCTTGAGCGTCTGAAATGTGGCTAGCTCTGCTTCTGCTTTGCTGTGGACTGTGAGGCTTCCTTTTGCAGTGGTTTCCAGCCTTATGAAGAAGGAATGGTAACTTGTGCCATACAGCTGCATTTGAAAAATGCTCTCACTGTCTTGTTCTCCCTTCCCTGCCCTGAGCAGGCCCCCAGCGCCTCCCTGTGCATCGCCATCCTGAACCTGCACCGAGACAGCATCGCCTGTGGTCACCAGCTGATTGAACACTGCTGCCGGCTGTCCAAGGGCCTCACCAACCCAGAGCTGGATGCAGGGCTGCTCATAGACATCATGAAGCAGCTGCTCTTCAGCGCCAAGATGATGTTCGTCAAGGCTGGCCAAAGCCAGGACTTGGCTCTTTGTGACAGGTACATAGGAATGAGCCTCCATTCTTCTACCTGGTGGCAGCTTTTTATCTGGCTTCCTCTTCTGACCCTACTATGACTTTCCATCTTCCCATCCTCTCTGACAAGACCTGCATCTCATTTTGATGTTAATGAAACAGAAGTACCTAATCACAAGCGGTTGTCCTCACCCTTTGTCAGCCTTCTCCTTTGCAAAGTCCTCAAAAACAGATTGTGTTTATTTGCGCTCTGTTACTATGACAAAACAACATAACTAAAAGCAATTCTGGGAGGAAAAGGCTGATTCAGCATACAGTTCCACATCGCAGTCCATCATAGAAGGAAGTCAGGGCAGGAACCGGGAGGCAGGAACTGAAGCAGAGGCCGTGGAGGGACACTGCTTACTGCCTTGCCCCTCATGGCATGCACATCCTTTCTTATCCCACCCAAGACCACCTGTCCAGGAGTGGTACCTCCCCCAGTGAGCTGGGCCTACCCACATCAATCATTAATCAAGAAAATACCCTACAGACATGTCTAGGCCCATCTTCTGGAGGAATTTTCTCAATTCAATCCAGCTTCTGTCCAGTTGACGTAAAACTAGCCAGCACATAAAGCTTCCCTTCTTACACCCTGTCACAAAGCAAGTAAGGACCTTAACTAGATAATTTGACATTTAAATCATTTAAGGAAATATCTTTTGTGTCTGTGGAACTCTCTAGTTTTTAAAAGAAATGTGACTAATGATTAACCTTACACAGAACTCCACCCCAGTCTTGACTGTGACCTCTAGGACTTCTGGATAATGAGTCTATAAAAACATTTTGGGGCCACCTAGCCTCATTACCTGAAGTTGATCTCTGGGACCCACATGGTGGAAGGAGAGAACCAACTCCCACAAGTCCTCTCACTTCCATACACANGCCATAGCACCAATATGCACACAAGAAGAAAGAAATGTTTTGTTGTTTTTTAAATTGGGGAAGTAGTGGGCTCCTGATTCATGGTAGGAATGTGAGTCATCTGTGGAAATGGGGAGATGTGACGGGTGCTGGCTCTGTTCTCCCTCAGATTCCTGCACAACCTGCTTTGACTCAGTTCTTTAACCTGGCAATGAAAACTCCTAATTCCTTGCTTATCCACCCAGATACATGACTCATGAAGTGAGTCCAGCACCAGTCCCAACAGCTTCGGGAGCCAGGGACAGAAAGTGCTTTGAAGTATAACTGTCTCCCTCAAGCTCAGAGCACAGGCCCACTCTATCAGCTCTTAACACTCTAACCTCAGACAAGGCTGCTAACCCCTGTGGGCCCCTGTGGGTGGCAGAGATTGAAGAAGCCCTCACTTCAACAGAGTTCTCACCCCTGTAAGCAGTTGTGGGATTCCTGGACAATTTACAGCCCTGATTTCAAATCATACCTTCTTTCTCCCCGACCCTGCATTCACATACATGTGTATGATGACTTCATGTCATTTTATCCATGGGAGAGGACTCATCTCTGCTCTATATTGCCATACAAACCAGATTATTGTGTTTTTAACTAGGTCCCCTTCTGATGGATAAACAGATAAAATGAATGTATTTCAAAACAAACAAAAAACACATCATCTAGTTCAAATGTTTTCATTTTCCAAATGGAGAGTTAGAGTATAACTTCGAATCTGATTTTACACACTATCCCCTCTCCTACCCTGTCCCTACTAGGTTAAGAATCACTAAAGGTGAGTCCAAGAAAGCCACTAAACAGACGAGGCAGGAGCCACAGGGTTTTTGCTCTAGTTCTGAGACAGGACCCAGGACCTCGGGTGTGAGCTTGCCTCTGGGCTCTGTCTTGATAAGGTTTTTCCAGTCCTCAGGTGTCAGAGTAAGGTGGCTAAAGGGGTAAGGAATAGGATTGTCAGTGAGATCTAAGGAAGGCCATTCTTGGCATGGAGAGAGAATGTGAATCCAAGAGACCAGACTAGAAGGGACAAGGTGCCACTGCCTGGTGCCACTTCCAGGAAACAGTAATGTTGAAACCACTGTACAAACCAGGAATGTAGGTCAGTGGGTGTTTTGTTTTGTAAGAATTATTCTTATTTTATATGTATGAATGTTTTGTCCATGTGTGTATGTGTACCACAAGTGTGCCTGGTGCCCACAGAATCCAGAAGATGGTGTCAGGTCCCCTGAAACTGAAGTGACAAGTGGTTGTGAGCCATCATGGGGGTGCTAAAAACCAAACCCAGGAAAAGCAGCCAGTGCTCCTAACTGGTGAGCCATCTCTCCAGCCCCTGAGTCAATGGTTCTTGTTCCGTACTCTCTTGAAACCAAGCAAGGTTCCAAAGAGCCAAAAGCAAATGGGTGACTTGTAAGCTCCAAGATTCAATATAGAGGCCTTGTCTCAGACGGAAACCCAGGGCATCCGTATTCAAACATAAATTAACAAATATAAGACACTTCCTGAAGCTCTTTCATTTGACACATTTCATTTTATACTTAAAATTTTCTGCTTTATATCCACTTAACAGGTAAGTGAGTTGAGGCAGGTCTCAGAGCTATGAAGTTGGAAGTAAGGTTAAAAGAGTCTGACTCTAGAACCTTCAGAGTACCTATTCTCATGATCACACTTAACAATGAAGATAAAATAGAAAACCTTCAAGCAACAGTTACTCCAAAACTCAACACAGCCTCATTTGCGGTACCCTCTTTCTCCCTGTAGTTACATCAGCAAGGTAGACGTCCTGCATATTTTAGTCGCTGCTGCCTATCGCCATGTGCCATCTCTAGACCAGATCTTGCAGCCAGCTGCGGTAACCAGGCTGAGGAACCAGCTCCTAGAAGCTGAATACTACCAACTGGGCGTTGAGGTGAGGCAAAGATAAAGCGTCCTTCTACCCCGCTGTCATGAATGACCTTGGCTTAGCCTTGGAAACGGGTCTCGCCATCTTTCCGATGGGTCTTGCCATCTCTCCTCTGTCAGGATCATGGATGCATCCAGGGCACAACCAGCTTGCCAGTGTGAGAATTACAGGATGGGCAGGTGGTTGGGGCAAAGGAACAGAATGGCTTGGGAAGACTCTTAGACATGAATGTAGACACCTCTCACAGATGGAGCAATTTTTCCTCCAGGTCTCTACAAAGACCGGGCTTGATTCCACAGGGGCGTGGCATGCCTGGGGCATGGCCTGCCTCAAAGCTGGGAACCTCACTGCTGCACGGGAGAAGTTCAGTCGCTGCCTGAAGCCTCCCTTTGACCTCAATCAATTGAGTCATGGCTCAAGGCTGGTCCAGGATGTTGTTGAATACCTGGAGTCCACAGTGAGACCCCTCGTTTCCTTGGTAAGAGCAAAGCAGGCAGAGTACCCCATCCAGGAAGAGACTAGGAACAGTAAGGATCCAGGGAGAGGACTGGCTTCAATTCAGTCAATAGTGAAGGTTTAGGCTCAAGAGGATGCTGGGCTGATATGTGTGTGTGTGTGTGTGTGTTTGTGTTTGTATTATATATAGTTAAATAAGTGACTGTATGGTTAGATAGGTAACACAAAGTCAATATTTTAAAAGAAACTATAGAGGTACAAAAAAGTCAAAATCACATACCCAGATTACTTAGTTTTAATATTCCATTTAGGGTTTTTCTTTTGTTGTTGGTTTTTTTTCACTTTGTGCATTGTGAGTGTATTGTAGTGTGTTCGTGTGTGTGCATATGTACTCACCCATACATGCATGTGTGGAGATCAGAGGTCACTGTTAGCTGTCTTCTTCTATTACTCTTTACATTTGTCTCAAATTCAAAGGTCAGGCTGGTTTCCAGTGCCTCTACTGGCTGAACCATCTTGCTGCACTCCACTTTTTTTTTCCTTCCAAACAGGATCTGTCACTGAACCTGGCACCCACTGTTTCCAGTAGACTAACTCTCCGGTTAGCCCCTAGGCCCTAGAATCTGCCTCTCTGAACACTGGGTGACGGATGCATACCAGCACATCAGCTTTTACATGGGTGCCGGGGTCCACAGGCTTATACAGCAAGCACTCTGACAACTGCGCCATCTCACAGTCCCTCAATTTATTTTGTATAATCCAGAACAGCCTTGAACTCATGAATCCTATGCCTCGGCCTTATGTACACTGGCAAGCCCGTCTAGAGTTAAGATTTTTTGAGAGCCAGGCCTAGTGATGCATGCCTGTAGTCCACACTGCTTGGAAGCTGAGGCTGAGAGGAGGCTTGGAAAGGGGAGAACCACTTCTTAACTTCTTTTTTTTTTTTTTAACTTTTTTAAAATTTTTTTTAAGATTTATTTATTATGTATACAGAAGAGGGCGCCAGATCTCATTACAGATGGTTNTGAACCACTNTGTGGTTGCTGGGAATTGAACTCAGGACCTCTAGGAAGAACAGTCAGTGCTCTTAACCTCTGAGCCACCTCTCCAGCCCCCACTTCCTAACTTCTTAAGCCCTGGAGTTCAAAGCCAAATTGGGTAATGCAGGAAGACTGTCTCAATAAACAACAAAAATGGAAGTAAATTCCTTGGGTTTATGCTTTTGAATGAAACTTGAGTTGTACCCTATAGTAGAGAATTTTGTATCCTACCTATTTTTCTACTCTTAAAACTGGAGTNTTTAGCTGGGCGTGGTGGTGCACACCTTTAATCCCAGCACTCAGGAGGTGGAGGCAGGTGGATTTCTGTATGTTCAAGGCCAGCCTGGTCTACAGAGTGAGTTCCAGGACAGCCAAGGCTGTTACACAGAGAAACCCTGTCTGAAAAAAACAAATAAACAAACAAANAAAAAAACCTCGAGTATTTTTCCACACGGGTAAATGTTCTCTCTGGCTTCACATAGAGGCGTGTGGACCTCTGCTTCTAGCAGCTGCGCAAACTCAGTGCTTTCCACCTTCTCTCTCACATCCTCTTTCCCTGCCAGCAAGATGACGATTACTTTGCCACCCTGAGGGAACTGGAAGCCACCCTTCGAACCCAGAGCCTCTTCCTCGAGGTAATTCCTGACGGGAAGATCATGAACAACACCTACTACCAAGAATGTCTCTTCTACCTGCACAACTACAGCACCAACCTGGCCATCATCAGCTTCTACATGAGGCATAACTGCCTTCGGGAAGCCCTGCTGCACTTGCTCAACAAGGTGAGGCGTTCGGACACAGTCCAAGGGCAGTGGCCGCCTTGACCACCCCCCGTAGACTTAACTCAGAGTCCAGCTGTGAGATCATTTCCAGCAGCATCAGGGCAAAAAGGCTCTGTCTATGCAGTCATCTTATGAGGTCAACAAGTCTTAAATTAAATCCCACATTTAATTTAAATCCCTCCTGACCAGCAAATCCATCTCTTCTCCCACAGTGTAGAGCACAGTGAGACAGTCAGCCTGGTCCCCGGAGTGAGGTACTCAGTGGGAGTCTCGTGCAACCTCAGGCACATTGCCGGACCTCTTGGTTTCCACCTGGCCTAGGACATTGTGTGCCTAGAGCTGTTACAGAGATGAGCACCCCACATGTGTACTTGAGGAAGCGACATGGCCTCTCCTTGGTTTTCTCTCACTCCCCTGCCACCTCCCACTGGAGGCAAGATCACCAAGAGCATCGCTTCTTTGGCCATCACCCTTTTGTTCACTTATTTAGAGGGAGGGAGAGAGAGAGAGTCTCAAAGAGAGTCTGTACCCAGGGGCCGTGGTGCATGTGGTGGTCAGAAGACAACTTCCAGAAGTCAGTTCTCANCTTCCACCTTTGCGTCAGGGTGTCTTGTCTCTGCACCNCTCTGCAGACTCCAGGCTAGCTGGCCCATAAGCTTCCTTCTGTGTCTGCCNCCCATCTCTCCATAGGGGTTCTGAGCTTACAGATATATGCGCCTGCTTATTGCATGGTTCCAGGGATCAAACTCAGTGGCCAGATTGCATAACAAGACCTTTTACCCTCTGAGCTACCTCTTAGGCCTAGAATTCCNTTTTTATCCTTTTTAGTTACATTCGATAGTAACTTTCTGACCAAGTGACTGATACTTACCAAATTCTATAGGAAACTTACTTAGCTTACCAGACTAACGCCATTCAGCCACACTAAATCAGAACAGCATCCGACAATAGTTNGCAAATAGACATATCTTCTAGATGACTCCAAGAGAAATCCAGCATCATAATCAGACCCTTGTAAGACAGTGAAAGAGAGACTGTTGTGTGACTACTACTGTGTCTCAGCTGCCAAGCATGTCTTAAGAACCATACAGAGTGAGTCTTATTATTTGGAATTTAATTTTCCCGTTCCCTCCCTCTCCAAATGAGAAGTAAAGATGTTTCTACCAGGCACAGACTGAGAGTGTAAAGCATCAAGTCCTGTTGCCTTGGATAAGCGCAGCCAGTGG
Source organism: Neotoma lepida (assembly GCA_001675575.1). NCBI lineage: Eukaryota > Metazoa > Chordata > Mammalia > Rodentia > Cricetidae > Neotoma > Neotoma lepida. The sequence goes on along the minus strand of LZPO01107950.1, from coordinate 230,299 downwards.
TAAGCTGCTTATCTTGTTGCCCAAGTGGAAGCTGACGACAGCACTGCCCTTGTTTGCAGTTGACAAGGCCAGCAAGGAAACCTTGTCTGTTGTCTCCTGTCATCAGCTGCCCTTGAACTTTTTCAAGAGCCCTGCCTTTGTCCTCAAACAAATCGGGGTACAAAAAGAAAAATGCACTGAAAGTGACACTTGAGCACCTAGTGTGTGTAGGGTTTCTATGTGTTCCTTTTCCTGTCACACCGCCCTCAGTGTGAACTTCCTAAACATAACACCCTCTCCACAAATCATTAGGATGAAAGCCAACTCCATAGCATGTGGCTGGACCTCAAGATCCGTCTCCCATATATCTGATTTTTTTCACCACAAATGCTATTGATACTCCATATTCCAGACTCAGCAAAATATCGACATTATTATCTTTATTAGTCTTCATGCACTGTTCTATCTATCTAGAATGCCCTGCTCCTCCTTGTTTTCTTGGGAGAAATTCTGTTCATCCTTTCAAGCTTAACAGGGGTTAAACATCCATAGAACATGGGAGGCAGAGTCAGGCAGAGTTCTGTGAGTTCAAGGCCAGCCTGATCTATATTTCAAGTTCCAGGACAGTCAGGACTATGTAGAAAGGCCCTGTATCAAATGAGGAGGAGGAAGAAGAGCGTGAAAGGAGAGAGGGAGGCAGAAGAGGGCAGAGGAAGGGTAGAAAGGAGAGAGGGCATGGGAGGAGGAGGAGGCAGAAGAAGAGCAGGGTTATAAAATATTAGATGGTGCCCAGAGGAGGTGGCATCTGAGTAAAGGGCTGAAAGACACAAGAACGGCTGGTGGAATTGTGCTCCAGGCAGAGGAAGTAACAGATACAAAGGTCATCATGGCTGAAGCCAGGAGAGATGGGGACAGGGTAGTGTCAGGTACCATTGGGAGGGCAACAGCTAAATCACNTAGTATATGTAGACACTGAGAATCTGGGCTGTGTAGAATGAGAAACAAAATCACTGGAGATGGTGAGCAGAAGAGTAACTTCATCTGCCTCAGGTGTCAACCACATGGATTTGCTGGCTTTCTATGGAAGAGACAGAGTGGGAGATGGTAGACCATGGAGAGGGCTCTTTGGATAACCCAGGTGAACGTGATGGTGGTGTGGGTCACCTTGTGGGTGTGAGACGTGGGCAGCTTCTGAGTGTGTTTCAGTAGTAGAATTTGCTGATGTATTTTATATCAGAGTTGACGGAGAAAAACGTTCCTGAGGCTTTTGACCTGAGCTACTGGAAGGATGGTATCACGACTGAGAAAGGGGAGAGTGTGGGAGGAGCAGGTTTCNTGGAACAATCAAGAATGCAGGTTTTTGTGTGTTGAATTTGTTGGCTTTGCAGGAAGGCATGTCGAGAGGCAGCTGGGTCCCACAGGTCGTGCAGTTTGGTAGGTCCAGGGAGATGAGCAGGCTGGAGACAGAGGAGTGGATATCATCACACACGGCATGGAAAGCCACGCGTGAGACTGGATAACATCACTAGCAGAGTGGAGATAGAAAAGCAAGTCCTACAAGGATGAGAGGAACCAGCCAAGGAAACTGAGTGGCCAGAGATATTGAAAGAAAACCTAGAGAGGCTGCTTTCTAGTAAAGAAANTTTTTTCTCAATTAAAAATGAAAATTTTAAGCTTAAAGTTTTTCATGGAGGGGAGAGTCATTATTCTATCAAAAGCTGCTGAGCCCACTGGGGACAATAAGTCAGTCTTCTAGCACTTGAGAGGCTCTGGATTTGATCCTCAACACCACAAAGAACTGAAACTGATAGAATTAACAGTGTAGAGATTCCTTATTTGCTAGCATGCAGTACCAGTAGCATTTTGTGGCAAAAGTGATATTGGGGGGTAAATCCTAGGAGAGGAAGAAGAGCAGAGAGCCGTTCAAGGAAGGAGTGGAGCAACATCGGAGAGGGGTTCTCAGAGGAGCCTGTGATGCAAAGGCTAGGACGCACTGCCCTAGGAGGATGCTGAGGTTCAGAGCAAGTCCGAGACTGCCAGGACCGGTCCCACACCACAACTTCTTACCTTCCCTCTCTCCTGCTCCAGGAAAGTCCTCCAGAAGTCTTCATCGAAGGCATCTTCCAGCCAAGCTATAAAAGTGGGAAGTTACACACTTTGGAAAACTTACTGGAATCCATTGATCCAACCTTGGAGAGCTGGGGAACGTACCTGATCGCCGCCTGCCAACATCTGCAGAAGAGGAACTACTACCACGTTCTGTATGAGCTGCAGCAGTTTATGAAGGTAATAACTACCCATCCTCCCTTCCACTCCATCACTGGTGCTTTGTGCAAGATGAGGGAACAGGACAGTCATTTGATCCCTGACCTTAGTATTTGACCGTAGAGCAATTAAATCCACCATGCTCTCCAACATTGTTAAATATTTAGACTTTCATCCTACATTTAGAGCCAAACTTTAATCTTGTCCAAAATAGCATTCTTCAGAATTCAAAAAATACTGGGCTGGACAGATGGCTCAATGGTTAAGTGAACTGCCTGCTCTTCCAGAGGATCCAGGTTCAATTCCCAGCACCCACATNGTGACTCATAACCATCTATAACTCCAGTCCCAGGAGATCAGATGCCGTCTTCTGACCTCCGAGGATGCCAGGCACACATGTGGTGCACAGACATACATGCAGGCAAAGTACTCACACACATAAAAATAATTTTTAAAAGAAGAACTCAAGGAATATAAGGGTGAAGAAGAATTAGAGGAAGAGGAGATGAAGAAAGAAAGAAAGAAAGAAAGAAAGAAAGAAAGAAAGAAAGAAAGAAAGAAAGAAAGAGAAAGACAGACAGACAGACAGAATCCATAAGGAATGATGTTCTGGAAAGCTAAAATTAGAAGAAAATACATGAAAGGAGAAGGACCAAGGTTCCCCTAACTGCCTGTGGATTCTCAGTACTGTAATCTCAAAGAAATGAGATCATCTGATGTGAAGTTAAGACTGAATCTGTACTTAGTGGAGAACCAAAAGGATCTTCTGTGAGACCTCTACAGTGGTGAGATAATATCCCACCCAAGAGCATCACAGGCAGTTCACTTTNGGGTCTCTGGGACCCTGTAATTACTGATGTAAAGTGCTGCTCAGCTGGTGATAGAGTAGGCCCTGGTGCTTATCAAGGAGGAAGCGAGGATCTAGGGATGAAGACATCACAGGGCCAGAACCTGAAGGTCTGCTTTATCAGGGAGAATCAGATCAGGATTCTCATGACACCTACCCCACCATCCCACCCCCGACATCTCTGATCTCTCCTAAACCAAGCATTCACTTTCCAATCCCAGGACCAAGTCCGGGCTGCCATGACCTGTATTCGGTTCTTCAGTCACAAAGCAAAATCCTACACAGAGCTGGGAGAGAAGCTCTCGTGGTTGCTTAAGGCCAAGGACCACCTGAAGATCTACCTCCAAGAAACATCCCGCAGCTCTGGAAGGAAGAAAACCACCTTCTTCCGGAAGAAGATGACTGCTGCTGATGTGTCCAGGTATGGCAAGGCTCGGGAGATGGTCAGTACAGGGCATGTGTCCAGATATGGCAAGGCTCAGGAGATGGTCAGTACAGGGCATGTGTCCAGTATGGCAAGGCTCGGGAGATGGTCAGTACAGGGCATGTGTCCAGGTATGGCAAGGCTCCGGAGATGGTCAGTACAGGGCATGTGTCCAGGTATGGCAAGGCTCCGGAGATGGTCAGTACAGGGCAGGAAGGCTGGGGCCGAGTGTCACTGGAGATGAAAAGACATCAGCCTTGGATGATAGTGTCTGCTACAGCCTGGAAAGCTACTATAGGAAGGGATTAGGATCCTGTGCTACAGCCAGACTGAACCCCACAGTCCTTCCAATGAACGAAAAAGGTCCAGCACAATCTCTCTCTGCTCTTCTTTTCTTCCTTGGTACACGTCAGCCACTGGCCTCCAGGCTCCTGAACCCAAGTGCCTTCTTCTTTTATGCTTGTCAACCCCTCTGTTTAGACCGTACTATCTAAAGTAAATGCTTAGCCAGACATGGTAGTATATGCGGAAGCAGGAGGATTGTGAATTTGAGGCCATCAGTGTAGCTAGATCTAGTCTCAAAATAATAATAATAATAATAATAATAATAATAATAATAATAATAATAATAATAATAATAATAACAACAGTAATATAATGTAATAATAATAATAAACAAATTTTTCACCACACTACTTTTTTGTCTTCTTAGACTTAGTCACTGAACCTCTTCTGTGTTTGGTTTCTGTCCACCTCTCCTCAAGCCCATGAGCTGAGAGCAGGACTCAAGCCTCCCTTCTCACTCTTGTATGTGTCGCGAAGATACTCAATTAATATTTGTTGATTCAAATATTGTGCCGGAACTTTGTCCAGTCTCACAGTGCACATTAACTAGTGTATGTCNGTGGGGGACCCTAGGTCTTTCATTTCTGTCTACCCGTAGCTGTTTGGAAGGTATTTCATGCCTCTTCCTTCCCTTCAGGCCATTTCTTTGGTCTTTCCATTGTCATCTTCTGATGAACCAGTCACCCAGCCCTAGACACCCACTCCTCTGAGAGCCTGATGAGGCTAGACCATGCCTGTCCTGTCCCCATAGGCATATGAATACACTTCAGCTACAAATGGAAGTGACCAGATTCTTACATCGCTGTGAAAGTGCTGGGACCTCTCAAATCACCACTTTGCCTCTGCCAACACTCTTTGGAAATAACCACATGAAAATGGAAGTTGCCTGCAAGGTACATGTAGTGTTTCTCGGACAGACTGNTCGCCTCTTTCAGAATGCTTATCCCAATTGTAATTATCTGATTATTTCAGTTGTTTGTTTGATGGCTTCTTCCCCATTGGAATGCGTGCCTCAGGTGGGAAATAAAGTCCATTTGGTCACTTGTATCTCTGGTGCCTGGATGCTTAGTAAGGTCTCAACATATATTTAGTAACTGAATAAATGGGTTGGCGTGTTGGCTTATATCTGTAATCCCAGCACTAGGGAGGCAGAGGTAGGAGGATCTCTGTGAATTCAAGGCCAGCCAGGATCTACATAGTGAGTTCTAAACCAGCCAGGGCTGTGTAGGGAGACCCTGTCTCCACAAAAACTTGATGATGATGATGATGATGGTGGTGGTGATGATGGTGGTGATGATGATGATGGTGATGATGATGGTGGTGATGATGATGGTGATGATGGTGATGATGATGATGGTGGTGATGATGATGATGGTGGTGATGATAATGATGACGGTGGTGATGATGATGGTGATGGTGATAAAGATAAATAGGGACCCTGTTTTGTTTTTTTTTATTGAGAAGTTAGTTGAATAATTATGATTCCTTTAAGCATATCTCCCTCTCCCTCCAGGTTATGCTGGGAGGGAAAAATGTGGAAGATGGTTTTGGAATTGCATTCCGTGTTCTGCAGGTATGATGTATTATTCAAGAGTATGCCAAGGGAACCCGCACCTGACATTTCTGGGAAAGGCTATTCTTTAGAAAATATTCTTGTCCCAGGAAGAGCAGATTTACCATGTACATTAAGGAGGAAATCAGAACTGGGTCAGATGCCAGGTTCTATACCACTTAGCCAAAAGCCAACCTTAGTGTCTCAAAAGATATCAAGGAGCACATGTAAGACAGCTCCCCACAACTGGTTTACTGCAGAAATGTCACTCATCTCCTCAGCAGAACTTGTCTAGAAGGAGTAGCCGAGACATCTCTCCCAAGCCCAAGTCCTGTGGCATTAGGACTAACTAAGATTAGGTTTAAGGCATTTATCTAGTAGGTTTCAGCAGTGAGTCTTGATGATCTGTTTCAACAGTTGGGTAGCTCTTAACAGACAAACACCAGCCCCATGCACCATTTCTCAGAGAAAGGTGAGTCAAGGGAGAGAGAATTGATCTTAGGAATTAAGTAGAATATCTTTGAAAGTCCATGGAGTCAGGCATGGTGGTAACCCTGGAATCTCAGTGTTTGGGGAGTGGGGACAGGAAAATCAGGCATTGAAGACCAGCCTGGACCCTGTCCTGAAGAAAAGAAAGCCCCACAGAAGCAAGTAGGATGCACCATTTCATATATTGAGGAGGCAGTTTTTATACTCACTTCTTAAATGTTTGCCTGACTCCAAAGAGAGCCTTTCTGCTTTCTCGTGTTTGTTGTATTTGTGTCCCCTGTTGTGACTGCAGTCACTTCCCACTGTGGGTATCTCCCACCGTCCTAAGACCATCATCCCATGTTCTGTCCTAGGACTTCCAGCTGGATGCTGCTGCAACCTACTGCAGAGCAGCCAGGCAGCTGGTGGAGAGGGAGAAATACAGTGAGATCCGACAGCTGCTCAAATGTGTCAGTGAGTCAGGCATGGCAGCCAAAAGCGACGGCGACACCATCCTCCTCAACTGCCTGGAAGCCTTCAAGAGAATCCCACCGCAGGTGTGCTCACTCCCGGATCTCTTGGGTCCACTCTCTGCTTTAGGATCATCCCGTCCTCATCCTCCTCCTCACTACAAGATCCGTTTCTCTTTCTGTCTCTCTGCAACCATGGCCTCACTCTTAACAACTCTCTCCCTCTGTAGAGGTCCTGATTATGATGTCTGTCTTCAGAAGGCATCTCTCAGCGTACCCTTGTCTAACACTGTGTACTTGGAAATGTCTGTGTTCTGATGAGATAGATTAGAGTGGGCCTTGAAGCANGCTGCCTGCAACACCGTTCCCTGTGACATGCTTGTGGGGTGAACAGAGCCACATCCATTTGTGAAAGCTCAGCATGGGCCTCTTAGATGTTGTTCCTTCTGCCCCAACCCCAAGCATGGGATCATCATTAGCCGTTATTGGTTATTCTTATAGTGGGAATTGAGGAAGTGAGAAGGACCAAGCNGGCGTCCCCACTTTAGAGTCACAGTAGCCGGGCTCAGACTGNATTGAGCCGAGGCTCCCAGGTGGGAGGTTCTTCTCCCTTTCACAGCTGCCATGTCTCTGTTGTACACAGGAGCTGGAGGGACTGATCCAGGCCATCCGCAGCGATGACAACAAGGTGAGCAGAAGTGTCTCCAAGCTCTGGTGACGTTACTGAACGGATAGCACAGGGGCTTCCCTTGCCCCACAGTCTTGTGTTTCAGTTTCTTTCCTATCCAGGACCTAGANAGTGGTTTAAAAGCTCCAGAGGGAGTAGAGAGAGGCAGATGAACAGTGACTGCCCAAACCTTCGCCTTCCCAACTCTTTATCCCTGAGACTGTATGTAAATCTCCGTGTTATTCTGAGGTCTCTTGCCAGATAGCCATAGAAAATCTCAGTTCCATCTTCAGGCTGACTGACTGTATGAGGTTCCTGGTAGGGAGGAGGTTTCCTTATTCTGGGGGGAAAAAGAATGCAATAAGGAAAACCCACTGTATTAGCTACGGTTCTCATTGCTATGACTGAGTACTTAACAAGAAGCAATTTAAGGAAGGAAAGATTTTTTCCTACTTAGAGTTCGGGGATAAATTCCATTGTAGTGGGGAAGAGAAGGCACAGCAGCAAGAGGTGGGGGCAGCTGGCTGCTCACATTGCATCCCGAGTTAGAAAACAGAGAAAGGCCGGGCGGTCTTGGCACACACACCCTTAGTCCCAGCACTCAGGAGGCAATGGCAGGTGGATCTCTGTGAGTTTGAGGCCAGCCTGGTCTACAGAGTGAGTTCCAGGACAGCCAAGGCTACACAGAGAAACCCTGTCTATAAAA
>LZPO01107950.1:184202-199969 GCA_001675575.1 Neotoma lepida | reverse complement strand
GCTCTCTCTATTTAGGTCTTACTGTCCTGGAACTCACTACTCTGTAGACCAGGCTGGCCTTGAACTCACAGAGAACTCACAGAGATCGACCTGCCTCTGTCTCCTGACTGTTGGGATTAAAGGAGTGCACCACCACCGCCTGGCTCCTATCTAACCTTCTTAATCATTAGCAAATTCTTAATTCTCCACTCAGAATAGCCCTTTCTTTGGCACCTCCAGAAATCTCCAGTGAAAGGGCCATTTCTAAAACATTTATTGAGAGAAGTATCACAGGAAGGGAGTTTGTTTCCTTCCCAGAGTGCCTACTATTTGACAATTGAGTCCCTCAACAGGGACGCCCCATGACACCCCATCTTACCTAGGGTCAGAAAAGAAAGGGAAAGTGTCAGAGAAACCTGAAGGGGTCAAAGGAAAGATCCAGGACAGCCATGCCCTCAGCCTTCCCTTAGCATCGTAATTCCAATCAGCCCCACCTCCACCCGCCCAGGTGCTTCCTTCTCATTTTCCACAGCGGCATCCGTAACCCCTCCTTTCCTGCCTTTACTGCGCTCATCTCTCCTTCGCCGCCTTCCCTCAGTCCCCTTTAGCAGTCGCAGCCAGCTACCACTGCAGAGCTTTGTAAAGTAGTGTGAGTTGATCGATTAAGACCTGATGGATGGAGCTGTCAAGTACAAGATCGAGAGGAAAGACGTGAACAGTCCCAAGATAACCAGCATCTTGCCAATCTCCTCGTTGTTGCTGCTCCAGATCCCACCGTCAACTTGGCTCCGGGATCCTTCTCTGGCTCCAACTCCTGGCAGCTCCCTCTGACTCTTGGCTCCTCTCACTCCAGGGCACTCTGCAACAAGCTGGTTTAAACGGAGCCCAGAATCCTACTTAAATCCGAGAGCCGGCAGAGCACAGCCTCCTGGGAGACGTAGTTCTGGAGGGGTGGGGCTTAAGGGAAGATTAGGGCTTCACCTTTCACGGGTAGAGAGAATTTGGCGACACTGGAGTTTCCCCAACCAGCGTATCTTCAAGATAGAATATGTTAAACTTTATCAGCAGACTTCATAAAAGCCACGCACTGTGACACACTTTTATAATCTAAGTTATTTGGCAGGGCGAAGCAGGATGATCATTTGAGCCTAAAAGTTCAAGACCAGCCTAAACAATATAACACGACACCCTGTGTCAAAAAACAAAACCGAAAGCAAGCATGCAGACAAACAAATCAAAAACCCAAGACTTAATGATGCTTGAAATATGTGTAATTAACAGAAGAGTGAGGGTCAGGGAGAAAGCTTAGCGCGAAAAGCACATTCCAAGCAAGCCTGTCGACCTGAGTTCAATACCCCAAACCCGTAGAGAAGCCAGATGTGGTGACTCAGGCCAGAAAAGGTGGTTCCCAGCTGTAATCACAGTAATGCTAACCGGAAGCCGGAAGCTCAGGGGCCAGGGAGCCTAGAGGAACGGAAAGTGTAGCAGAAATCAAGAGGTACCTTGCCTCAAAGAGAAGGCGGAAGGAGAGAGCTGGCTCCTGAAAAATTGTCCTCTGATTTCCATGTACTCACAAACCCCAAAATAAATAAATAGGCCTGGGGAAAATGGCTCAGCAGTGTTATGCCCAGATTTGGGACCCCCCAAAAGACCACCGGAGACTGAGAATGTCCAGAATGCAACAGCAAGGTTTATTCAGCACACGTGAAATACAAGCTATCTCGGAATTCTCATCCATAGCACCACGACCAAACGAGGCGGGAAGGAGAATTGCTCTTTCTTTGTGAGCCTAGCTTTTAAAGGCAAAACCCCAAAATTTCTCAAAGGGGAGGGAGTTAGTACGGGTTCAATTTTTACTAGCTTACTCTTAGGAATTTCTACAGTTCCTGATCCTTCATTTGATCGGCTTGTCTCTGCTTACTCTTCAGGTTAACCTGTTGTTTGTCCTATCAGCTATGTCGGGAGCTGGGACATTCAGTGGTTAATCAGTTGCTTTCATACAGCCTTGCGGGCATCCTGACTTTGTGACTTTGTACTGTTTCAATTCCCGGAGCCTCTTGTCAGCATTTCTAGGAGGCTCGGGACTCAGGCTTATTTCTTTTAGTTCAAGCAGAGGCTGTTAGTTTTAAATTATTTTTGAGTGAGGGGCCTATTTTTAAGTGAGGGTACTTCAAGCAGGTTTCAGCAAAAACAAGCAGGCTTGATGATCTGAGTTTGGTTCCTGGGTCCCACAAGCCGACTCCCAGGAGTTATACCATGCCCTACACGCGCGCCGTGGCATTTGCATTCCTGCACTCACATACGTACACAATTAGATAAGCAAAAGTTAAAAATAAATAAATTGAAGAAATAGGATGAAGAGGTGGCTGAAGGTCCTGTGGGGCTGCTAGTGTTCTATTCTTTGATCTGTGCGCTAGTACATAGGTGTGCTTGCTGTGAAAATTCACTGAGTCAGACACTTGTGATTTGGGCGTTTTGTGTGCATTCTTTACGTTACACTTCAATGATGTTTACACACCCGATGACATGTCAAGGGAAAGGTATAGTGTTCAAGTACTTTCGAGCTAGACTTCCTGGCTCAAATCCCCTGTCATTGTCCCACAAGCTCTATGGTCCCAGGTAAGTTACCAAGCCTCTCTGCTACCTCAGTTTACTTGTTTATCCAATGGGAGTGATGATCACTTGCAAGCCTCCATAAGGCCGTTCTTCCCACTCACCTCAGGTGATTCACAGGTCAGCCAGACCTATGAATGGGATGACATAGCAGTTGGGCCTGCAAAAGTCATGCTCTGTGAAACAGAGCTGGGAAGCTGCTCTCTGATTTGACCTTTGCTGGGAATTTGTCAAGTGGAGTCACACTGCTGTAGCTGATGTCATCACTGTCCTCAATACTACATAAGAACAGAGGCTGCAGAATCAGAGCAAGTGGGGAAATTGTAAATGCCTCTTCCTCTTCTTCCATTCCTCCTTTCCCCCTCTCTTCATCCTCAAATTACAGATCCAGGAGTCCAGATGAGAAAAATGGAAGCCTAGTATTGCCCTCAACAGTTTCCCTAAAATACCCTTTGTACAATAAAATACCCATTTCTAGGCGTGAGCAGTCTGCTGCCTCTGCCTGCATCCCTACCCAAAATTATACCAAAATGGAAGTGTGGTTTTGGTTTTGGGTTTTTTTCGGGGGGGGGAGGGTGTTTGGTTTGAGTAAAGGTCTTACCATATAGCCCCATGTGGCCTGGCACTGGTCTACTCTATAGACCTGGCTGACCTCAAACTCACAGAGATTTTCCTGCCTCTGCCCTCTCCAGTTCTGGGATAAAAGGTATGCATCACCATGCCTGCTTGTATCTATTTTATTCAATAATAAGTTATTGTTCCTCTTTCTTGATATTTTTAATTTTTATTTTAAATTATGTATATAGGAGAAGATACATGCCCGTGAATGCAGGTGTCCACAAAGGTAGGCTTCAAATCTCTCTGGAACAGGAATTTATATGTGGTTGTGAGCCACCCACTGTGGGTGCTGGGAGTTAAGCTAGGGATTTCTGCATAGCAGTACATGCTCTTAACTATTGAGCCATCTCGCCAGACTCTTTTCTTGATCCTAAAAGGTAAAATAACACATCACCTGTCTCAAAAAAAAAAAAAGTTTGCTGTGAATGCTAACTGCCATTGGCTTTCCTCTATAGATGGCAACCCCTTCCTTTAACCTATAGCAGATACTAGTGTCATTTTGGGTTGTAAAATGGTGAAGGACTGTTCTATGCAGAGGATAGTGTGTAGCAGGATCCCTGGACTCCATTCAATAAAATGCCTATGCACTACTCCTGCAACAACCAGAAATGTCTTTAGACATTGTCAGCTGTCCACTGTGGGCCACAATCACCTCTACCGAGAAACACTGTGCTTTGGGATGTAGGATCTATGGGAGAATCCTGTATACGGTTTTGGTCCTGATGCTGGAGACTGAACACAGAGCTCCGCCTATGCTAACTGCGTTCTCTACCACTGAGTTATAGTCCAGCTCTGGTGTGTGTGTTATTAAAACAATCAGAGCACAGCAAAGTTTCACTTAGATCCTGTGCATTTTACTCAGGCCAAGCCAAGCTAATTTGGGCTTATGGTCTGCAACAAATGACAAGTTCCTCTCAGGGCCCAGGACACTGATCATCTACTAATCATTGTGACCTTCCAATCTTTATTCCTCACACTTCAATTCTGTCTACCACTGCTCATTTCATTAACTTACAATATCTGGGATCTGTGCACATGAACAGGCCAAAATCACACCTCTCCAGCTAATGAGATGGCTGATCAGGTAAAAATACTTGCTACCAATCCTGATGACCTGAACTCAATCTTTAGGACCCAAATGATGGAAAGAGAGAACCAACTTCCTAAAAGTGCCCTCTGACGTCTACGTGCTTTCTGTGCCACGTGGTTACATACACATACACAAAATACATACATATATAAATGAGTGAATAAATGTATTTTTTTAAAAAGTTAAAGCCGTACCTCTCATGGTAGGAGATACCATTTCTTGGATGACAGGAATGTTCTGCCTTGGTAGAGGTTTGGGTTGGACTTTGGAGTGGCCAGTGAGATGACTCACTGGGTAAAGGCACCTGCCACCAAGCTTGATCACCCCAGTTCAATCCCTGGGACCCATAATGGATCTATGCATTGGTCAAAATGGAAAATATGCATTTAAAACTTTTGTATTTCATCATATGTAAATTTTAAAATAAAAAACTAAATAAGATATTGAGCCACAGTTAGTCATATACATGCTGAAGTTTTTAGAGTAAATTGATGCCTTCAATTTATTTTGAAAAAACAGTCAATATCAGGACTGGAGAGATAGCTCAGCAGTTACGAGAGCTTACTGCAGAGGACCCAGGTTCAGTTCCCAGCTCCAACACGGTGGTTCACAACAATCTGTAACTTTAATATAGAGGATCCGATGTCCTCTTCTGGCCTCCTTGAGCACCAGGCATGCACATGGTACACATACACACATGCAGACCAAACGCTTATACACATAAAATCAATATAAATCTTTTTAAAATGTCAGCGGCATATTACAAATCTTTAAAAAACCAACAGTTGCCCCAGATATCACAAAATCCAGAAAATCTGATTACATTTATATTAAGTAGATTAAGTGCATTAATAAAATATCATGGGTTGAGAATAGAGAGAAGTAAAGCCAATGTTTTACTGCATCTACTTTAAATTTTTAAATTGTCCTTATTTATTGCGGGAGGGGTATGTGTGTCACNGTGTGCGTGTGATCAGAGACATCTTTCAGGAGCCAGTTCGCTCCTTCCACCAGAGGGGTCCCAAGGCTTGAACTCAGGTCAGCAAGCTCCTTTGCCCACTGAGCCACCTCTATGCCTCTACTGTATCTATTTTAAACACATGGCAAATCAAACATACAAAAATGTTAGTGTAGAAAGTAGGTGTTAGTAGTTANATATATACCATGAAATTCTTCAAAAGTCATGAACATTCGATATGTTTTAGTTTAAGATTTTACGAACATTTTGAAGCATGCCTGCACATAGAACTTTTGTCAGAGAAAATCAACATAGAAAATATTTCAGAATGAAGACTTGGGACATTGCCATATTTATTGCTTTTGACTTTCTAATGTTATATAATTGTTCTTTAGCTGAATAAACCTTTGAATCTCTTTATGTCTCCCTCTACCTTCTCTGCAGCCTCCATCAGTCTCCATCAGCCATGCCCTTCCCATGCTCCCCTAGACTATATTTTATACTATATTTTATATTAACACAATCATAATAGTGTAACTTTTATCTCATTTGAGCACATTTTTAATCTTCCTCACTCAGGGATAGAAATCAGACCCATATTTTTTCTCTCCACAAAAACCCACTACCAGTGTTTGCATGAAGCAGCTATGCAAAGAACAGTGGTGGATATGGTTGAGTTTCAGCAATCTCTCCAAGATTATGAAATTCTAGAAGAGTCTAATTTCATTCTTTACACTTATAAAAGTTGCTAGAACCAAAATAGAGATGCTGTATCCATTCTAACAACAAAAAATAAGCAAGCAAAGCTGGGTCAACTANGGTGACTCAGGCCTATAATCTCAGCACTCAGAAGGCAGAGGCAGGAGGATCAGTGTAAATTCAAGGCCACTCTGGTCTACACAATGAGTTCCAGGCCTCACTGAACCACATAGTAAGATCCTGTCTCAAAAAATCATGAATAAATAAATAGATGTGGAAGGCTGCACAGAAAGAAGTGGATCCCTTGCAGATGCAATTGCGGGTAAGAGCTATGTACTGAAGATTCTGTCAGATCTATGACCTTTTGCAAAGGCTACCTCAGCCTTACACACATACACAGAAAAAAAATTGCCNCAAGACATCTGCCCAGGAATAGCCCATTGAACCTCAGACTTGCATCACCCTTACAATAGGTACTATAGTCATAAATTGTTCTTTGAAAATATCTTAGGTAATTCTCATTTCACTTCCAAAAAACATACCCTCACTCCCTGAATACACTGATGGTTTATTGCAGCATTATAATGTTATCTAATCCTAAATAAGCTTACTCAGTCNTAGAGAACTTTTCTCTGGTTTTTAGGTTCACACAATTTTGTGAGTCCTGCGAGAATTTGGTTCCACCAGGAGCAAATGGCAAGCCAGGGATCGTGGCCCATGCCTACATCCTCAGTGACTCAGAAAGCTGAAGGGGGAATTCGAGCCAATCTGGACAGCATAGGTAGCTTAGTAAGAGTTTCTATTGCTGTGAAGAGACACTATGACCACGGCACCTCTTATAAAGGAAAACATTTAATTGATGTGGCTGGCTTACAGTTCAGAGGTTCAATCCATTATCATCATGGCGAGACATGGCAGTGTGCAGGCAGACATGGTGCTGGAAAAGTAGCTGAGTGTCTTACATCTCGCAAGCAACAGGAAATGGTCTGAGACACTGGGCTGTATCTTGAGCATATATGAGTCCTCAAAGCCTGCCTCCACAGTGACACACTTCCTCTAATAAGACCACACCTACTCCAACAAGGCCACACCTCCTAATAGTGCCACTCCTTTTGGGGACCATTTTCTTTCAAACCACCACAATAGATTTCAGAGAAGCAAAGCCTCTCCTACAAAGGATAATTAGAAAACAGACAACTGGGCACCAGGGATTGGAATGGGATATAAAGTGAAAAAGATGGTATGGAGGAGCTGGGGGGAGGGTAGCTCAATTGGCAGAAGGCTTGCTTGGCATGCACAAGCCCCTAAGTTTGATCCCTAGGACTACAGAAGTGGGGGGAGAAAGGAAAGAAGGAAGAAAAAGAAAGAAACTATGGTAAGTGGCTCAGAGGTGGAGGGGCTGAAAGGCTGTCAAAATTTCTGCCAACTTGAGTGCCCACAGATATCAGCAAAGTTCTTAGGCACCATGCCTCACTGACTACTTTAAAACAATGCATTTTTCACTTGGTGCAAACCAAAGAATCTAAGGAATAATATGGAGAATACTCACAAGCACCTGGCACATCTGAAATCCCGCACTTGGGAGGCTAGGGGAGGAAGACTGAGTTCCAGTTCTGCCTGGACTACATAGCAAGACCTTATCTCAAGAAGGAGAAAAAGAGATAGAAGAAAGGAAAGAAGGGAAAGGAAAGGAAAGGAAGGGAAGGGAAGGGAAGGGAAGAGAAGAGAAGAGAAGAGAAGAGAAGAGAAGAGAAGAGAAAAGAAAAGAAAAGAAAAGAAAAGAAAAGAAAAGAAAGAAAAGAAAAGAGAAAATCAAGATCAAGAATGCTGTGCAGACCTACACACTAGTAGTGGGAGATTTCAATACCCCACTCTCACCACTGGATAGATCTGCCAGACTGAAATTTAACAGAGAAATAAGAGATCTAACAGAAGTCACGATTCAAATGGACTTAAT
This sequence comes from Neotoma lepida, assembly GCA_001675575.1. Taxonomy (NCBI): domain Eukaryota; kingdom Metazoa; phylum Chordata; class Mammalia; order Rodentia; family Cricetidae; genus Neotoma; species Neotoma lepida. Next base: position 192,055 of record LZPO01107950.1, on the reverse strand, counting down.
AGATATCTACAGAACACTCCACCCTAACAAAAAAGAATATACCTTCTTCTCAACACCCCATGGAACCTTCTCTAAAATTGACCATAAGCTCGGTCACATAGCAAATCTCAACAGATACAAAAAATTGGAATAACCTCCTGTATTTTATCAGACCACCACGGCTTAAAGTTAGATTTCAACAACAACAAAAATTACAGAAAGCCTACAATTTCATGGAAACTGAATAATGCCCAAATGAATCACCAATGGATCAAGGAAGAAATAAAGAAAGAAATTAAAGATTTCCTAGAAATCAATGAAAATGAAAGTACAACATACTCAAACTTATGGGACACTATGAAAGCAGTGCTAAGAGGAAAATTCATAGCACTAAATGCCCACATAAAGACGATGGAGAAATCTTACACTAGTGACTTAACAGCACACCTGAAAGTTCTAGAACAAAAAGAAGCAAACTCATCCAGGAGGAATAGATGCCAGGAAATAATCAAATTGAGGGTTGAAATCAATGAAATAGAAACAAAGAGAACAATACAAAGAATCAATGGAACAGAGTTGGTTCTTTGAAAAAAAAAATCAACAAGATAGACAAGCCCCTATCCAAAGTAACCAAAAGGCAGAGAGAGAGCATCCAAATCAACAAAATCAGATATGAAAAAGGAGACATAACAACAGACAATGAGGAAATCCAGAGAATCATCAGGTCATACTTCAAAAACCTGTACTCCACAAAACTGGAAAATCTGAAAGAAATGGACAATTTTCTGGATAGATAAAGATAAACTTTTTAAATAGACCAATAACCCCTAAGGAAATAGAAACAGTCATTAAAAGTCTCCCAACCAAAAAAAGCCTAGGACCAGATGGTTTCAGTGCAGAATTCTACCAGATTTTCAAAGAAGAGCTAATTCCAATACTCTTCAAATTATTCCACACAATAGAAACAGAAGGAACATTACCAAACTCTTTTTATGAGGCTACAGTTACCCTGATGCCCAAACCACACGAAGATACAACAAAGAGAATTACAGATCAATCTCCCTCATGAACATTGATGCAAAAATACTCAATAAAATATTAGCAGCATTATTTGTAATAGCCAGAACCTGGAAACAACCTAGATGCTCCTCAACTGAAGAATGGATTAAGAAAATGTGGTACATATATATACACAATGGAGTACTACTCAGCAGAGAAAAACAATGACATCATGAAATTTGGAGGCAAATGGATGGAACTAGAAAATATCATCCTGAGTGAGGTAACCCAGACCCAGAAGGTCAAACATGGTGTGTACTCACTCATAAGTGGATACTAGATGTAAAGCAAAGGACAATCATACTGCAACCCACAGATCCAGGGAGGCTAGCTAGCAGGGAGGACCCTAGGAAGGACACATAGATCGCCCAGCGAAGGAGAAACAGATGAGATCTACATGAGCAAACTGAGAGCGTGAAGGAGTAATAGAGGGCAAGGGATGGGGGACAAGAACATAGGGAAACGAGAGGTTTGAACTGGAAGAGGAAGAGAATGAGAGGGCAAGGAAAGAGACATCATGATAAATGAAGACATCATGGGAATAGGGAGAAACAGAGTGCTAGGGAGGTTCCCAGGAATCCACAAGGATGATACCTTAGACTACTGGCAATAGTCGAGAGGATGCCTGAACTGGGCTACTCGGGTCATCAGATGGCTGAATACCCTAACTGTCATCATAGAGCCCTCATCCAGTGACTGATGGAAGCAGATGCAGAGATTCACGGCCAGACGCTAGGCCGAGCTCCAGGAGTCCAATTGATGAGAGAGAGGAGGGCTTCTATGAGCAAGGGACAAAGAGATCATGATGGGAAAATGTACAGAGTGGAAACGCATGAACTGTGGACCAATAGCTGAGGAACCCCCCATGGTAATGAACGACGCCCTCTGGATAGGCGAGACAGTTGACTAGCTTGAACTGTTTACGGGACCCCCAGGCAGGCAGTGGGATCGGGACCTGTTCCTGCTGTATGAGCCGGCTTTTTGGAGCCCAGTGCCTATGGTAGGACACTTTGCACAGCCTTGGTGCAGGGAGGAGGGGCTTGGACCTGCCTCAGCTGAATGTACCAGGCTCTGCTGACTCCCCAGGGGAGACCTTGACCTGGAGGAGGTGGGAATGGGGCGTGAGTTGGGGGGGAAGGCTGGAGGGCGGGAGGAGGGAGGAGAGGGGAATCTGTGGTTGGTATGTAAAATGAATAGAAAATCTTTTAATAATAATAAATAAATAAATAAAAATGAGCTTTAAAAAAAATGCTGTGCAAGTTGCTTTTATGTCCACTTGCACAAGCTAGAGTCACCTGGGAAGAGGGAATATCAGTTTTGAGGAAATGCCTCTGTCTTAGTTAGGATTACTAGTGCTGCGATGAAACACCATGACCAAAAAGCAAGTTGGGGAGGAAAGGATTCATTGAAGGAAGTCAGGGCAGGAACTGAAACAGGGCAGGAACCTGGAGGCAGGAGTTGATGCAGAGGCCGTGGAAGAGTGCTACATACTGGCTTGCTCCCCACAGCTTGTTCAGCCTGCTTTATTATAGAACCCAGGACTGCTAGCCCAGAGACAGCACCACCCACCATGGGCTGGGCCCTCCCCCATCAATCACTAATTAAGAAAATGCCCTACAGGCTTGCCCACAGCCCAATCTTAAGGAGGCGTTTTCTTACTTGACGTTCACTCCTCTCAGACAACTTTATGTCAAGTTGACATAAAACTTGTGTGCGCCACCGCCACCATGCCCTTCATCAGACTGGGCTGCAAGCAAGTCTGTGGAGCACTTTCCTAATTGACAATTGATGTGAGAGGACCTAGCCCACTGTGTGTAGTGTCACCTATGGGCAGGTGGTCCTGGGAGGTATGAAGAAGCAAGTTGAGCCAGCCAGGGAGCAAGCCAGTTTGCAGTGCTCCTCCGAGGTTCTTCTTACTCTTTGCTGTGTGCTTTGATGAGCGCTTCTAATGATTATTATTTTATAGATAGAATTTTCTGTAGAGAGACTGAAAACATATATTCACCCTTTCCTGCATCATGGCTGATCAAATTTGTTTTGTAAAACATTTTACTTTGAAACATTACAGAAATACTAGGGGGGAAAACCANTGAGAGCATTTCTGAACACCCTTCCTTAGCCCCACTAATCTTACATCATAAACCTTAGCCAGCTGTCAGTCCAGGAAACTCCGCCATTGCTTTGCTTTTTTTTGTTTTGTTTTGTTTTTTGTTTTTGTTTTTTTTCAAGGCAGGGTTTCTCTATCGCTCTGACTATCCTAGAACTCGCTCTGTAAACCAGGCTGGCCTCGAACTCACAGAGATCTGCCTGCTGAATGCTGGGGTTAAAGGTGTGTGCCACCGCCACCATGCCCAACCACTTTGCTTTTTTTACTTTAAGCAGTCAGCTACCTTGAGACAATACTACTAACCCTTCCCTTTGCCAAATGAGCTGTTGCTCAGACAGTAAGGTTGTTTGCACCCCTTAGAGAAACAGCTTTCTAGATTTCAAATGCCTTTCCACAAAGAAATTGTAACAAGACAAAGTCTGTATTGTTTTATGACCACTACGCTTAGCAATCTGACAGGTTATGGATAAGAATGAACTTTTCTCCAAGAAAATGTCTCCAAAGACCAAATTGACCAATAAGTACATGAAAAGGCCTTCTGCCTCTTTAATCATCAGAGAAAACTAACCCACAAGAAAGGTTAAAATCAAATACACAGTGGCAAGTGTCTGCAGTGATACAGAGAAATTTAAACCTTCATACTTGCAAGTGAAAATATATAATGAAATAGCTTCCCTGTAAAATAATTGAGCATAGAAATAAGAGATGAGGGCTGGAGAGATGGCTCAGTCATTAAAGGCTAGGCTCAAAACCAAAAATAGAAGAAATAAGAGATGACCCAGCAATTTCATTCCTGGGTATATAGTCAAGATAATGGAAACTGCACACAAGTGTTTATAACAGAATTATCTATAATAATCAAAACAATAGCAGAAAAATCAAACTGCATTAATTGATGAGTGGCTGAACAAAATAGATATATTTACATAGTGAAGTATTTCTCAGCCATAAAAAAGAAATTAAGTATTAATACATGCTATAAAATGATGAATCTTTAAGAAAACCTTATGCTGGGGGGCTGGAAACATGGCCTAGTAGTTAAGAGTACATACTGCTCTTGTAGAGGACCTGAGTTTGATTCCCAGCACCCACAGCAGGTGCTCACAACAGCCACTAACTCCAGCTTCAGGAGGATCCAGTGCATCTGGCATGCCCACACACAGGCACGCATACATACACATAATTAAAAATAATAAAAATAAAACTTTCAAAAAATTATGCTAAATGAAAAAAGCCAGATTTAAAGGGCCACATGCTGTAGGATTTCATTTATATGATGTGTCCTAAATAGATAAATCCACAGAGGCAGAAACTGATTAGTGTTTGGAGGCCAGAGGCGACTGTCAAGGGTGGTTCTCTCCTTCTGCCTTAGTTGAGGTGGCACAGGCTACCTAGGCCCTAATTCTCCATTGATTCTCCTGTTATCACCCTGCCACCTCTCAATGCTGGGATTAGAGATGTCTACCAAAATCTGAGCAATCTCCCCATCTCTAAATTGTACTTTAATAAATTTATTTTTATTTTATGTGTATGAGTGTTTTGCCTGCATGTATGAATGTGCACCACATGCCTGTATCCGGCTCACAGACCTTAGCACAACTGACGCCATTCAGGCCTCTGTGGAACCCAACATCTACCAAAAGGAGAAAAAAAACCTAATCCATTCAAGTCCACAGTTCTGGGAAAGTTCATAAATGTACTAACTTTGCTTTTTGGTTCTGTAGTTCTGCTTCTGGCTAACTGCTCCTGCTAACTTAGTTATGTCAACCCAGGATGTGGGTGTTTTTTGTGTGTGTTTAAAAGCTCATTGTGAGAAAGGTTCTGAGCTACACTGGGATCCTGAACACCCAAGTGTAGTTTCCAGCCAATTAATAAAAACTTTCTATTGGCTTGAACCTGTGTCTGAGGGGTTGGTCTTCTCTGGTGGGTACCTCACAACATGCTTGCCTGCTACCTACAGAGGCCTGAAGAAGGTGCCGGAACCCCTGGACCTGGAGTTATAGATGATTGTGATCCACCATGCAGGTGCTGGAAACCCAACCCTGGTCCTCTGCAAACGCCCTTAACCACTGAATTATCATCTCACCAGCCCCTAAATTTGACTTTTTAAAAGGATGAATTAATCACAGTACTCAAGAGGCTGAAATGAGGATCACTTGGGCTCGGGATTTGGAAACCAGCCTAGGCAACATAGTGACATTACATCAAAAAAAAGAAAGAAAGAAAAGAAAAGAAAAAGGTACATTTGTTGTATAACTATATAACAAACAAAAATATAATTCATTGATTAAAAGAAAAACTTTAGTGGATCTGGAGATATAGCTCAGCACGTAAGAGCACTTCCTGTTCTTGTAAAGCTATCCAACTTCAGTTCCCAACACCCACATTGTATGGCAGCTTAAAACCACTTACAACTCCAGCTCCAGGGGATCTGACACCTTTTTCTGGCTTCTACAAACACCTACACACAAGTGGCATACAGACACACAGACACGGATACATACACATAAATAAAAAATAAAATGAATCTTCAATAATAAAAAACAAACAGTTTAGGTAGCGAGGTGGCTCCGTAGATAAAGCTCTTGTTGCCTTGAGCCCAAGCACCCACAGAAAAGTAGAAGAGAACTTGTAAAAGTGGTCCTCTAAGCCGGGCGGTGGTGGCACATGCTTTTAATCCCAGCACTTAGGAGGCAGAGGCAGGTGGAACTCTGTGAGTTCATGGCCAGCCTGGTCTGCAAAGCTGAGTTACAGGACCACCAGAGCTGTTACACAAAGAAACCCTGTCTTGAAAACAAAAACAAAAGCAGAAAACAAAAAAAAAGTTGTCCTTTGACCTCTACACACACATATAACAATAAAAACATAAATAACCAGACTTAAATATCTTCCTGCACGTTTAGTATGAGAATGATTGATGTTTCACAGAGGATCAAAAGGCTAATTTCACTAGAGTCACACCTGTGAGATTAAACACAGCATCAGTGCTCAGTCTTCTTGGCTATAGAGAGGTAAATTTCTCTGTGCCTCCTTCTCTTGAATCTCAAAAGGCCAGGTAACCTCCATGTAAACCAGACCACACAGAAGTGACATCATGCAGCTTTCTATGTTCAGACTCAGGAGTCTTCCTGTGTGTTGACTATTACTCCTGGAACCCAAAGTCATTTTATTAGAAATCCAATGAACAAGATCTGCATGCATAGCTAAAATTATATTTTATTGTGTATGGACATAACCAGTTTCCTACTGCTTTATAACTATCCTACAAAAGGAAGTTTGTAACTAACAAATAAAATTCCTAAAATATGAGAAGAAAACAGGAGAAGAAAGAAGAGGAAGAAGAGGAAGAGGAAGAGATGATGACCAACCAGCATTCTGGGAAGACCATAGAGAGGTCCTGAGACTACAAAGAGAGAATGGCCCAGCCCCAGCTCAGCTTCTGGTTACTCCTGCTGAAACTTGAGACATCTGAGGGATACCTTCTTGAATTTCCCCAGACCTACTCACATGTCAATTGTACTCCATGGAGCCATCACAGTCAATTCCATAGGGCACAGAAGAATCACCCTGGGAAGCCCTCCTGGACTCCAAATCATAACCAAATCATGACCACTGTGAAGTAAAGTTTATTTAATTCCTAAGTGTGGGTGGGGTGTTACCCAACTAGGGATAATTGGAACAATAGGACAAAACTGCCCTAGAGAACTATTACTCAACTCACATTTGCAAAATAAATACCTTAGGCAATAAAACAAAGATCCCTTACTAATGACATCTTGTTACCCTTGAATCCATGCCTATATATAAACTTGAAAGACAATGACAGTAACCTATATAAATCAGTTCTATCTGGAAGCCACCTTGTCACCTAGGCCATAAGCTTATTTATTTCTTTCCAAAGTCAGATGAGCACTTAACCAGTATGGATTAGTGAATGATATGTTGGATTACAGTTGCTGAGGCGTGATTTACCAGGTCCCAATCTATCCAAAAGGAAAGATACTCTTGAACAGCACCCATCAGGCTCTCTGTAGGTACACAGAAGGATGGTCCCATTCACCAAACCTAAGGAACTCATAGAGAGGACCAGAACATCCAGATAAAGGGGCCTGTTGGGTGGTGGGAAACTTAGGTCTGGCACTCAGAAATCTGAAAGGGAGAAATGGATGTGTTGAGTATTGCGAGGAATGAGTTGAGCATTGTATTTCTTTGGGGGGATGAGTTGAGCACTAAATTTCTTTGAGGAGATGAAACAGAACATGACCTCAGTGCCTCATTCTTTTGTTTCAACCCTTCACTGCTTGATGCAACGTAGAAGTGTAGCTCAAGCTTGGCATTCCAGGCCCATCATGTTTTCCCGGGCTTCTATCTGTGCCTCTGACTTTAGTGCCTATCCCTTGCCTGTACCACCCTTCCAAATTATTAAAATTAGCAAACAAGATAATAGGGTTCATTATAGTATTTTCATATATATTATCATACCCTTTATAATATGTGCCCTTCTACTATCTCTCCTATCCCTCCTCCCACCTCACTGCTTGCTTCTCTCCCCAATGCTCTTGTTATGTGTGTGTATGTATGTGTGTATGTGTGTGTATGTGTGTGTGTATATGTGTGTGTGTATGTGTGTGTATATGTGTGTGTATGTATGTGTGTGTATGTGTGTGTGTGTATGTGTGTGTATGTGTGTGTGTATGTGTGTGTGTAT
>LZPO01107950.1:167041-178000 GCA_001675575.1 Neotoma lepida | reverse complement strand
GGTTTTTCGAGACAGGGTTTCTCTGTGTAGCTTTGCGCCTTTCCTGGAACTCACTCAGTCCAGGCTGGCCTCGAACTCATTAGAGATCCCTCTGCCTCTGCCTCCCGAGCGCTGGGATTAAAGGCGTGTGCCACCACCGCCTGGCCCCTGTCCTATTCTTAAATGGTTTTTTTCAATGTGTGAATGATGTTTTATCTTTTTCTTATTTTTGACCTAGATTCATAAGCTTATGATTTCTACTCTTTGAATTGGATTAGCCATTCTCAAGATTATAAAATGCCATTTGTCACAGATTAGCATGCAAAGATGAAGTTTTTTCTCCTTGGTTGAGTCTTGTGATTTCCTAAGCCAAAAATGCCTGATGGGGAACTCAAACTGAAGTCAGGTGCCTGACCAATTAGTCACCCAGGTCTTGTGCTTCAGGGAGAAGATAGAACTTTCTTTGTTTTAGTTTTTTGAGACAGCATCTCTCTACATCACCTTAGCTGTCCTGAAACTCACTGTGTAGACCAGGCTGGCCTCAAACTCACAGAGATCCCTCTGCCTCCCAAGTGCTGGGATCAAAGGTATGCATTACCAGGTCCAGCCAGATCTAACTTTTGCCTTTAAAATGCTATCACTTTTTGTCCTTAAACAAGAGCATAAAATTTTTGTTTGTTTTCCTTTTTGAGACAGTTGCTTAGTAGCCCAGGCTGGGCTTGAACTCTATTCTTCTGTCTCCTATGTAGTAAGATTATACCTGGCTTAAGAGCAGAAGGGTATCTTCTTTCTTTCTTTTTCATTTTTTAACATTTATTGTGTATATGTATTTATTGTATGTTGGGTGGATGCACATATGTGTACCATGGCATACATGTGGAGGTCAGAGGACAACTTCCAGGAGTCAATTCTCATTTTCTATCATGTAGGTCCTGGAGATTGAACTGATGTTGACAGGCTTGGAGGCAAGCATGCTTACCTGCTAAGCCATCTTGCTGGCCTTGTCACTTTTCAACTTAAGTTTATAAAAGAATAACATTGAAAAAGTAAAAGGAAACTCAGCCTTGGGATTAGAAGGGAGACAGAGTTGCAGGAGCCTTCAGCAGGAATGGATAATGAAGAACTGATATGTTTTCCTATGTCTCTAGGAAAATGCTGTCCAGTGGGGTGTGTACATCTAATGTCCAGCTTCCTGGAAAGGTAGCCATAGTCACGGGCGCTAACACAGGCATTGGGAAGGAGACTGCCAAAGACCTGGCCAAAAGAGGCAAGTGCACCTGCTCCCAACTTGCCCCTGCTGATGTTTGGCCTTCACAGTGATTATCATACTCAGGATTTCTTCCCAAATTTTGAATGTAAGAATATTCCAAGCACCTTGTTAATTTCCTATTATAGCCTGAATCTAGTATGATGCTCTACATATAATGGGCACTTAACAAAAAAACTTAAAAAATAACAAATATCACTTCTATTTTTTCTTTGCTCATTTGCTTCATTTACCACTGTTGTGACGTAAGGGATAAAAATTCCTGTTTTGTAAAATATCAGGAACATTCAGCATCTGTGTTCAGTCTCTCAAACCACTTGAAAATAGAGCTGACAATTTTTCCTTCATTTGGTTGACAGGAGCCCGTGTGTATTTAGCTTGCCGGGATGTTCAAAAGGGGGAACTGGTGGCTAGNGAGATCCAAGCCACCACAGGGAACAATCAGGTCCTGGTACGGAAACTGGACCTAGCTGATACCAAGTCTATTCGAGCCTTTGCCAAAGACTTCTTAGCTGGTATGTAGAGACAAAGACTATATTGTGACCATTGGGACATAATTTTATTTATATCATTATGTCAATATATTATGATCAAAGGGACATCTTCAGGATGCAGAAACAAAGAGAGAACCTGTCTTAGTTACTTTTCTATTGCCATGATGAGACACCATAACCAAGGCAACTTATAAAAGGAAGTATTTAATGTTGTAGTGGGTTTTTGCTCTTTTGCTCTTTGGGGGGCCGCCACCCAGCTCCCAAATAAATTTACACATGGAGGCTTATTACTTATGAATGCCCAGCCTCAGCTTGGTTTAGTTTCTAGCCAGCTTTCCTTATTTTAACTTACCCTGTCTGCTTTTTGCCTCTGGGCTTTTTCTGTTCTCTTACTTCTGTAACTTCTGTAAATCTTACTCTTACTCCGTGGCTTGCTTTGTAGCTAGCTGGGTGGCTGACCCCTGGAGTCCTCCTCCTTCTCTGTCTCCTCCTTCTCCCTTTCCAGATTTCTCCCTCTATATATTCTCTCTGCCTGCCAGCCCTTCTTAGCCTTTCTTCTGCCTTGCTATTGGCCCCTCAGCTCTTTATTAGACCATCAGGTGTTTTACACAGGCACAGTAACACAGCTTCACAGAGTTAAACAAATGCAACATAAACAAAAGTAACACACCTTAAAATAATACTCTACTACAGTTTAATTTGGATTCCACAGTTCTAGAAGGCCACAGTCTATGGCCATCATAGCAAGGAGCATGGCAGCAGGTAGGCAGTAGCTGAGAGATCACATCTTGATTTATAACCACAGGGCAGAAATAGCTGATTGGGAATGGCAGGGGCTTTTGAAATCTCAAAGCCCACCCCCAGTGACACACCTCCTCCAATACCTCCTAATCCTTCCCAAAGAGTTCCACCAACTAGCTATCAAGTATTCAAATATATGAGCCAATGGGGGCTGTTCTCATTCAAACCACCACAGAGCCCCAAACCCACAACTGTGCGCAAGAGCTAAAGTCAAAACTACAGCAGGAACATCAGAACTCAATATGGGCTGGGCTTGGTAGAGTCTGTCATAAACATCCATGCTGGGATAGGAAAGTGATGAGGCCTCAGGGCTTTGAGAGCTGGAGCTGTATAAAAGGTTGAGATTCATAGAGAGCCATTTAGTCCTTGATATAAGTACTAAAACAAAAAACAAAACCCTGGCCACCACCTCAGGGCCATAATAAAGCAGCTTACCCTTTCTTGGTATACTGGATACTTTTCTCTTGCTGTGATAAGATACCACGACCAAGTCAACTTATAAAAGAAAGCACTTAATTGGGTTTACAGTTCCAGAGGGTTAGAGTCCATGACAGCAGATCAAAGGCATGGCAGCAGGGACAGCTGAGAGCTCACATCTTGAACTGCAAGCAGGACACAGAAAGTGTCCTGGGAATGGGATGGAACCTCAAAACCTGTCCCCAGTGACATACTTCCTCCAGCAAGGCCACACTGCTTAATTCTCTCCAAAAAGCTACCAACTGGGGACCAAGTATTCAAATGCCTGAGACTTATGGGGGACGTCTCATTTAAAAACACACACTTAGATCTGGATAGATGCAGGAAGGGTGGTGATCTGCAAGAAATTAGCTGATATCATGAAGTCATTCTACTAAGTGTCGTAGCATCTTAATTTAAGCTCCTGTGGGGCCAGNAAGATGGCTCAGCAGGTAAAGGTGCTTGCTTCCACGTGGTGGAAGGAGAGAACTAACTCCCACAAGTTGTCCGCCGACCTTCGCACACACCCCATGTCATGTATTCTCTCTCACGCCAATAAAGAAATGCAATAACATTTTTTTAGAAAGCTGTGGTATTTCACCAGAAGTAGACCCAGGAGTACTGTTCAGGTACGCCCCACCCCCATCACCCAGGGATCTAGACTGCTTAAGGAAAACAGCTTCCACCCATCGTCGTTAACAGTCACACAGGAAATGAACTACAAGAGAGGGGTGGCAGGTTTCTTTGGGGGCCCAAATCCTGGACGTGTCAGTGCTTGTGGAACACCCTTTTCCTGCTGACTTTCTACATCTTCCGTCCAGCTTGGGAAGTCTTTCTGTTGGGAGAGATGGGCGGAACACTTCCCCAAGACAGTGAGTCCTTACTTTTGGAGAGCTTTTAGAGAGGCTGGGCATACTATTCTGTGGTGGGAAATAGAGTTTTGCCCTGTAAAAGTGTGAGAGCAACTGTAGTCTTACAATAAAAAACAATAACAAAGAAACTGAAAGGGGAAATGGGGGAAAGAGCGGAGTCTTACAAGAAAACCAATACAAAGTAGCAGGAAGGGAGGTGAGGGAAGAGTGCAGTCTTACAAGAAAACCAATACAAAGTAGCAGGAAGGGAGGTGAGGGAAGAGCGGAGTCTCGCACCCCTGCTTTCATTCTCCCTCCTTGGAGGCCTAGGCCTGAGTTGTAAGGACGATTTCTGGGATGTGAAAGTCATGGCTGTTTTCTCTTCCCACAGAGGAAAAGCACCTCCACATTCTAATCAACAACGCAGGGGTGATGATGTGTCCCTACTCTAAGACGGCAGATGGCTTCGAGATGCACATTGGAGTCAACCACTTGGGTGAGAAGTCTCTCTTCAGTCCAAAGCCAGAGGGAACCTGAAACTCTCTCGGAAAACTCCGGGTCAGATCGAACCTTCTCTGTGGAATCACTGGGGCTCAGGGCCATAATCAACCATGCATGCATATTAAATAGCTGAGAACTGTCTGAAAGCTGAGGGCTAAACAACCCTGAGGCCTGCCCCGAGTTCTGCCTACTACACACACATACACACATACACATACGTGTATTTCTGTATGGGTGTATGCTACATGTATGTATGTGTCTGCAGAAGCTGAAAGAAAGCATCAGATCCCCTGGAGCTGGAGTTACAGGTGGTTGTGAGCCTCCACATATGGGTGCTGGAACCAGATGGGTCCTCGGGAAGAGCAGCAAGCACTCTTAACTGCTGAGCCATGTCTCCAAGTCCTCTCTCACTTTTTAAATCTGCAATTCAGATTTGGCTTCTTGGTGGTAGATTTGAACAGCTTGATTGGATTGAGGGATGTGTTGCTATTCTCACGAATGATCTTTATGGTCAGCGTCAGGTAGAGGCCAGGTGCTCTTCATCTTCATTCGTTTTGGGGACAAGGTCTTGCTATGTAGCCCAGATTACCTTCCAACTTGTGATCTTTCTGCCTCAGCCTCCTAAGTGTGTGCCGCTGTCTGCTCTCCAAGAGTGGCCCGCCCAGCTCTGTTGAAATGAAACAGGATTCGTATCCTTAGCACAGGGTGTCTCGTGTCTTTGGCTGGTTCTATTTCCTTAAATCCCCTCTGAACTTGTTCTCTAATTTATAACGAAACGTTGCAGTGGTGGGCCTCGTTCCTGAGTGACATCTCACCTCTCACAGCTACCTCCATAGCTGAGCTCTGCTGGCCACTGTGCCTCTTACGACACACAGGTGCTGAACAACTCTGATAACCCTGCGCTCTCTCGACAGGTCACTTCCTCTTGACCCATTTGCTGCTAGAAAAACTGAAGGAATCAGCCCCATCAAGGGTAGTCAATGTGTCTTCCTTGGCACATCATCTGGGAAGGATCTACTTCCATAACCTGCAGGGCGAGAAATTCTACAGTGCAGGTCTTGCTTATTGCCACAGCAAATTAGCCAACATTCTCTTCACCCAGGAACTGGCCAGGAGGCTGAAAGGTGAGTGTGGGNGTGAAGCAGCGTGAGAGGCAAGAGTGAGAGANATAGCGANAAGCCGCAAGATGGGGACTGTTTTCCAGAGCCCATCACCTAGACAGAAGCCGCTTCCATGAGTAGAACGGTTTCGTAAGTTGGCCACATTGACTATTGGAGGTGGCTGGCTGGGGACAGGGAAATTCTGACTTTGAATCTGAAGACTTGGCCCCACTGCTTACTGCTGTGTGACCTGCAGCAAGTTACTGAGATTTCCGAGATTTAGTTCCTCCTAGGTACAACAGTTAGGACTGCTTCATGGGTTGCTGTCATAATCCATTCTGTCTTCACAAGCAAGTCAGGGTTTTTCACTTCTAGTGATAAGTGAAATGGAACTTAACAACAGACGTTAGTATGAAACAAGTACTGGGGTTGGTGGACAGGGGGAGGGGGCATCTCTAACAGCAAAAGGCCAAATAAGGGGCTGGAGAGATGGCTTAGCAATTCAGAGCACTTGTTGCTTTTGTAAAGGACCCAGGATCAGTTCTCAGCAGCCACATGGTGGCTCAACCATCCACAATTCTAGTTCCAGAAGATCTGATACCTGCTTCTGACNTCCTTGGGTACCAGAAACACATGTGGGGTATACACATGCAGGCAAAACACTCAACAATAAAAATAATTTTTTAAAAATAAAAGGGAAATATGCTTGAGAAGGGGGCTCTCTAGTCATAAGTAAACAGAGGTCGTTAGCATTGTTTGCTGTACACTTCTAATAAAGAGAAAGGGAATCTAGGGTGGGCAGTGCATAGGAGTTGAGCCAGACAGAGTTCAAGCTCAAGGAATCAGGAGCTAGAGCCCCACTGTTGAAGCAGTAATCAAATCACATGGACAGCTGCAAAGAAGCAAGATGTGAGGAAGGAAGCAGGTGGTCAGCTCAGTCCCATTGCCGAGTTTGTGCCTAGGGCCAGGCATGCTCTATCAGCTGAGGATGGGTAAGGAGAAATGATAGTAAGAATCACTAAGGGCTGGCTAGGAAGTTAAGATGACCCAGAGGTAGAGATATGCATCCAGTGTGAGAGTTAGGTAAAAGCAGAGTGTACACCAGTGAGGGAGCCCGTGCAGTTGTGATGATTAAGTGGAAAATAGTGGTATAATACAGGAATCCTGATGCNAGGGAAGATTCATCATCCATCCCACAGACATGCATCTCATGTCCTAGTTGGGGTTTGGGGATGAAGTACAGGACAAGACAGGCTCAGGTACTTCCTTGATTTGGCTTACATCTAATGGGGGAGAGAGATGTTAACAAGTGTTTGTATAACCAACACATGTAAAGTGATGTATGTGAATAATACTCACTGTAAAGAAGTTCAAATATTTTTAGATGTACACTAAAGACAATAGTCTCCATTCATNCCCCATCCTTCATATTACCAGTCAGCAGCTGCCAGTCATTTTCCTATGCGTTTGCTTCTCTCTGTGTGTCATACACAAGGAACTACAATTCTTACAAGATCTCAATGGTCTTTCCATGTAATGAATACAAATTTACCCCCATTCAAAGGAACAGTTTGGGGTGTAGGTTTATAAATGTGAGCATACAGCAGTTAAGAGCACTTGCTGCTCTTCCAGAGGATCCAAGTTCAGTCCCTGCCTATAACTCCAGCTCCAGGGGATCTTCTGGCCTCTTCATGCACCCTCACACATGGCATAGAGAGACATACATATACACAAAATAAAATAGAAAAAAAATCTTTTTAAAAAGTGTGAGCATCAGCTGGGCAAGTGGTTGTGCATGCCTTTAATCCCAGCACTCAGGAGACAGGAAAATCTCTTGAGTTTGAGGCTAGCCTGGTCTACAGAGCGAGTTCCAGGATAGCCAGAGCTATACAAGAAAACCCTATCTCAAACAAACAAACGAACAAACAAAAAGCAAGAGCATCATAAAATTGTAAGATGGGAGTTTAGTGAGCCATGGGAATTCTGAGGTTTGGTGTTTGGGTAGAAAATGATGACTGAGGACATCTAGAACCAAGTCAAACACCTAAAGATTTAAGAACATTGGAAGAGACAAGNGGTCATGGAAGCCTAAGAGTGCGGATGAGGACGGCCAGCAATGCAAAGAGCTGCCTTGAGGTTGGGGCTCGGTCCTGCTGCCCCAGAGCAGAGAAAAGCCTCTCTGGACCCTGGCTTCTAAATCTGTACAGCACACATAAATCACAGGGAATAGTGCGTGTGATGTCACCAGAAGTGTAGATTTTCATCTGGGGGTTGGTCATATGTGTCTTCCCATGCCTTGCTCTCTTTGGCTAGTTGGTAAAATCAGGTTTTATCTTCCTTCTTGACATGACACCTGCCTGCACCAGGCTCTGGAGTGACAACATATTCTGTCCACCCTGGCACAGTCCATTCTGAATTGACTCGGCACTCATTGTTTATGAGATGGATATGGCAGCTTTTCTTCCTTTTCATCAAGACCCCTCAGCAGGGAGCCCAGACAAGCCTGTACTGTGCCTTAACAGAAGGTCTTGAGAGCCGAAGTGGCAGTCACTTCAGGTATGAATGTATCTGTCTTTGAAAATGAGTTGTTATTGCTTAAGGGAAGAACTTGGTTTGTCTGGTATATTATATGCTTTTGTATAAAGTGTATTTCCCAGAGTTGGAGACATAGCTGTGTTAGCACAGGCCGCTCTTCCAGAGGTCCTGGGTTCCGTTCTCAACACCCAGTTACAACTGTCCATAACTCTAGTTCCAGGGAATCTGACACTCTCTTCTGGCCACCANGAGCACCAGGCATGGACATGTGCACAGATATAAAGGCAGATAAACCCTCAAACATATAAAAATAACAATACATTTTTAAAAATTTAAGTACATTTCTTAAAATAGCTTTTGTCCTTTGACTCTTAGATTTTTCTTTTAATAGGAGAATTGGCTTGTTCACATTTTGTAGTACCAGCTAGGTTTACTTTTATTTTTATACCATCTTTTATAGTAATAATTATGTTTTCTCTCTGTTTCTGTTCTCTCTTTCTCTCTCATGTCAATCCTGTTTTCTTCCTTTTTCTGGACCCCAACTTCTGTTTTGTTTTTAATCTGTATTTCTCTATTATCTTCAGGATTGAAATAGTATCAACAGATTCCCTTCTATTTTGTTTTATTATTTTCTCAGTGCTGGGGATGGAAACCAGGGCCTCTTGCAATGTTAAGGCAGGTGCTCTATCATTGCTATATCCCCTGCCCTGTTTTTGTTTTTTGGGTGTGTTGTATGCATGTTAGTGTGTGTAAAGGTGCATGTGTGTCTGTACATGTGGAAACCAGAGGACAACTTCAGGCCATCCACCTTTTGAAGGGGCTGGGACACAGAACGACAAGATTTCTCTTTAGCTTGAGACATACCAAGGTAGACTAACTGGCCAGTGTACCCCAGGAACCCACCTGTCTCAATCCCCCAGGCNTGGGATTACAAGCATGTACCACCATATCTGGCCTTTTTTTCTTTTAACATGAGTCCTCATGCTTACAAGGCATGCCGATACTTTACCAACTAAGCTAATCCCCCAGTCCTAGTTTCTATTTACTTATTTATTTCTTGAGACATAGTCTTGGTTTTTATCCCAAACTGATCCCAAATTCACAATCTGTCTTCTTCTGCTTCAACTTTTATTATAGAACATTTTGAACATATGCACACATAGAATAAATAGCATATTAATCCCATATATACCCACTATCCAGCTTCAGCTATCAATGACCATGGCCAAACCTGCCCTATCCCCATCCTCAGCCTGTCACCATATTTTTAGTAAGAAAATCATGTGTCACATAGATCAAATTTACAACACATTTTACCTCCACCTTCAAGATATTGTTGAAATAATCTACATNTTAGAGAAGAGGTTGTGGATAGTGTTAGATTAGAAAGTTTAGTAAACAGATGATGAAAAGCTAGTAATGCCAGACTTGCGGGGGAGCCTAGAAGTTGGTTCAACAGAGAGACAGAATCTGATCTGTGCTTTAGGGGAAGAAAAAGCTCTTTTTTTAAAATGAATAAAGTAACTCAGCAAGATACTGAGTTCCTGGTCTCAAGTAATGACAACTAGAATGAAAAGGAAGCTTACATGAGAGAGGTCTGAATTTTTAGTGGGTGCCTAATTGAGTGTGGGGCTAGAGGAGGATTTGGTACCCCAGTTTCAAATCCATGGTACTAGGAGGTTGATGAGAACATGAAACAAGAAACAGACATGGGGGAAGAGTACATGTGACTTAAGGATCTTGAATTCCAAGGCAGTGGGCATGAAGTCTGGCTAACAAGCCAGAAGGATATGTACTATAGAGGGGGGATGGCTCTATGTCTGCAGGGAAGACGGCAGGGCAGACTTGGAACGGTCAATGGCAATTCCACTGTCTGACACACCCCACTGGGAACTGTTTTGGGAGGGTGTGACACCAACTGTCAAGTCTTAGTTCCATTGTTTCCTAGTCACTCTCCAAAGAGGACAAGTTGGTTAGGAGGGTAAGCTTGCTATTGCCAAATTAAAAAGAAAAGTAAAAATGAAATGGATAGTCAGTTGAAGTGACAGTTGTCTTCTTGAGACTGTATGTGTCTGGTATCTGCATGCCACACAATGTATAGCAGATAGTTGGAAATGAAGATCTGGAGTTTAAGAGCCATATAAACTATAAAAGCACCATACATTAGACAAATACATAGCTCTGTGCATTGAAATGTTTTTTTTCTTTTTATTAGACAGGGTCTCACTATGTAGCTTTGGCTGTCCTAAAACCTGCTATGTAGGCTAGGCTGACCTTGAACAGAGGCCTTTACCTCCCACAGTGCTGGGGTTAAAGGTGTGTATCACCACACCAGCCTCTCATTCATTCATTCATTCATTCATTTATTTATTTATTTAGAGGCATGGTCTCTTGTAGCTCGTGCTGGCCTCAAACTCACTATATAGATGAGGCTGGCGTTGAACTCCTAATCCTCCCGCCTCTAATTCCCAAATGCTTGGATTACAGGTGTGCACTAGCACATGTGGTGACTGAACTGACTTNTAAGAAATTTTTCTCATGCTGTGGATAGTAATTTTACTTCATTTGACCTAGCNGCAGTCATGTAGATCAGTACCTAGAAATGAGTGTAGAAGTCTGTTTTAATTGAGGACTTGGCTATTTTAGTGGCTATTCCCTCTGCCTGGTTTTACTAATCTACTTTCTATCTCTAAGGATTTGCCAATTCTGGATGTTCTGTATAAATGGAATCATACAGCTAGAATCTCCTGTGTCTTCTTTCACTTACCCTAATGTTTTCAAGTTTCATCCGTGCCCAAACATATGCCGTTACTTAATTACTTTTTAATTACAAAGAATTGTATGGACACAGCATCATATCATGCATAAAATGAACATACTATCCCGCCTTCTGGCTATTTACATAGTAGTGTACACATTCATATAATTTTTATTTTATTATTATTATTTGCTTGCTTTCATTTTAGCTTTTGAGA
>LZPO01107950.1:126413-137507 GCA_001675575.1 Neotoma lepida | reverse complement strand
AACTCCTTCTGTAGACCAGGCTGGCCTCGAACTCACAGAGATCCACCTGCCTCTGCCTCCTGAGTGCTGGCCAGCCTACATTAATTTTTTTTTTTAAAGATAAAAAGTTAGGAAGCCGACTTGCAGATGTAGCTAAGTAGCCCTGCATTTGCCTTACTTAATATGTGTGAAGCCCTGAGTTTAATTCCCAGCACAACACAATCAGCTGTAAAAGCTTGTAACACTTAAAATCTGAAAAATGGGCCTGTTAGA
The DNA here is from genome assembly GCA_001675575.1 of Neotoma lepida. Classification (NCBI taxonomy): domain Eukaryota; kingdom Metazoa; phylum Chordata; class Mammalia; order Rodentia; family Cricetidae; genus Neotoma; species Neotoma lepida. The sequence goes on along the minus strand of LZPO01107950.1, from coordinate 137,255 downwards.
CATTACAGTTACAAGGCAACCTCTATTGAGCTCGTGTACACGGCTGAGTAAAAGTCAGTCTAATTGTATGTTTATTCCCGCCTGCTAGAATTTAACAGACTCTAAAACTCCGGCGAGTTTTAACTTTGAACTGGAAATAGTTAAGTGACCTGGTTACAGTATATACAGCTATAGACAAAAGGAAAAACTAAAGACTGTGGCTATCATATTGATGAGGTCCCCAGTGAGTCTTGACCTCAAGGAAAAAAAAAAAAAAGATTAAGCATTCAGAGATCTGCCCTCTGCTCTGGTTGGTTTCCTTGAATGCCCAGTCATCTCTAGAGCACCTGAGTCTGACCTGTTTCTTTTCCTGCCTGAATTTTTATTCCTAAAGAGGAATCTACTTGCTTCTGCAGCTGGAGCAAAGGTTTCACTTCTGGTAGTTATCTAGAAAGTTCTCTGAACACCTCAGGGAAAATTGCTAGGCTGAATCAAAAAGGGAAACAGTGGATCTGGATGCCTGCTCTGCTACTTCCTGGCCTTAGGCCTTGAACAAGTTATCTAACCGCTGTTTCTCAGAGCTTCTAGCAATAAATGAGATAAAGCCCTATCTCCCTGGTGACATTGTTAGGATAGACTAACTGAAAGTATCAGTAAGTGTTCAATGCTAGTACCGCAGTACCTCTATTTTCACTACTTAGCTCATACCACACTCCCTCGTGAACCCTGACTACACTAGCCCAGACCTCTCCCACCTTTGAAATTCTGTAGTATTCAGTACTTTCCAGTTTTTCATTTTACATGTATTTATTTTATCTACTCCTAGTAGATCTCAGTTGGATTGAGANTCTCTCATACTTGGAAAAAACTATTCACTAAGAATGATGGAAAGGACTGTGTCTTTATTAGAGAGAAAATANATTAGCATCCCAAGGAAGGATCACTCACAAATGTAATAGCAGAAATGCTTATAAAAACATGTAAGTTCAGTCTATGGATGGATCAGAGCAGCTTGGTGAAAGTCTTGAGACAGTTTCTCAAGAACCTTGCTTTGTCTACCTCTACGCTTGCTGTGTTGAGCATGCATAATCTTGTCTGTTGTGTATTTTTCTCCAAGTAAGGACACTGAAATAAAGCTCATCACTAAGCCCAAAGCACCCTTGCTCTCAGCTTACCTGTGGTCTCCTCCTATGGTGACACAGCTGTAACCACCTGACACAGCTCTACTAACCACCTCAGACAGTTCCTGGTTGGCAAGGCCCACCGAGCGAGGATATACTACCAGATTATTGTACGGATCATCTTTGGGGACTTTAGTAAAACTCAAATCTCCGAAGTCTTTTAGGTGGCATCCTGAAACACATGAAGATAACAAAATGAACAGTTGATGCCATTCCAACTTCTACTGACCTGGGCTACAAGTAGTCACTGGCAACAAAGTGACATTATCAGCCTCATTTTGTCAGAGAACAATTTCTAATGTCATCTGACTGTCAAGGTTGGCTCAGTCCTGTTAAGTGGACCCTCTTAGGAACACCATTTTCCAGAAGCTGCACGCTGGACAGTGAAATCCAGAGCCATTATTAACCTAAGAATCACTAGATAGGTAGCAAGCAAATAGACCTCACATCTCAGAATTATAAGTGCAATTCAAATAAAAACCCATCAGGCTATAAGGAAAATTAAGTATTGTTAATTTATGACAAAAATACATGTGTAGAAATTCTCAAGGCCCTGGTTTGAGCCTCAGCACTGCAAGAAAACAAATTCTCATTTTTTTTTCCTATACTAAAAGATCAGGAGCTGGAGAGATGGTTCAGCAGTTAAGAGNATGTGCTGCTCTTCCAGAGGGCCTGAGGCAGCATGTGACATCAGCTGCCTATAACTACAGCTCCAGGAGATTCAGTGCCCTCTTCCGTTCCCTCTCCAGGCACCAGAGCACCCATAGCATATACATACATAATACTAAGTGTCATTTAAAAAGTCAGGAGCTGGGGATGTAACAGTAGTAGAGTATTGCCTAGCATGTACAAAACCCTGTGCACAGGGTGGCACTCCTCTTGGGAAGTGATGGCAGGAGGATTGGAAGTTGTCACCTTGGTTACATAAACAAGGTCAAGGCCAGCCAAGGCTACAAGACTTGTCCCAAAATAGTAATAGTAGAGGACATAAAGAGAAAAATATATAACATTTATTCGTTACTTATAGGGGCTTGAGTCCTGTTCTAATTGCTTAACATAAATTTTTATTTCAGACTTAAAATAATGAGGCAACTAAAATAATGCCTAGTGCATAGATAAAGAGACATCAAAGAAGGAACCTGCCCAAGGTCACACACCTGCTAAGTGCCCAAATCAAAATCTAGAGCTAAGAGGTCTGGAAAGTGTTATTTTTTGTTTTTGTTTATTTTTGTTTTGATATCACTGTATATCTCTGGGCCTGGAACTCGTTATGTAAATCAGCCTGGCCCTAAACTCACAGAGATCCACCTGCCTCTGCCTCTGGAGTGTTGGGAAAGCCATTCATCTTAACATTTGCAGAGGCTGGTTAAAGATTTGGATTATGACCAGTGCAGATTTATCAGGAATCTAAAGTAGACAGTTTAGGAGCTTTCCTCTTGAACTCAACTCATCCAAAATCAAAACTTGGAAAGACTGTAAAAATGAGAAGCATTAACTCAAAACATAAAATCATAAGGCCAAGAATGACCTGGGACATTAAGGCCAACCTTAATCATCAAAAATGGATATTGGAAGTGAAACAGAAAATTTTATCCTTTCTCAAAAGATATACCTTGGCTGAAAATTTTATGAACCTTTTAATCACTGCACTATTAAGAAATAATTATAAAAAGCCCAAGGAGATCTAGTCAACTAAAGAAAGGAGACTACAGGCAAGTAGAAGATGACTGTGACAACAGACTGAAGACACTGAGAATTGTTCTAGTTTGCTTGTCTGTTGTTGTGATAGACACCATGACCAAAATCAACCTGAGGAGGAAAGAGTCTTTTTGGCACACACATCTCAGGTCACAGTCCATCACTGAGGGACATCAGAGCAGGAACTCAANGCTGGAACCTGGAGACGGGAATTAAAGCAGAGACTATGGAGGGATGCTGCTTACTAGCTTGCTCTCCATAGCTTGCTCATGTACAATCCAGGACCACCTGTCCAGAGGAGGCACCACCCACAGTGAGCTGGGCCTGTCCACATCCATCATCATTCAAGAAAATGCCCCACAGCTGGGCATGGTGGCACGTGCCTTTATTCCCAGCACTCAGGATGCAGAGGCTGGTGGATCTCTCTGAATTCCAAGCCAACCTGGTCTTCATAGGGCATTCCAGGCCAGCCAAGGTCACATAGAGAGATCCTGTCTCAAACAAAAAAAGAAAATGCCTCCATAGACTNGCCTACAAGCCAATCTAATGGAGACAATTCTTAATTGACATTCCCCCTTCCTTGATGACTCTAGCTTGTGTTAAACTGACGAAATAACCAACAAGTTCAAGAACCAATGACCAAAGAAAAATGACCAAATAAAANAGTTGTTTTAAAAGGTTTGTGGGTTGGGGGGAGCTGGAGAGATGGCTCAGCAGTTAAGAGCACTTGCTCCTCATACAGAGGACNTGTGGTTAGTTCCCAGCACCCACATAGTGACTCAGAACCACTTATAACTCTAGTTCAAGGGGATCTGACACCTTCCAGCTCCTGCACATACATGGTGCACATTACATACACTTAAAATGTTGGGAGGAGGGTTGGGCAAGGTGGCTCATTATATGGTGTACATATGTACAATTGGGCACACATATACGTAAATAAAGTTTGAGGGGAGGGCTGGACAAGGTGGCTCATAAAGGCTCTTGTCCCCCAAGGCTGACAACCTAAGTCTGATCTCTGACTCTGAACACCCATGGTCGGTGGAGAGAACCAATTCCTGAAAGTTGTCCTCTGACCTCTACACATGTACCACAGCACGTATGTGCTCACACACATATACACAATAATGTTAAAAAAATAAGTTTGAGAATTCACAGAACAACAAAAAAATTTTTTTCACATTTGTGTGATTGGTGAGGTAGCTAAGAGAATCGCTGATCTTCCAGGAAACAGAAGTTCTGTTCCCAGTGCCCACATTGGGCAACTCACAGCCTCCTCTAACTCTAGTTCTGGGGCATCTGAATCCTCTTCCAGCTTCCTGGTCACTTGAACACACACGGCACACGTACAGACACTCTGAGGCTAAAGGAGGGTGTAAAATCCCCTAGAGCTGGAGTTACAAGAGGCTGTGAAGCCATTGTGGATGCTGGGAACTGAACTCTGGTCCTCTGGAATAGTAAAGTGCTCTTAACTGCTGAGCCATCTCTCCAACTCAGCTGACAGATCTTGAATGATTCCTNGAGTGTTTCTACCTCCTTGTTTGTCTCAGTGACTTCCTTAAACCTCATCAAGCATGAAGGTCTTAATGTGGTATATAAGAAACCAGAATATACATGGTGTTTTNTAATACTACAATATTCACTATAGAAGATGTGGTGGCTGTTCTTGGTTGTTAACTTCTCTACATCTGGAATTAACTGAAATCCTAACTGCACACCTATGAGGGATTTTTTTCTTAATTGAATCATTTGAAGTGGGAAGACACACTTCTAATCCAGGTCTTTGAGGTGGGAAAATACACCTTTTATCTAGGCCACACCTTCCGCTGGCAGCCTACATAAAGGACATGGAAGAAGAAAGCACTCTTCTTCGTGTGCTTGCTCTCACACTTGCTAGCAAGTCCCCATTCCTTCTCTGGCATTAGAGCTTACTTCTTTGAAATTCTGGTGTATACTGAAAAACAGCTGAGACATCCAGATTCATGGACTGAACAACTATTGAATTCTTGGGCCTTTCATTGGTAGACAGCCATTGTTGGACTAACTGGACCACAGCCTGTAAGTCATTCTAATAAATCCCCTTTATATATAATATATATATATATGTGTGTGTGTATATACACACACACATATATATGCACACACACATATATATGTATATACACACACATAGAGTCATTCTATAAATTCTGTTTCTCCAGAGAACCCTGACTAATACAAAAGGTTACAATAATGTTAATATTAACTTTCAGAACTACTTGCCAAACCTTTAACTCATAGAAAAACAAGGACATTAAAGTTGCAGTGGATAAGATAAGTAATAGAACTCAATCCCAATCAAGGATACCAGGGTGTACACTGATCCAAGCCAGACGGAAAACAGTATTCTGCTCACAGGCACTTAACAGAAAGGAGCTGCACAAGGTCTGAAAAGAACCTGGCAATCTTGCTGCAGTACCCCAGGGAAGACAGACTGCATGTCACTAGAGGATTCTAGTCATTAAATGTGCAGCTCTGGGGCTAGGCAGTAACTCTGGGGTGAGGCAATTGCTTAGCATGCATGAGATCCTGGATTTGATCCCGGACACTAATCAACTGCTGGGGGTGGTTCAACAGATTCACTTACACACTGAATGCAGACGCTAAGATTACCAACTCTGGAGAGATGCCTCAGTGATTAATAGCACTGACTGCCCTTCCAGAAGACCCAGATTCAATTCCCAGCACCCACATGGCAGCTCACAACTGTCTGTAACTCCAGTTCTAGAGGGTCTGTTGCCCTCTTCTGGTCTCTGCAGGCATACAGGCAAAACACCCAGACATATAAAATAAAAATATTTTTTTAAAGAGTGATTACCCACTCTATTTACAGATGCATTCTTGCCAGACAGTCTTCCTGTTTGTCACTCACTTCCCAGGTGCCTTACCCACAAGNGCTTCTTGACAGTGCATCCTGGAATATTTTTCAATCTAATTATGCCCAGCTGCATGCATTTTTGATAATTTACATAGTCAGCAGGAATCTGGCCATGAAAACTTGATGAGCTCTGCCTTGTGTTTCCACAAAAGCAAGAGGCAAGAGGCTTGTATCTTGAAAAGCCCTGCCTAAGTGACCTACTCAATATGACTGCCTCCCTAACCTGGCTCTTTAATTTTCACAATCTAAGTATCAGGTAAAGAGTAGAGACAATGCCTGCTGGAGTTGAGGAAGGGCCTTCTACAAGTACAATTTGTACCAATGCTGTTTGGCTGTGTATTTTTCCTCTTCCCTTATAGGCAATAAAAATTCTTTGTAAGAATGAATAAGTATCTAATGGGACAAGCTCCCATGTTACTCCCCAAACCTGACAACTGTATTCTTGNAGACCTTTATACATAATACATAATTTTTAAACAAGATTATTAGATGGAATAGGTCAAGTTGCTGCAGCTAACTACTCAAAATATAGCTCAAATACAGCCATGTCTGTGTACCGTCCAAGTGAACTGCAGACTTTCCTCTGTAGTGATTCAGGGACCTGGCTTGTGGCTCTGTCATAATAGGGTTTTGTTCTTTTGTGTCTAAGGATAGGTCTCCCCAGGTTCAAGACAGCAGGAACAGAAAAAGGCATGAAGAAGGCCCTTGCAAACCTATGAGACCACACCACAAACTGCAGTGCCTCCGCAGACATTGGTCAGCAGAAGGGCTCAATTCTCCCCAACAGCAACGCCTCACTAGACATCACAAGGCCAATGCTTCAGAAGTTGAACCAACTGAGCAATGAAGTTCTGCCTCACCCACATGTTCACNTGACCTCTCACCATCAGACTGGCACTTCCTCAAACATCCTGACAACCTCTAACACAGCCGGCAAGATGCAGGGAATGCTTCCCAGGACTTTGTCAAATCCCAAACCAGGAATTTTCACACTGCAGGAATAAACAAACTTACTTCACCGTGGCAAAAATGTGTTGATTGTAATGGTTCCTATTTTAATTAGTGAGCGTGTGTTTGAGCCAGGCATGGTGATGGTTGCTTTCAATCCCAGCACCCTGAAGGCAGAGGCAGGCAGAACTCCATGTTCCAGCTGTAGTTTGAGGCCAGCCTGGTCTATGCTACATTCCAGGACAGCCGGGGCTACATAATCAGACCCTACATTAAAAAAGAAAAAAATGTCTGAGCCTAATAATAATGACTTAAGATTCATGGTCTGAAAGTATAACCAAATATGCTGGGGCAAGAGTCCCAGGCCTCTGTCACCAGACTTTATAGAAGAGTGAGGATCTCAGANGACAGTGAGGTTCTGAGCCCTTCCTGCCAGCCGTGTTTAAATGGTGACAAGATGAACAAAATATCACAGAAGGCAGCACGTACTGAGGGATTATAGGTTACATGAGGCATCTTTGTGGTTTTTCTCTCCATCCTTCCTCTTATGCTTTCTTTGAAACTGATGTTGTAATCTAAGACTTCCCAAAACTTGANTATCATATGTCTGCATCATTTTTGTTAAACAGTTTTGAGTGAGAAGACCCAACACACACAGAGAGACACATAAAAAATAAATAAAGGTAAAAAATACACTTGCTGTTTGAGTTGCTGACTTGAGGGGTTTTTTTTGGTTTTTTTGTTATTTTATAAATCATTACATNGGGNCTAGAGNGATGGCTCCAGGGTTAAAAGGCACTTGTTGCTCTTGCANAGGACCTAGGTATGATTTCCAGCACCCNCAGGACAGCTCACGACTGTCTATAACTTCAGTTCCAGGGAANCCGATGNCCTCTTCTGACCTCCTCAGGCACCAAGCACATAAATGATACACATCCCTACATGCAAGCAAAACATTCATACATAAAATTGATTTAAAATTTTTTTCTAATTCATTACATGAATTTTGGCTTGGATTTTGGGCTCTGAAATAACTCTAAATATAATTCTTCTACTTTATGTTACGTATTTATGTGAAGCAGCATTCTTAAAGTTGATGATCCTAGAATAAAAATATCGATCAACTTCGAAAAACATTGACAGTAACTATGTCCTGCAAAATCAAATATTCAGCCAAGATTTATTTTTTTAATACAGAGTCTTACATTTGTACCCAGATTTGCCTGGAACTCACTATGTCCCTTGACGACCTCAAACTTGTAATGATCCTCTTGGCGTGGCCTCTCAGGCACTAGGGTTATTTACAGGCATGAGCCAGCACACGTGGTTCAAGATTTAATTCTGCATGTAAAACTAGACACATCCATCTCATTAGTGTATGGATTTGCTATTGTCTTTAATAAATGTTAAAATGTGTATACTAAGGGGTTGTTTTAAAACAAATTTATGATTATCAGAAAATGCTTGATTTGTATACCTGTATATCTTAGAATTGCATAAAAATTTCTCAGGTGAAAAGGAGTGACAAGCGGAAGAAGTTTAAGCCCTAATATAGAGCTTAATGGCATGATTGAAGGTCAAAATCTGGCCTTCTGTGCACAGGATTTTCCTAGAAACTGGATGTNCCCACNTANCCAGTGCCAGCCAACAGGTATGTGGAAAGAAACACCCTGCGCCATGGCTTCTTAGAAAGGGAAACNTCCCCTTGTGCCTTCTTTTGTTCATCCATCTACCTTGCTTCCAGAAACGAGTACACAATCATCAAGTAGAGGCCTTGCCAATGGCACAAATTAAGAATCCAGGTCTGAAGAGAGAGCCACCAAACCAGTTCCAGACCTCTCTCCAGACTGTTTACTTGAAAGTGAAATTAATTTTTTTCAGTTGCTGACATGTTAGGATCTTGTGTAATCTTAGCTACCCAATACAGGATTGGATGCAGACTCTGATGATAAGAGAGGGAAAACTGGCTCTGGTTANTACCACTAATTTGGGAGATGACAAGGAAAATTTAGAGAGTTTGTATCTGAGCTGTTAAGGGCTTAAGATTATAGANAAGGAACCGTCNNNAAGAATGTGAGCACAAATACAGTAGGATCTTCAGAGGAAGTTGGTGTTGAAGATCATGTGTCTTTTTTTTTATTTTCTGACCAAACTGGCTTCTGCCTCAGCCTCCTGGGTACTGACTGGGTTTTATGGGTATGCACCACTGTGCCTGCTAGACTGTACAAGTGGTCCTCTGACTTTTACGAGCAAACTGTGTCCAAACACAATTAAAAATGTTTTTTTATAGGGCTGGAAAAATGGCTTAGTAGTTAAGAGTACTTGTTGCTCTTTTAGAGGACCCAANTTGGCTTCCCAGCACCATCTGTAACTTCAGCTCCAGGGGATCCGATGCCCTCTTCTGGCCTCCAGGGTACCAGGCACCCATGTGGTGCATATATACAGGCAAAACACATAAAATAATGAACAAAAGTTGTTTTTTTTAAGAATGGAAAAAAAATAGATCACTAATACTAACATCCAAGGTATGACAGAGTAGGGAAGCCTAAAAGGATGGTATTTCTCAACTCAGGCCTCAGCTCCTAGTTCCTTAGGACAGATGCCCTTCCCACAAGGGCAGTGTGACTCAGAAAGGTCCAAAGCAGTGCAGTATTTTCATCTCGTGCTAATTCTTGCTATGATTTTGAATGTTCCCCTTCAAAAATTACGCGTTGAAAACTTAATCCTAATGCACCCGTGCTGGGAAATGGGGCTTAATGGGAAATGTGTTTGTATAGATCATGAGGTCTTCCTCACATCCATCACAAGAGAGTGTGAGGCTGTAAGTTGCCCCTTGTTCTCTTTTGCCATGTGATGCTTTCTGCCATGTTAGGATACAGTAAACTTAGGCTTCACTAGATGTAGTCTCGCAATCATGGACTCCTCAGCCTCCGCACCTAGAGCCAATACATTTCTACTCATTATAAGTCATCCAGTCTTGGATATCCTGTTAAAGCGATACACAATGGCCTAACACAATCACCAAAGTGAAATACAAAGCCAGTTCTCTGGCATTGGATCTTCCAAAGACCAAATGATGTTAGTGACAAAGCAGAATCCAAAACTTTAAAGACATTCACTTCAACAACTTAGCTTCCACTCCCACATTCAGTCCTACACTACGTTATGCTTGATTCCTCTTTCAACNGTTGCTCTGCTTTTATTTCCTTCTCCCTGCAGAGACAGATTGTCTTTTTATATAAAAAGTGACTACACACCACTCTACTCCCTCCACTGATAACAAATTCTGATATTTGCTATTTGCTACTGATGCAACCTTGCAACCAATTTTTGTCCCAAAGATATCCCAGTGTTATTCAAACAGCATCCCAAAGACATTAATTTTATCTTTTTTTAATGTAGAATTTTTTTCTTTCCCCTCCCAAACTAGAAATTGTAAATTGATAGCCTAAGATCTAGATCTGTCAACAGACATGACTTGTAAAGTTTAAGCAAAATATAGTTTACAGTGTTTGTAAAGCAAACACCATGTAAGAAAACATGCAGGTCATAAGTCCCATACTTTCTTTCCAGTCACAGAAGTCTCTATAGTTTGAGAGAGATATAATTTATATTCCATGAGATTCCCTCTTAGAATTTACAATTCAGTGGTTTTTAATATATTCATCAAGCTATAAAAATGCCAATACTATCTAATTCTAGGACANCTCAGTTCCCTTCCTCCCCAAAACCTAAACACATTATCAGTCATTCCTGATTTCCTCAGCCCTCTGGAACCACTAAGCTGTTTCCTCCAAAGAGCTGCCCTCTCTAGACATTTCACAATTAAGGAGCCAATAAGTGGCCTTTTACATCTGCCTTCTTCCAAAGCATAATGTGTGGTGGCCCACAGAGGCTCCCTAGTAAGGCCTTACTCAAGGTCAGAAAGTCTGAGCTTGCTCTGCCCAGCAGGGCTGCATAAAGGGATGATTTGGCTAAGGGCATGGTTACCAAGTGTTTTGAAGGGTCTACACTTGTTGGTACTTTATACCTTGACCTTGGAAGGGGGAGGTCTTCTGCCCATCATGATTAAACTCAGGGTGGCTGAGATTGAGCCAGGGCCCTCCCGAAGCTATCATG
>LZPO01107950.1:89215-99268 GCA_001675575.1 Neotoma lepida | reverse complement strand
CAGCTTTTATATACTCCAACAAAATCTTTCAGGCAATATAAAAATTACAATGTGGTCGCATTCTGTTTTTCAAGTGAATGATTACAATGAATGCAAGTAAAAAACAGCATGTTTTCCATCTCCCTTACATGATAAAACATTTTACATATTACAAATGAAAAACAAATTATCCCAAGAACCCACGTACATTCATACCCAATCAACTTGTTATAGATTAATTGTGTAGGCAAGCAAGATATTCTTCTCAGTCAGGTCTTTTACTGGTAGGCTGTATTTTGCAGTTACAAAGAAAAGACCAATTACTTTATTACTTATCTTGAAAGGTAATCTTATAAGGAATCACAAACTTAAACTTTTATATCTCTGCTTTAAACCTTTAGGGTGCATACTCACTCATCGAGTTTTTTTCTATCAGGAAATTGAGAGCAGAAATGGGTACAAGGAATTAATTATCACCTTTGGTCATCAACCAACCCTAACAAGAAAAGTGCATCAGCTAGTAATAATTTGGCTGCTTCGTTCTTGTTCCCTGAACTTAACGAGTTCCTCGTTCAACTATGTGCCTTTCTAAAACTTTAGATTGTCTTCTTGGGTTTTCACCTCAAAGCTGTTTGACAAAAACATCTTAGTCTAAGTTATTTTCAAAGCTTTGTTTCAGCTATGAATGCACTCTGTGAACACATCTCCCAACATTAAGATTAGAAGAATTTAAGCTAGCTGTGCTACTGGGACTCAATTGTTTTTCTTAATCATTAACCTAAGCCACAATCTATACACCTCCTCAATAGAAACTCATGTGTTGTAGCAGTGTGACACTTTCTTGTTTTTTATCATCAAAACTCTGTATAAACTAACATTATTGTCAATTAGACAGTACAGCTTAGGAAGAAATCATCTTCATAGGAATCCACAGATAAAAATGCCCAGTAGAACGGGATGTTTCCATGAGATAAACACATTATATTACAAGCAGTAGGGATCTCTCCACATCCATTCACACCATGCCAGATACCAGAGAAAGATGGCAGGGGCAAACATGTAAAGGCACAGCAGAAATTGTGGAAGCCCACAAAAGTTTCCTAGTGAGATATGAGCTTGCTTTACCCAGCACAGCAACAGGACAAGCAGCAGGACACTGGGATTGATTGCACCCCCTTAGCTTAGACAAAGTCAGTCTTCCCTGTGTCCCTCTCCCACAGGAAAAATTCTGCCTTATGGGCCTGATGGCCAAAGAAGATTGATGCTGTTCTGATACTTGTGCCTCCAATGATATGGAGACCTGGATATGGACTGGTCCCTGTCNTTTATAGAATCAGAAGCTGCTTGGTCTGCACTCAGATTTTTTTTTATCCTTCTCAGATCTCTGATAGTAGTATGGCTAGGCTAGCTATAACTTTGTCAGGTTGGCAGCATCAGACAACCAGTTCCTTCTGCAAGGCTAGAGCCAGCTTGTGAGCTCATTTTTAAGAAAATGTTCCAAGATATAAGAGTTTAAATAAGTCATAAATGTTTACATATGNTCTAAAAAGAGTCTAAGGATATGAAAGCTTATAAGCTTTGAGGATCNCAGAAAACTGTTTAGATTATGAGAAATGTTTCATGTTGCTCTTCCGTTCTATGATATAACAGTTCAGAACTTAACATTTAATAGAGTTCTGATAAGCTGGTAGAGCAATGACTACTTACTGTTCAGTCACAAGTTCCACATTTTAGATTTATTTTAGTTGTCATGTNAATATATCTAAATATAAACTTAAAAATGCTTCTCATCAGGCCAAAAAAAATCTCTGTCCAATTCATACCTTATTCTGTGGACAGAAGGAAAATGCACATGCTTTTAACCCAAATCTGTAGTTCTTGTTTGAACTCAAAGGTATGAGTCCACTTCTGCTGTTTTAGAGATACCCATCACCAGCTTTGTCTATGATATGGATATCAGTACAGATTGGTAATACTAACGTATCTAAGACTTTTATGTNGTTTTGTAAGATAGTTCGTGTAGGCCTCAGAGGATTAAAAGAGTCATAAAATTTGGATCCACTTCACATAGGTCAGAAGGACCCCAGATAAGTACAGCTTATTCCTAAGGATGGTTTTTTTTTTTCTTTCTCCTGGTCTCGGGACTCCTGCTCTTCCCAGTTACTAAGAATGTGGGCCTAAGAGTTCCAAATAAGTTCATAAATTTTAACCTCTGTTCCTAGTTTAAATTTGTCTCAACAGATTTCCACTTGAGCTTCAGTTGCCGACTACACTGCTCCAGACAGCCATGAGCTCCAGACCTGCTAGAAGCTGACGTGGACCAGCCCAGCCAATATGATTGTTCTGTCTCTACAGGGTCTGATAGCCACATGCTTCTGACAAATGCCCCATTGCCCAGCCTTTGACCAGCCTTTCAGCCTTTGTGGGGCCCTGACAATGGCGCCCCAATGCCAGCTTGAAGCAGTTCCAGAAGAGAATACACCGTCCCATGGTCCCTGTCCAGAATAAGGCTGAAATGCTGGGTCAAAAGGAAACTCTCTGACATAAAGGCAAGATGGCCAACTATAATGCCCATTGACATACCAGGAAAATAGGTTCAGAATTGTCANTCAGTAAATTTATTAACTGAAATGGTTCTGCAATAAGATAAGANACTTGACCTTCTTTGTGCAGAACCAAAGAGGTATTACTCAAAGATCAGAACTACAGGGNCTTAAGAATGGCAACAGATACAGATGTCACTGCCCTAGAAAAATCTGTTAGCTAATGGTTCTTAGGTCTCAATACCCTTGAACCTCTGGACAGGTAGGACTCATGATTAAGTCCTGTCATTGTGAAGGGGAGAATGTGAAGGCAATATAGATCCATCTTAAGGAAGGGCCACCATCTTAGACCACCTGCTGTACTCAGTTCCAAGAAGGACCCCAGGAGTGTGCCATGACAACTTGAACAGATACAGGGAAGTATGCTCCTGTAGATATTCCATCTGTGGTTTATGGCCCTTGAAGATATCTAGATAATCCTGCTGAGCAGCCCAGATAACCCTGCTCAGCAAGTTGTGGTTCCCCACCAAAAAGTCCAAACCAAGAGTTTCAAATTTCACGCCAAAAGTCTAGACCAATAGTTTCAAAAAATCACCTTGCTCCATATNCCTTCTACCCAATCCTAAGTTGCCAAAGCATGTAATTCCCNGCTTGTGGTTTTTCCCTATAAAAACTCTCTACCTCTGGGCCTGCAGCTTCCGCCACATTTCCCTCCATCTGCCTGGCGGTGGCCCAGGTTTGAACCTGACAATAAAAGGACCCTTATGTGCTTGCATTGGAAACTGGCTCCTTGGTGGTCTCTGGGGGTTTCACGAAACGCGTACACCACCTGACATGGGCACTAGANGCACCTGTAACTGCTGAGCCATCTCTCCAGCTACCCCCACCTCAACATCTATTTTTTGTGTGTATTTATTTGTGTATGTCAGTATGTTTGTGTTTGTCAGTGTATGCCACATGTGTTGCAGGTACCCAAGGAAGCCAGAAGAAGGCATCAGATCCTTTGGAGCTGGACTTACAAGTGTCTGTGAGCCTTTGATGTAGGCACAGGAAACCTAACTCAGGACCTCTGGAAGAGCAGCAAGTGCTCTTAACCACTGGGCCATCTCTCCAGAAGTATGACTTACACTTCCTGAGGCTCCCCCAAAACAAACAAGCAGCAGTAAAAAGCAGAACAGAACCCCAAACTATGTGAAGCTCCTCTTTTGTCTTCTATCCCAACAGGTAGACTAACCAAAGAGAGCACCTGCTCTGGTCACTGACTTGAGGGACACTGGTGTCCAACCTGTGTCTCAGCAGCCCATAAGAGGCTGAAAACTTCAGACATNTAAGATGCTTAGCAGGAATTCTGTGTCTGGGTGTGCCAGTCTCTCAGGGGCTTTTCGTTAGCAAGATGTTCATCTAGTCCACCAGGGCCTTTTGTTGTCCTAATTTTTATTGCCCCCTTAGTACTGGGACAACTCCCATCCCAGTACCACTTGCCTGTTGTCACAAGTTTGAGGGTCTATAATCAGAAGTGTCTCTGTTCTTTAAAGAGTGACCAGAGAAGCTATAGCAAAAACATAGTAACCCTTGGCTAAACTTTGGATCACGCGTGTCACACCTCCTGCAGTCACTTCAGAAACATCTCTTGAATATCCAAATAAGGTCCCAACTGGCTAATTGGACCCATATTCAAAATANAGTCTGGTTGCTATCTTCCAAATGGGGGTCACCCAGGTACTCTTTGCTCCTGGAATAATCACACTGAACTTTGCAGCCCTTGCCCAGGTATGTTCCTGTTCCAACTGCCAAGGTAAACAGGCTCCAGGAAGTCCCTTGTGCCACCTGCAGTCAACTTTCTTTTTCCCCCTGTGATGCAGGGAATGGAACTCGGGGCCTCCAGCATGCTGGGCAAGTGCTCTACCCCTGAGCCAACCCTCCCCAACACCATCCTGCAGTCGATGCCAACCAATCAATCCTAAATACTTGGTTTGCATAGCAGGCAGAGTGGGAAGCCAGGGAAGACATTTCTATGTATAAGCCAGCCCTTCTCTTTGTTCCTTCAATGTGCTACTTCAGCCACGCCTCTGAAATTAAAGACTTCACATAAAAAATTGGTAGTCATTTTCATCTCAGGAAAACTCCCCCACCCCCAGACATGGTTTCTCTGTATAGCCCTAGCTGTCCTGGAACTCCCTCTGTAGATCAGGCTGTCCTCAAACTCACAGAGATCTGCCTGCCTCCGCCTCCTGAATACTGGGATTAAAGGCATGTACCACCACTGCCAGGCTCCTTATTTAATTATAACTATTGTATTTTTTATTTATGTATATGTATATGTGTGTGTGTATGTGTGTGTGTATGTGTACCCGTGGAGGCCAGAAGAAGGTGGCAGTGTCCCTGGAGTTACAGGTAGCTCCTTCACATGGGTGCTGGGAACCAAACTCAGGTCTTCTGGAAGAGCAGTAAGTGCTCTTAACCACTGAACCATTTCTTTGCCCAAAGACAAAAATACTTTAAAAACATACTTCAAGGGTCCAGTCGTTTTTGTTGTTATTTGTTTNTGTCTTTCAAGATAGGGTTTCTCTGTGTAGCTCTAGCTATCCTGAAACTCTATCTGTAGACCAGGCTAGCTTCAAACTCAGAGNTCCACCTGCCTTTGCCTCCTGAGTGCTGGAATTAAAGGTGTCTTCCTCCACTGCCCNGCTTCCAGTATGATTTTTAACACTTTGTCTCATCACATCTTAAAACACACAAATACACTTTCAGCACCTGTTATAATCATGAAACTAAATTTTATGAAAAAAAAAGCACACACACAAAAACAAAACAAAAAACAAACCCATGGAGATCATTTTGTGCTGGCCAACCCCTCCTGGATGTGATGGATGTACCCANTGTATCCGCGGCACTCCATTGGGGAAAACGGTGTTCCCTTTACCAGCAGGAATCCATTGCAAATAGGTTTTTGGTTAGGGATGGGACCCTGTGTCCACTTCCCCCTCTTAGTGCTAGGACCCTGTCTGGCTTGAACCGGTGCTGTCATGGTCTCTGTGAGTTCATGTGTATCANTTCTGTGGTGTGTAGATTCATCCACCACCTCTGGCCTTTGGATCATTCCTCTCCTCTTCTGACTAGATCCCTGAGCCTTTAAGGAAGAGATTAGATGAAGACATCCTCTTTAGGATGGGGTGCTCCAAGGTCTCTCCCTGTCTGCACATTGTCTGGGTGTGGGTCTGGTGTCAGTTCCTGTCTACTGCAAGAAGCTTCTGTGATGGAGATTGGCACANTAACCTTTGGGGTTTTTGTTTGACAGCCCAAGTTTTTCATTCCAGATTTAGTTCAGTTTGAGTTTTCTTAAGTGATTCCATTTCTTTCTTATATTCTTCTTTAATGACTTGAATCATTTTCTTTCAACTCTTTGTGCTTCCAAGGCCTTCCTCAAGGCATTTATCCATGTCTTCTTTAATGACCTTGAACACATTCAGATTTGCTATTTTGAAGTCCTTGCCTTGTGCCTCAACTAAATTACTTCTCGTGGAGCCTCTGGAGGTGGCATGCTATCTTGGTGGATCANGTTTGTGTTTTTGTACTGAGAAGTGGGTATCTGGACTTAAAATGTTTGAAGTGTTTCTTGGCTTAGATCTGGTCTCTTTCTTGAGTGTGTATTTTGTTCTTTGGTTGCTGTTGCCCACTCTGGCTGTGGGGTCCCTGGTAGAGGGTGCTTCTGCGGTCAACAGCTGTCACAAAGGAATGGAGATGAGCTAGAAGGAAAGTCTAGGGGGTGACAGGAAGGAACCAGGAGGATGTGGAGTCTGTACCAGGAAGCACAGTCCCCAAATAGAAGTGTATCCAAGCAGGTGTATACACCATACAATAGCAAGAGCAGTAAAGCCCAGTTAATGACCTCAAATTTCAAAAACAGAAGGCGATTATGTACTCCAAGTTACAGTAAGAAAAGCTTTCACAGTGGTGGTGTTAACCTTTAATGCCAGCACTTGGGAGGCAGAAGCAGGCAGATCTCTGAGTTTCAGGTTCGCCCAGTCTACAGAGTGAGTTCCAGGACATCAGGGCTATACAGAGACTTGAAAGAACAACAAAGACAGAAAAGAAAAGCTTTCATGGGAATAATACCAAAACAATCATAAAGGTTAAGAAAATATTGTTATCAAGCCAGGTAGTGATGGCACATGCCTTTAATCCCAGCACTTGGGAGGCAGAGGCAGGTGGATCTCTGTGAGTTTGAGGCCTGCCTGGTGTACAGAGCAAGTTCCAGAAAAGTCAGGGCTGCACAAAGAAACTCTGTCTCAAAAAAGGAAAAAAGAAAAAAAAAGGAAGGAAGGAAGGAAGGAAGGAAGGAAGGAAGGAAAAGAAAGAAAGAGAAAGAAAGAAAATACTGATATCAAAGTACAAACAATTACCAGGTTAAAATATATTTAAAATAAAAAAGACAACAACACAGAAATGAGGATGATTTTCCTGTATGACTAAAGGGTTTTGGTCTTTGTATTTATAATGTTGGTTATATTGACATCCAGTAGAAATCCATACCACATCTGAGGACATCTTGTTCTGGCTTCATGGGGTACATTTTTCCCAGGAGCATCTCGAACCCTGTCACTGTACAGTTTCAAAGTGGTGCAATATCACTATGACTTGCTGGGGCTTGAAGATGTGTGCAGTGTCCTGTGCAGCCATAACTAACATGAGATTGGACACAGTTGGTTGCCCAGGCTCCAGTATGTGGAGCAGCAGGAGCAGCAGGGGCAGCAGGGGTAGCAGGAGGGTGCGTCTCTCTGGTGTGCATAGGGCTTTTTATAATAAAACCTTCCTTCTTTTGTTAAATTTTTTTCCTCGTGAATGGAACTACCCTTCATAACCAATAAACACAAGTTGTTTCCTCCCCCCGCCACATTCTGGAGGCTTCCTTGACAAATTAATCATTCCCCAGGAAGAGGGTAAAGGAACATTATCTTATAGCTGATTAATGGGTCATTGCAGAAGCCCAGGCTTGCACCTGGCACCTTAGGCATGCCACAGCCCTGTAGAGTTAAGTTCTTGACTTCTGGATCTTATATTTCTTCTGGATAATATCAGAACTAAATCATTCAGTGTGTGAGAGTCCATGCCCCACACGCCCACACTTAAGCACAGGTATGTTCTGTGTTTTGAAAGTATGGCAGAAGAAGCAGGCCCTAGGTTTGGTGTTTTTAGAGGTGACTCAATCCATGGTTAAGAGCACTTGCTGCTCTCGAAGAGGACCTGGGTTCAGTTCCCAGCACCCACGTGGTCACTCACAACCATCTGTAATTCCAGTTCTAGAGGATCTTCTGATGTCCACAGGTACCAGACACTCATGTGATACATGTACAAGCATGCAAGGAAACCACTAATACACATAAAATACAAATAAATAAATCTTTAAAGAAGGACCCAAAGAAATGGTCCATCATCAGCCACAGATCTGTGGACTTTGCAGCATCTCTATCCTGGAACTTAGCAGCAGCCAGACACTGAGAAACAAACACCTGAACTGTCCCCAAAAGAAATGGCCTTGAGGCTGGAGAGATGGCTCAGTGGTTAAGAGCACTTGCAGAGGACCTCACTAGGCTTCTAGCACCCATAAGGCTTCACAACCATTTATATCTTGAGTTCCAGGGGATCCAACGCCTTCTTCTTGCCTTCCGGGGCACCAGGCATGTATATGGTGCACACATATATACGTGTAGGCAAGCACTCATGCACACAACATACAAAAAGAGAAATTCCATGACTAGGAAAAGAATGACTCAGCACCAGATAAAACTAATTTTGTTTTCTATTTGTGCCAAATAGGTCAAGAGAAACTTCCAGNCCTTTTTCACTGAGGTACAGAACTGCCCTGCTCTTTTGTCATTATAGCTATACTTATGTCTCTTCAGAGTTATCCATGACTGAGCTGTAACAGGCCTCTAGATCTTAGCGCATCTGACTCCATGATAGAAGTACCATTCAGGCTGTGAAACTCANCACATAGACAGCACCATCTGCCAAAATGAAAATAGAGACCTAATCCATCAAGACCATAGTTCTGGGAAAGTCTCTAAATGCACTAACCTTGCCTTTTGGCTTCTGTAGTTCTGCTTTCTGGCTAACTGTTCTTGCTAACTGAAGTATGTCAACCCAGGATGTGTTTTTTTTTGTGTTTAAAAGCTTCTGAGAAGGCTCAGGACTACACTGGGATCCTGAATATCCAGTGTAGTCGAAGGCCACCTAATAAAGACTTTCTATTGGCTGAAATCCATGTCCTAAGTAGTGTTCTCTGGTGGATATCCTACAATAGAGCAACTCCCTCCCAGTGTAAATAACCCTCTGTTGTTACTCTGTGTCAGTTAACTCTCAGGTCTCTACCCTCTAGACCAGTGGCTCTCAACCTTCCTCACGCTGCGACCCTTTAATACATGTTGTGGTGACCTCCAACCATAAAATTATTTTTGTTGCTACTTCATAACTATAATTTTCCTACTGTTATGAATCATAGTGTAACTATCTGATATGCAGGATATCTCATATGTGACCCCTGTGAAAGGGTTGTTCTACCCTAAAAGGTTGTGACCCACATATTGAGAACCACTGCTCTAGACTCTGGACTCTGAACTGAGGATAGCCGAGGAAAAGATTTCTTCCTGACAGAGCTCAACCCTGACAGCCCCTTAAATGGAACACGAGAGTTTTAGAAAATACTCATGTCCAAATCCTTTCATTCTAACGGCGAGGTGGAGCCAGACATAGGTTTTAAAGTTCCTCAGGTGACTCTAATTTGCACTGAGAGAGATAATCTAGTATTCAGGATTCTATGCCAGGCATGGTAGTGAATGTTCTAATCCCAGCACTCGGGAGGCAGAGGCAAGCGGATCTCTGTGAGTTCAAGGCCAGCNTGGTCTACAGAGTGAGTTCCAGGATAGCCAGGCTTCATCATGAGCTCATAAAATTAAGCTGAAGTGCAATGAGCCTGTCTGGCAGGAANGGGTATTCNAAAGAAACATATATGCTCCTTTCTTTGGTTGTCAAGCCATTAAAATGTGGACCTCTAAGAAATTAGAATTTCCCCAGGAATCTTCTGCTGGAGGAAAATGTAGAAACCCTAATGGCAGCCAGAGCAAGGAATTTGTCACCAAGAAAAAGATTGACAACTTGTCTGATGACCTTGCAGGAGAGCCTGGAGCTAAGACTGTGGTTGGAAGACCACACCCTCACCAGACTACATAGTTATATACACCCTGCCTTCTCCTTAAGCCTTACCTTCATGCTGGGGTCATGAAGATGGACTGGGGTGGTGTGGGGGTCACTGGGTCTCTTTGTCCCTCTTTCCAATGTGGCCACAGGTAATAAATCTCCTCTAAAAAGAGAAGATTTTCACTATTAATTTGGCTCCTTTAATTGGCTACTGGAAGGTGAATGGACGAACCTGGCCTGTTGGGGCACAGGCTGTGATTATAAGTCCTGTAGCAAAAGTGTTAAGCTCTAGCTGAGTCTACATATCACTTATATTTAGATCTACTTTTTTTTT
>LZPO01107950.1:54202-84759 GCA_001675575.1 Neotoma lepida | reverse complement strand
TGGAGAGAGAGAGGAAGAGAGAGAGGGGGAGCGGGAGGGAGAGGCAGGATTTCCCTTTGCACATGCGTGAAGTGCGAATGTGAAGTTACTTAGCTGGGGAGTGGCCAGGAATTCCAACATTCCAGACTCTTTGCTTATAATAAAAAATGGCAGGTGAACAGGAGTGGGGGCGCCATGTCTCCCAAAAACTGCTTTAAGCTCACTTGGTGGGCGTCGGAGTTCTCGAGGGGGTAGGGAAGTGGGCTTCTGAAGTAGTCAGGGTGTCCTGCGATGGTGGGTTTTGGATGGTGGATGTTTTGGAGTTGTCCATCTTTCTCGGCTTGGGAGTCTGGCTGCTTGTGTCTAAGAGAGTGCTGAGGAGACAGAGAAAAGCTTTAGAAAAAAGTTTTTTACCTTTGGGGGCAGTCCCAGGGGGAGGAAGGGGCCCCAGGGTGAGAAAAAGTTTGGGTTATACTTAATTTTGAAGAAGATCCATTTTGTCCAGATGAATCAGATGAATTCAAGCTGGTTTCTTGAGCTTAAAGAACTTTTTTAAACATATTAAGAAGCAGCCCAGACCCTCTTTGGTCTGTGGTGTAAATACCTTTGGACTGGTACTGTTTCTTACTGCCTGGATGTATGCTTGATGGCTATTGTCCTTCAGCTCTATGGTGATGGACCCTGTAACAATTAACTGAGAAGTTAATTAGGAGAGGGAACCAGAAAAGAAAAGCTTGTGGGTTGGTACCTCATTCTTGTGGAATTGGTCAATGTTGGAATTCCTGGCCACTCTCCCAGCTAAGTAACTTCACATTCGCACTTCGAGCATGTGCAAAGGGAATCCCGCCTCTTCCTCCCTCTCCTTCTCTCTGTTCCTCTCTCTCTCCACGTGCGGCCGCACACGCTCTGTCTCTTTCTCTGTCTCTCTCTCTCTCTCTCCCCCTACTTTCTAATAAAGCTCTGATACTGGGTTTTGTCGTGCCTCATGACCTTTTCTCGCACGGTAACCGCAGCACTGCAAAATACCAACAAAATACTAACAACCAGCCTGCCTTCATCTTAGGCTTAAAAGCCAGCTTACAATAAAGACAAACTAGGTTCATTCCTGTTCATGATTAAACCTGTTTTCAAGGATTGGGTTATGCCCCACATGTAACCTTAACAATGGTTTTGTGCTGCCTTTTCCAGGAATGGCCATCATGTCTTTGTTTGAAAAAGGTGTTTACAACTGTCTTGCAAACCTACCTTTGTTTCAAAAGGTTATAGGAGCACCTGTGACTACCTTGTTATGCCCATCTTGCAACCTTATCTTTGTTTCAGGAAGGACTAACTTGTTACGCTTAGGTCCTGCTCCTGTAATCCCACAATAATCCTGTATTTTGCCTGCCAAATCCATTTGGAAAACCCTACTCGAGCTATAAAAGCCTTGTCTTCCTCACATCCAACGATGACCTTTGACCCCTGCCTTAGGGGGAGGCAGCCCATGTCGGTGAATGAAAAAGCTTGCTTTGTTTGTTTTAGTTAATGTGGCCATGATGATTTGTGTCTGTGGTCTTTCTCCTCCTATCTTTGGGATTAACATACT
This sequence comes from Neotoma lepida, assembly GCA_001675575.1. Classification (NCBI taxonomy): domain Eukaryota; kingdom Metazoa; phylum Chordata; class Mammalia; order Rodentia; family Cricetidae; genus Neotoma; species Neotoma lepida. The sequence continues at coordinate 83,195 of LZPO01107950.1, read as the reverse complement.
CTTTAACAGCTGAGCCATCTGTCTGGCCCAAAACTGAATCTTGGGCCTACCTACCGTCCTAACTTTGTTTTCCCGTGCATACTAGACACTCTAGTTTTTTGATTCCTGTAACTTAAACCTGTTCNAGCCTCCGAGCTTTGCTTTTTCCTATTTTTTTTCCCCTGGAGATTTTCTCCCCCAACATCCCCCAGACCTTGNAGGTTTAGTGATGAGACCTTTATTTAAGGTTGCCCAGTCCTTCTCCACTGGTCTGAACATTTTTGCCAATAATAATATTTATTTTAAGTTATGTCCATATTGCTTTTTCCTACTAGAAAAGGAGCTNCCTGGGGACAGGGATCTTCAGTACCTACAATACCTTCTCAAGGAAATGAATGAATATACCTGTGGACCATTTCTTGGGGCTCACTCTGGCGTAGCAATCTAAATGAGTCAGTCGAGTGAACATAGATCTTAATCTGTCCAAAACCGGTGCCACGAATCTGGGATGTCTGGGCTATGGACAAACTGGGAGAACCAGCTTCAACCCCTAGCCCTGCTCTCGGTGCGGTGCGCAACTGCGGCTGCGCGGGGCGTGTAGTGGGCGGGGCTGAGCCGCTTCCGGAAGGATCCGGAGCCAGCGAGACTTCGAGCCTCCTGGTGGGCTAGAGCGGCGCCAGCGCCTGGCGCCCGCGGCCATGGAGGACGAGCAGAGCTATTCGGATATCTGCGGCGGCCGCCTGTCCCTGCGGCGCCGCTACTACTCCCCGTACTGCCGCGAGTTCGGCCTCANCTCGGCTCGGCTGTCGCTGCGCTCGCTCACCGCGGTCACCTGCGCCGTGTGGCTGGCGGCTTACGGACTCTTCACCCTGTGCGAGGTAAAGGCCGGCGCTCGGCCCTCGCAGGCGGCCGGCTTTGAAAGGTCTCGGGGCTGACCCGTGGACCCGGGCCGGAGGGCGGGGACTCCCTGGATCCGGGACGCCGTCCCGGGACTGGACCGTTCTCCCCGAGAAGTTTGTGCTCCTGGGCGTTCTCCCTCCGTGGGTGGCTGCCCTGCTCATCCCCAGAGCATACCTCGGCAGAGAACTGTCAGTGCAAGCTTCCCCCTCCGGCCCTCCTCACTGCCTGTGATCGCCAGGGTAGCACAGAATTCCAGAAAAGTGCTTTTGCCCGCACAGCTGTGCACGTGTGTATACAGAAGGAACGCCCTGTTTCTTCCTAATCTCTGCTTTCCAAAGCCATGTAAACTACCTCCCCTCTCCCAGCCCTTTCCCAATTTAAGTGCACCTTCTAAAGAATTGCCAGGCTTAAGACATGAGTGTTTTCTATGCTCAGTTTCTAGACTTTCTAGTGTGTTTTTTTTTTTCTGAGCCTCATTTTTCGCCTATCTAAGATGGAGTTAATCGTTCATAATATGGTGAAAGTCAAATGCCGTGAGTTTGTGACAGTTCTAAAGTAAAAAGAAAGGATTATCCAGCTGGCCCTTGCTCAGGATGAGTTCTAGTTCCCTGAAATGAATATGTTATTCCAGGTGTGGTCTCNCCCGAGCTAAGTACACCAGAATTGTTTACTTCTATAATTTGCATATTGTTTGTATTAGAACATCAATTCACTTTTTCTTTCTTTCTTTTTCTTCAGGGTCTCAGTATATGTAGTACTTAGGCTGGCCTGGAACTGGATTATAGGCCAAGCTATGTAAAACCTGCCTCTGCCTCCGTAGTGTTGGGATCAAGGGTGTGTTTCATCACATCAGGCCCATTAGCTTTTATGCCATCAAAGCATCCAGNAGAGCGTAATAATTTACNTAGAAGTAGATGAAATTAAGACCACTAATTTAGGGCCGTGGGGATGGCTCAGCAGGTAAGGGCTTCTGCTGCCTACCTGATGACCTTAGTTAAATCCCCAGAACCCACATGATGGAAGGAAAGAACCGATTCCCCAAAATTGTCCTCTGACTTACACACAATAAATACATAGTATGCTGGGTGTGGTGGTACACACCTTTAATCCCAGCANGAGAGAAGCAGAGGCAGGGCCATCTCTGTGAGTTCGAGGCCAGTCTGATCTACATCAGTCTACATCCCGAGCTCCAGAACAACCAGGGCTACACGGTGAGACCCTGTCTCAAACAAAACATATAAATAAATAGTATATTTTAAAGACCCTAATTTGTATCTAAAAGTTTCTTCACAGGTCAGTTGAAGTTATTAAATTGACCTAACCCTCCCCCCAAAATTTATAATATAGTTGAATTTTTATTCTTTTTTTTGGGGGGTGGAAAGGGGTGTAGGTGGAGTTTCTCTGTGTCCTGGAAGTCCCTCCCAAATAACCACGCAGAGACTTAATTATAAATGATTGGCTGATAGCTTAGGCTTGTCTCCAGCCAGCTCTTACAATTTAAATCAACCCATTTCTATTAATCTATGTGTTGCCCCAGGCTTGTTTACCTCATCTATGAACTTCCCATGTTGTTTCTTCTGTTTCTGACCCTCAACTCCTCAGACTCCGCCCTTCTTTTTCCCAGCATTCTCTCTGCCCCCAAAAATCCTACTTAGCTATGGGCCAGTCAGCTTCTCTCCCCTCCCCCCCTAGATGGTTTCTCTGTGTAGCTTTAGNGCCTTTCCTGGAACTCACTCAGTAGCCCAGGCGGCCTTGAACTCACAGAGATCCGCCTGCCTCTGCCTCGAGTGCTGGGATTAAAGGCGTGCACCACCAACGCCCAGCTCAGCTTTTTATTAACAATAAGAGCAACACATCTTCACAGTGGACAGAAAGATTATTCCACAGCAGAGGGGCTTTAGTGTCTCACCATGTAACCCTGGCAGGTTTGAACTCATTATGTAGACAAGACTGGCCTCGAACTCACAGACATTCACCTGCCTCTTCCTCCCTAGTGCTGATATTAAAGGGATACATCACCGTGCCCAGTTGAATTTTAATGCTAGCCTAAGTTCCAGATACCTGTGCAGTTATCTGAAAGGAGGAACAGATATTTATTAAATGCCCAGCGTGACAGCTCTTCAACCTTAGAAGAAAACAAAGGTTCAGGAAGAGTAATAATGTAATGGTCTTGATGTTGGCAAAGTGACAGATCTGGGCTTCAAAACCAGAGCGGCTTGACTTGGAAATCCCTTTCCATTGTACTTTAGTCTAGCAGATCTCAGGCAGTTGTGTTTGTTATTTGTTGGTTTGTTTTTGAGATACAAGGCCTTGTTTTGTAGCCTAGNCTGTCCTCAAACTCTCCATCCTCCTGTCTTAGCCCCTGTCAAGAGCTAGAATTACAGGTGTGTATACCACACCCAGCTCAAAGTTGGTCNTGCCAGCTCCCTACCGTACTCATATCTCTTGCACATTTACCCTAATGTCCCCCAAGTGCAGAAGTAATGCATGCTTCCTTATACTCCAACACTTCCCTGGTGTGCTGTGTGTCAAAATTTCAGATCTTTGCTCCTATTCAAAATTATCCATGAAGGTAATGAATGCAGTGAAAAGAACTCTCAAAGGAGACATTCAAACATGTGGCTTAACCCTGACTCAAATGAATAGTGCATTGTTAGAATTTTAGTCAGAAAAATGGACTTTGAAGCAGATTATCTTAACAGAAAGCTGAGTGGGTGGAATTCCCGAAGCATTTGCTGTTCTTCATCCTGTCACGCTCCTTGCTTTTGAATTCACAGTTCTGTGAACATTATTCCAGTCTGCGGAGCTTCAGTCCTTCAGCAAAGTGTACCCATTCAGTGTATCCTTCTCTACCCTCATGAGGTCCTGCTCACTTGGAAGTCTTCATGGAACACTCCTGTGTGCTTCCTTCTCTCTCTCTCTGTGTCCCTCTCTCTTTTTCCCTCTCTATCCTTTTATGCTCCTCCTGCCCTTTCTCTCCCTCCCTCCCCCTTCCCCCTTTCCTTGACACTTGTAGTCAGTAACACAGTATTCTAGACTCTTTTATGTGTCAACCTTGCATCTGATAAACCTGTAGACAGCTGAGTTTTATCTTGCCTTTCTTCCATAATGCTTATTCAATTTGGACTGTTTACAAGACACTGCCCTACACCTGAAAGTTAATTACCTGAAACTAGATGTTTCTGGGTCATCAGAGGNCCAGCTCTAACTCCTGTTTATCAGCCAGAAATAACTATCTGAACAGAAGTCAGCAAGCCTTTTGTTTAAAAGGCCAAATTAATACTTCAGGCTTTGCAGGCCTCTGTCCTATGTTCTTTTTGTCCTTTTTTTATTTTTTAAATATTGTGTGTGGGTGTTTTGCCTGTATGTTTGTCTATGCACCACATATGTGCCTAGTACCTGAGGAGATCAGAAGAGGGTATCAGATTCCCTGGAACTGGAATTACAGACAGTTGTGAGCCACCATGTGGGTGCTGGGAATTGAACCCAGGTCTTCTGGAAGAGCAGCCAATGCTCTTAACAGATCAGCTGTCTCTCCAGCCTGTTTTTTGTTCTTTGTTGTTGTTTGTTTTTTAGAGACAGGGTCTCTCTCTGTAGCCTCTTCTGGCCTGGAACTCACTCTGTAGACCAGACTGGCTTCAAACCCAGAGATCCACCTGTCTCAACCTCCCAAACGCTATGACTAAAGGAGTGTACCACAATACCTGGCTGGGTTTTGTTTTGTTTTGAGACAAGGTCTCACTATGCAGCTTTGGCTGGCCTGGAACTCAGAGAGGTCCATCTGCCTCTGCCACCCCAGTACTGGTATTAAAAGCACGCACCACCATACTTGTCCAGTTAGGATTATTGCAGAAAGTAGATACTACAGTTTAGATTTAATATATCCTCCTAAGTCTCATGTGTTAAAAAAACAAAAACAAACCAACAACTAAACAAAATGTGGAAACCTTAAGAGATGGGACCTGTGGAGGGTATTTAGTCATTGGGGTTTGCCCTCAAAGGACATTGTGATGTGATACAGTGTGTGTGATGACCTCTCTTAAGCTAACTCAGCACAATTCCTGACTGACGGGGCAATCCAAGTCCATTAAAGACAGACGCTGAGGTCATAGAATACTTAGAAGAGTCTGATTAGAGTCAAGCTAAAGGGGGCTGATCGGTACAAAGAGCAAGACACTTCCTGGCTTCGTCAATGTGGTCCAAAGTTACTGAATTTTACTTACTCTAGGTGTGCTGGTTAGTTTTTATGTCAACAACACAAACTCAAGTCATTCTGGGAGAGGAAACTTCAATTGAGAAAATGCCCCCACCAGATTGGCCCATGGGAAGCCTGTGATACATTTTCTTGATTGATGATTGATGTAGGTGGGCCCATCTCACAGGGATAGTGCCAACCTTGGCGTGGTGGTCCTGGGTCCTATAAGGCATGCCGAGCAAGCCATGGGGAGCAAGCCAGTAAGCAGCACTCCTTCATGGCCTCCACATCAGCACCTGCCTCCAGGTTCCTGCCCTGCTTGAGTTCTTGTTCTGACTCTGCTCAGTGATGGTGATGGACTGTGATGTGGAGCAGTAGACTGAAATAAACCCTTTCCTCCCCAGTTGCTTTTGGTTGTGGTGTTCTGTTACAGCAGTAGAAACCCTAAGACACTGATTCATTCATTACCATTTCCTTCTGGAGAGTCAGAGGAGCAAAAGAGTGTGAGAGACCAAATGAAAGAAACAAAACAAAATGTCCCACATTTCAACTTCAGAAGTGTTAAAGGTTTATAAATGTGTCTCACACAAAAGGGCATACATAGCTCTTTGTGTGTGTGTGTGTGTGTGTGTGTGTGTGTTGGGGTGCGGTGTTGGGGTGCAGTGTTGGGGATCAAACAGGGCCTTGTTCATGCCAGACAAATGCTCCTACCACTAAGATGCTCTACCACTAAGGTGCTCTACCACTAAGATACTCTACCACTAAGGTGCTCTACCACTAAGCTACATCCCCAGCCTGCCTACTTTTTTGACCCCTTAACACATCATTTGGTCACAGCTGTAAGTAACCCAGAACCACAGGAGATGAAAATGATGAGGGCCTTTACTAACACAGTAAGAAATAAGGTCCAAAGATTCCAGAGTTCAAGTTAGAGTCTTATTTGGCCTTGGCTCCTCTCACACAAATGCCCTCCAGTGTACTCGTAGTCCTCAGCCTGGCTGTCTTTGTGGGAGAGTGTACCCACCAGAAACCTCTAACCTTCTAATAAATCTCTGTACCAATTAAGTCCTGCTTTATAGACTATTCCTGGATGCTTTANTCTTAATGCCCTCTGCACTTTCCCCCACCCCGCTTACCTTTCTCCACTCTTTCTACCCATCTTTTAAAAAAATACAATTAATAAATTGGCCTCTTCTGTAGACCTCNGACCACCACATCTCATTGGCCAGGGTTGCAACATGTGTCCACTTCTAAGCCAATCAAAATTTATTCCAAATTCTATTAGGAAAAATGTAAGTGGCTATTTATCATTCAAGGAGTAGTATCTGCTACTGTGCTAAGCACTTCACAGTTGTTCTGTCTGTAATTTTGTGCTATATATTTTGCAGGGGGATATGAGAGGGAAAGCTCTGGGTCCTTAAGTTGTAATTTTGAGAAGAAAATTTTCTGAGATAGATGTGATGGCAGATGTTTTGCTGGGAGCTTCCCAGACCTATTCCTTAGTAGTCTGGATCCTTTTCATTCTACATGCTGTTCAAACAATTTAGGAGCTCAAGAGAAAGTGATCTCCCCTTCATGCATGTTCCCTCATCTGTTCACCTCACAACATAGTGACCAGAGCCAAGGCCTTCTCCGTCATTGTCCCGTTACCTCGCCATGTAGCATGGATACATGCAGGGGGGCGTTTGGTGATCTGACTGCCTGTCTGGCTCTCTCTCCAGAATAGCACGATCCTCTCTGCTGCCATCTTCATCACCATCATAGGCCTGCTTGCTTACCTCCATTTTGTGAAGATTGATCAGGAGACTCTATTAATCATCAATTCNCTTGGCATCCAGATGACTTCATCCTATGCTTCAGGCAAAGAAAGTACCACCTTCATAGAGATGGACAAGGTCCAGGATGTTATCATCAATGAGGCTATTTACATGGTAAGTGTTTAGGTGGTAGCTCTGGGCTCTCCAAAGGAGGCAGTCAGCTCATGGAGTATGCTGGGATCTACACTGAGTTTTAATAAAGCAGTCATTATCACAGAATTAAACTTAGGGAGCCTTCATTCCAATACAAGTAGTTATGTTTTGGCTGGCATGCCTGTGAACCTTAAAAGAGAAACTTACATTAAAATAAGTTTTTTATAGTCATGCTTTACTCAGTGACAGGATATGTTCTAAGAAATGCATTGTTTACCAGTTTGCTGGTTGTACAGACATCACAGAATACACACGATGGTATAGTTTACTCATTCAGACATCCCATTGATGAATCAAGATATGTAATAAACAAGATGCTTGAGGTTGCTTCCAAATGTAATGCTGTACTGCCTTACAGTAAACTTTTTCTTTTCCTGATTCAGGGTCTCATTGTATAGCTTATGCTGGCCTTGAACTTCCCATCTTCCTGCCTCTATCTCTTTTTGCTTGTTCATAATTTTATAAACTTTTATTTTTACTTTGTGTGTGTGTGTGTGTGTGTGTGTGTGTGTGTGTATGTATCCTGCTGAGGTCAGAAGGGGACATCACATCACCTGGAGGTAGTGTCACAGGTGGTTGTGAGCCACCTGACATGGGCACTAGGAACTGAACGCCCTCCCATCCAGTGGAAGAGCAGCAAGAACTCTTAACTGCTGAGTCACCTCTTCAGCTTCTTGTCTCTACTCTGTTGGTTTTTGAGACAGGGTCTCATTGTGTAGCTCTGGCTGACCTGGAGCTTACCTATATAAACCAGGCTGTCCTCAAACTCACAGAGATCTACCTGCTTCTGCCTCCTGAGTGCTGGGATTAAAGATGTGTGTCACCATGCCTGGCTAACAAACTTTTGCTTTTTTATAAGTAGGAGTACACTGTATTAAAAAATACAGAAAATGTATAAACCATGACTATTGCAGAGGTAGCAATTTGTTGTGGATAAAGAAAGAGTCAGTATTTCGACTTTTATCCTGTAGCTCAGATGCAAAGCATTTTTTCATTTGTTTTCTTGTTTGCTTTCTTTCTCTGGGAATGAGCTCTCACTGTGTTGCTCAGGTTGGCTTCTAATATCTAACCTAGTTTCAAGCAGCCACCTGCCTTGGTGGTAGGGCTTCCTGTTCATACTAACATTTGGATTTTTTTTTTGAAAGGGGTTGGTCTTTTAAAGGACAGAATAATGTAGGCAAAGGGACACATGAAATTGTGATTATTATTATTATTAATAGAATTATTATTCTAGTTTCAACTCTGTCATTTTTTCTTGTTTTGTGGTGAATAAGTGGCATAAAAGTGTAATTGATAATGTGCAAAACCCTAAGCAAAGCTCTGTGGCTTCAGAGTGGACATTCTGTGTATCGAGCTGGAGACTTGGCAAGTGTTTGAATGGTTAACTTAATCTAGCTATGATGTTTCTTTTGTGANTACATTACAATTCAGTGATTCTTTTTGCTAGGCATGGTGACACATGCCTTTCATACTACTAGCACTTGGGAGGCAGAGGCAGGTGGATCTCTGTGTGTGAGACCAGCCTGGTGTACATAGCAAGTTCCAGGCTTGCCAGGGATACATAGTAAGACCCTGTCTCAGAAAAAACAAAACAAAAAGATTTTTTTATATATAAAATAAAAATAAAGGAAGAAAATAAACATTTCTTCNACTTCAGAAGTAGTCAAATATTTCACTACTTAGATAATTTGTGGAAAGGATTTTAGTCTTCCCTTGAAGAAAAAAAAGGTGAATTTCACTGAGACCTCTGTCTGGTGTCTTTTCTTACAGCAGAAGGTGATTTACTACCTCTGCATTTTATTGAAGGATCCGGGGAAGCCAGAGGAGATATCTCAAGTAGTTCCTGTCTTCCAGGTGAGCGCACTGTTCTTCCTTCCTCGTGTGAAATCTTTTTCTCTGTCTGCTCACCCGTGCCCCTCTTGTTCAGCTGGACTTGAATTTCTGTTGTCATAGTATTGGAGATGAGTGGTTGGTATGTAAAATAAGAAAATCTTTTAATTAAAAAAAACCATAGTTATCATTCCAAGAAAATTAAAATAAAATAAAATAACTTTCTACTAAAAAAAAAAAAGTTAGGATCTTTTTAGATCTCAGAAGCCCCTCTCTGACAAAGATACACTTTAAAAAATATGAATAAGTCACGAAAATTTTAGAGAAGACAATTATTAATCATATAACCACTTCTGCTTACAAATCACATTCTTCTACTTCAGGTTATCCATCCATCCATCCATCCCTATCTATCTATCTAAAATGTCTTTTCTACCACAGCCAGTATACTTATTTTAATTATGATTATGTTCTATTCTGTTATATTGAAATATTTGTTATTTAACTATTTTATTGCTAGGTTTTAAATAATGTCTGGATTATCTTTTCTTTTGATCTTACAATAAAAACTACTGGTGGCACAAGCCTGTAATCCTCTTTGTTTTAAACTGCCATTTTCCTCTACTAGCTGAGTAGAACCTAGAAATCAGTTATGTATTTGTAATAACCTTGTGCTATTTGAATAGTAAACATTTATTAAATAGACTTTCTACATATAATTTTCCTATTCTGTGGCTTGTCTTTTAATTTTAGTTGTGTTACATTTTATAATACAAAATCTTTTCAGAATGTACTTATTAAACTGCCCATATTGTCTCTGAGGTNTATTTCACAACTTGTAACACTTTTTGAGATAGTCTGTCTCACTGTCATATAATTTTGTCAGGCTAAAAGCTGTATTTTGCATGCCTGTAATCCCAGCATTTGGGAGGCAGAGGCAGGCAGATCTCTAAGTTTGAGGCCACCTTGGGCTACATAGTGAGTTCCAGGACAGCCAGGATACAGAGAGACCCTGTCTCAAAACAAAAAAAAAAAGCTGTCCTTTTATTTCCCATAAAGGCCAGATTTGGAGACCTCTCAGCACAGTGCTCCAAGGCTGACCTTGTGTCTCTTAGCTCACAGTTGTACCATGATGTATGTGGGAGATGGAGGTTGCAGGTGGGTTCTTCTTCTATTCTCCTTGACTCTGCATTTCTCCCCTTTGGAATTCAGAGTGCCAAGCCCCGGTTGGACTGCTTGATTGAAGTATACCGGAGCTGCCAGGAGATTCTGGCACACCAGAAAGCCACATCAACAAGCCCATGAATCTCAGCATTCAAAGACCACTATTGTCTTTATGGGAGAGGACTCCTAAACCATAGTGGATGGTTTATTTTCTGTACTGTAAAAACCATTAGGTGGACACTGTCCTGGGAATCAAGACAAATGAGTAGATCTCAGAGCCACAGAGGAGGCGGCTGGAATTTGACTCAGTGTTTTGATGTATCATAAAGTAGTACCCTTATAGGTTTTATCTACATTACTAATCAAGGGGAGACCTTAAAGATTTTGACATATAAAAGTAGGCCAGGCATAGTGGCACATGCCTTTAATTCCAAGACCCAAGAGGCAGAAGCAGGTGATCTCGAGTTTGAGGCCATCCAGGGCTACATAGTGAGGACCTTCCCCTCCCCCCCCAAAAAAAAAAGGTAATGTACAGGAAGAGCACTCTGTGAAATTTCTACGCACATTCATATTTGTGTTAAAATCTGTGGACTATTGAGATTGGTACCAGATTTTATAAGAAAAGTATAATTTCCATTTGCATAGACTTTTGTCTAAAAGGGAAAAAATAAGTCTTTTTTTTTATTTTAATGTATGAATTAGCAGGAATAAAATGCTTTACAGGGCTAGCCTCTGTCCACCTAGCTCCTATGATCTGTGCAGGATGATTCTTAATCCACAGCTTAGCCAGGGTGGTGTGGATGCCAGTAATGGCAGCACCCAGGAGGTGTGGACAGGAGGATTGAAAGTTTGAGGCCAGCCTGGGCTCCATGGTGAGGCACTGTCTCAAGTTCTAAAATAAATAAATATCCAGAACACACAGTAATTGTCTGGTTCACTGATAGCTTTTTATTGACAAGAATACATAGCATTTCACAGCCATGGGTGTCAAGCACATTAGTACCTTCCTGTTACTTGGTATTTTCTAGTGCTTCAAAAGCTGCTTTGGTCAAGAGGGCTTAGGTGAGAAGTGAGAGATTCATGTTGGTTCCCAGATATGGGACTGTCATGGTAAAGGATGAAGAAGCCAATTTACAGAAGCCTTCGTTTCTAAGGTAGTCTCTCAGATTCCTAGAGCTCAGGAAGGAGAAGAGGAGCTGGGCTGGGTGGTGCACACCTTTAATCTCAGCACTCAGGAGGCAGGTAGAGCTCTGAGTGTTTGCGCCTGATCTACATAGTGAGTTCCAGGACAGCCAGGACTTCCTAGTGAGACCCTGTCTTCAAAAGGAAGGAAAGGAATGAAAAGAGGAAAGGAAAGGAGAAAATTTAAAGAGAGAGAGGAGGAGGCAGCTAATCTGACCTCCAAGTCTAGTACAAACAAGAATGTCGGGCCTCCATTCTTTGGAACTCTATTTACAAAACAACAAAAAAAAGCAACCCGAGAGTAGATCACATCGTTTTTCGGCTTTCAGGGCCACTTGGGATGTGGCCACTAGAACTGCGTTCTCTGCCTTTCACACTAGCCTTGAAGGAGTTGTCAGGACCCTATAGTGATGTGGCTTGAGGTAGACCTGTGTCGACTAGAACCCCAATCCTGGGGCACGAGTTGGGGCTGGAACAGAAATGGCTGCCTGCCTTGCAAGTCAGGCTTGTTTAGTCCTTTTTAAAGTCATGTTTGTCAGTTCAAAGGATGAGAAAAGAAAGATTACAGCAGCTGAGGCATTCAGACAAACTAATTTGCAGGTTTTTGTAGTGTGCAACACATACACTGTTGGGTTCAAGGCTTATTTTCTGGGTGATGCTCCCATCCCCTCGTCCATGTTACTGGAAGATGATAGAACTGCCTTAGAGCTGCACAATAAATTTAGTTTTTTTATATGTTGGAAAATCAAAGTATGAACTTTCTGTTTTTATTATTTTTTCAGGGGAAGGTGGAGATAAAGATCATCTTCACCAAAATGAATTAGAAAGTCTGAGTTGAGAGGGATTATAATGTTCTCAGGAAGACAGAAGTTGAAAGAAACTTTCTATTCCACATATTACTAGGGCAAATATCATATACATGTTCTGTGCTTCCAACTGATTTCCAGAAGATATCTCCCAGAAGTGTTGGTGAGCAATCCAAGCCTTCCAGGAATGGAGGGCTCTTTAGTTCCCCATGTGTTGTCTCCTGGCCTCGTCGAGCAGCAACAAGCAAACTCATGTGCTTAGTCTTTCAGAGGGTGAGGAGATAACTACCTCCTCCTACAGTAGTGAGCACAGCCATCACTAAGCCCTGTCGGGCCTTCAGATGACACAGGGAGGGTGCAGACTGGATCTGTCCCCTGCCTGTGCTAGTCCAGTGTGTGAGAAAAGGCTTGACTCTTAACAGGAATAGTGTGCTGTCCTGAAAAGATTAGAGCTGCTGCCCCACCCCCCTCCAGTAGGGGCATAGCAAATGCCTCCTCACCAGTAGGGGGAAGCTTGTCATTTTTTCTCCAGCCCTGCCAGTATTTCCATTTTTAGGAAAGTTGTCCAGTTTTAGATTTGTAGACATTTGCCAGAGTTCAGATGAATTAGGAATTTTAGTCCTATTTTGTTCAGGGATGTTCAGAAAACTTCAAGTATAAGCCCCCACAAAAGGACCACATATAATATAAAAAGATGAGCTTCCCTGAGTATCAGTGCAGAAGCCCCAAATAAGGTACCACTGCCCTGGTAACTATGGGCCATCCCTGTCTCAATCTAGAATCAGGTAGCATCCAGAGTCAGTATTCTTGTAAAAGAAATAGTAAGTGGTTTTGATGTGGGGTCTGGGTTTTTAAATGTTGGGCCTTGAAAGATAAGGCACCTAAAGGGTATAAAGGTTTCAAAGACCCTGAAATATACATTTCACACAACAGTTTGGGGAGGGGGTCATTAGACCCATCACAGTAGTAGTGTGCTCCAGGATATCAATCTAATCCCAGAGGCACCAGTGGTGTCACAGGTATGGGGAGGAGAAATGTTCACAGCAAAGCTGCCCCCTTAGTGCAGGAAACGGGAGCAAAGAACTGTCCATCCAGGTCTCGGGGCTGGCGGGCTGCAGGCAGCTTGGTAGGTAGCTTCACAGTTGCAGAACAGTGGTTCATGTAGCTGGCCATCATGAAGGTAGTTTCTGTGATCTGAGGTCAGAGAAATGAAGAAATTGAACTAGCCTTGTCTTGAATGCTGATTTTCTCACTGGCTATGTTATTAGGTATACACAGCCTTCCTAGGCTTTAGGTGCTTTCTCAAACTGCTCACTCAGGAGAAAAGCCCCAAAGAGACTACTGTGATGTTTAGAGGCCTGGTAAAATGTACCTCTGCTGGCCTGAAGAGTCTCTGAGATGCATAGAACCCTCCTGAAGAAAGGGACAGCAATGTCTGAATCAGGTAGTTCCCACCAAGTACCAGCTGAGTAGTGAGATGGACATGCTACTCCACCTGAACCCTTTGGGATACTGGTCACACACCCAGGCCAACAATTGTATTTGGGGCAGAACCTGGCAAAGTTTTCTCTCTAAGCACAAGCTTACCACATCACACCAGGCCAGAGTAAATTGTTATAGTAGCTGTCAGACCCACCTTGGGAGCAGGCATTCGGAAGATCAACTTGTCAATATGGCTCTTTCCAGAGCTCTGGTCTGGAATGGATCTAATCACAAGCATGAAGTCATCCCTGCAGCCACCAAACGTTGTCACTGAGGAGTAGGGATAAGTGATGTGCACTTGCTGTGGAAAGGAGCCAATTGAGTTCAGAGGAAACTCCATACCTGTTTCTTCTAGACACAGGAGCCTTTACCAGGAAAGGAGAACCCCATGCTGGTGACAATTTGGAGAGTTAAATCCTGCTGTCTATACNTTGTGTCTAGATTATAGGACAGCACTGCTGGGGCAGAGGTTAGAAAGAGGGGGGCCATGGCCACTTAGTTCAGGTTTAGTTCAGGCCTCTAAGTCCAGAGCAGAGAAGATAACAAGTGTTGAAGGATTGGAACCAGCCTTTCCCCCTCATACCATAGTGTGGTGGTCCAGGATGCTGACACCATCCTCATTCACAGCAAGCCACACCAGAGTGTTCTTAGAAGACAGCTGGTCAGGCTGCAGAAACAGAAAAAGCCTATCAGACCCACAGTTAGAGATTCTGAACGTAAGTACTTTCTGAGGAAGAAGGTACGTCCAGAGTGTGATGAGAGATCACATCATTGCGGAAAACAGAAAATAGCACTTATACAGCATAGGGAATGTTGTGGCAGAAGGCATCTGGCCTTGGGGCTCTGCCACCCAACATCTGACAGGTAGAGGGACTCACACCTGCCAGAACACTTGAGTGGAAAGCTCTGGGCAGTGGGACACAGGCCAACCCAGGGGCTGGGTATGTGGCTCAGTTGGTAGGTATTTTCTCCTGCACCCCAATCTTCCACAAGCAAAATACATCTTGCTTTAACCAATTCCCTTGGGACTATAAAAGAAATAGGAAGACAAGAGTTCAATGGGATGGGTTTTAAGTCCTTTCAGTGAGTTTGTGACTATTTGGTAGCCATTTCCTGGGTGTTTCTTTGAGAGCTACAGTGAAGTGCTCCGGATCTCCACCCACCAGCCTGGGGGAAGGAGAGAGACAGATATCCTTTTCTGAAGCTTTTTCCAACCTTCCAGGCCAGTGGCCTTCTATTATAATGCCACCATACTTCTACTGCACAGCACTTGTGACCATTTGTGCGCGCACGCGCGCGCGCACACACACCCACACACACACAGGTTGGAGGTATAGCTTGAGGGGGCAGGAGTATTCTTAGATGTGTATAAGAGACAGCGCGCACACACACCCACACACACACAGGTTGGAGGTATAGCTTGAGGGGGCAGGAGTATTCTTGGCATGTGCAAGGTCCAGGTTTGGTCCCCAATTAAACAGAGTAGATTAATGTTGCTTAGAAAGAGTGAAAAGAAAAGTGAGTATGAAGAATAATGGCACAGCTCCCTGATTATTCTGTTCCTGGGAAAGCCTCCTGAAGAGAAGAGACTGATTTGTTCATTTCTTTAAATTTTTTTAATTTATATTTAGTATGTATGGTTGTTTTGCCTGCCTGTATGTCTGTATAACACATGTGTGCCTGTATCCAAGGAGCCCCTGAGACTGAAATTATAGACAGTTGTGAGCCACCATATGGAGGCTGGGAGTCAAACCCAGGTCCTACGGAAGCATCCAGTGCTTTTAACTGCTGAGCCATCTCCCTAGCCCTTGTTCATTTTTTGTAACATTAAACAGCTAGAACTAGAACTATTATGTATTCAACTATCTGTCTATGCTAGATGAGTGGATGTCCATTTTCTGATCTGTAACTGCAATGATCAGGACCTAGATCCAGTCTCAATGTCTGATTATAATGTCTGGTCATAGGGTAATGCCTGTGATTATCTGTAAAGTTCATGCATACCAGACACCTACTGAGGAAAACTTCTAACTGAAATTACTGTTTGCCTCTTGGCCTTCGTGCAGAAGTGAAAGTAACTGTGGTCTGAGTAGTCTGATTCCCCTGGGTGGTCCATCTCTCTCTACTTCTGGGCTTTTGGGTGGCCAGTAGAGATGAGTTTGTTTAAGTTATACATCGTTTTGTCTTTCAAATTTTACAGTCTGAATCCTCATGTGTGAATTAGTTGAGCTTGTCTTTGCAGGAGCACTGACAAGTCAATAAAGGAAGCATGAAGATAAACAATGAATTGTAACTCCACTGTGGACCATGGAACTCTGGAGCAGCCAAAATGGGTGGGGAGATGGCAACTCCTGGGGTTTGACAGTGAGGAGCTGGGGGCTGCAGACTGGACTGATGGACATATGAGCAGAGAAGGGAAGGAAGCTCCAGGAGAAACAGCATTCTGGGGGTTTGGTAATTCCTTTTCCTGTCACTCACCTGAGCAGCAAAGAGCTTAGCACCAAAGAGAGGCCATTTCCGAGCCACAGTCAGGTAGATGCGGATGCACTCGGAAGGGGAGCAGCCTTGTAATGCTGCCCATTTGGTNGCCATCGTATCTGCCAGGTGCCTGGTTTGGGTGGACAGAAAGAAATGGTGTCAGTGAAGTGCCCACCTGTTTTCATCACAGCCCTGAGGTTTCCCCCACAGGCTCCCTCTGTAAGACCTTGTCTCCATCCTACCTCAGCTGCTCAGGGGGTGCTCCATTTCTGTAGCGCCTTGGGTAGAACCTGTCGAGGACCTGCTGGAGGAGATGCTGAGCTTTGGCAGGAGGTGTGCCCCCAGGACCTGGCAGGACAGGCTTCTCCAAGTCCCCGTATTCCACCTGAGGTAGAAAGAGATAACAGTCACAAGTTTGGGGGGTGATGGGGCTGCTGTTCAAGAAGTAATCAAGCCCTAACCACATTACTGCTGCTTATCACGTAAGGAGGATAAGAATTTATCCCATGTTTCATAGACATTAGAGAAGCATCCTAGGGTCCTAGGATATTAGATCATCTAGATCAGCTCTCATTTTTAGCTAAATGCTAGAAGGGAAGGTGCCACAGACTGTAGAGGACAGAAGATGGCTTGGTGTCAGAAGCTAGCCCACGCATCAGCTCTGCCACTTAGCAGTTTTGTGTCTTTGTCCAAGTTATTTAAACTGAGTGTCAACTTCCTTCTCCTAAGTGGAGATAAAAGTACACAGGCAGATACATCTGAAATGTTAGCATGTGCTTTCTGTAGTAGTCATATTGATGATGATAATGATGAAGAACCACCATGTAGCCCAGGCTGGCTTGGAACTCAGACTAGACTTGAATTTATGCCAACTCTGCCTCAGCTCTCCAAATGCTGGGATTATAGGTGTGTGCCACCACATCTGGATAAATCTGCTCTTACAGGAACCATGGAAGTACCCTAGACACCCCATGCAGATAGCCACCTAAAGAAACATAAAGGNGAATCATTCGGAACGTGTTCTCTTTCTCATTTCCTACTTAGAATGTGGGCTGTGGTTCATAAAAGTTATCACGTGCATTGTGTCACATACACTCTGCTCCTTTACATAACCTGGAGGCAGGGAGGGAATTGTATTTTCCACATACATATAAAAAACTGAAGCACTAAGAAGTGGCTTGGCCAAGCTCTCACATTGGAAGAAGACTGAGACTTAAGGCCAGTTTTTCAATTCCCAGTCCTATTCTGCACACAGCCTCTGTGTGCGTTGAGCAAGGAGTCACTTCTTTCTGTACTGCAGAGCCCCTCTCTTTACTGCCACAGGGTCTGCAGTCTCCTGTAAGGTCTCATGGTGTTTCTAACAGAAAGAAACTTACCTGGGCCATCAAGGCAGCCATTTCAAGAGCCAGCTCCTTGGTGACTGGAAATCTTCCTGCCACTATTTCTCCACTGGTTTGGAAGGCAAGTAGCAGCCGCTCTCGTTCTGTCTCCCCTTTGACTTGACTTCGAAAGTACAGCCTATAGGGAAGACAGTAAGAAGCCAGGCCTCAGCTGGTACCCCAAACAAGAATGAGAAGGCTTTCTCTGAATCTTCACAAATCTTTATGTGTAAGCCTCTTTTCTACCACCCAAGAAACTTGTAGCCAAGCCTGACCTAGCTGTGGGCATGCAAGTCTCACCCGCAGGAACAGGTGGTCAGTTCTGAACACACCAGTAGACTTCCTACATTTTGCATGTGGAATCTGATACCTGGAATCACAGCTTATTAGGGTCTGGATGAGTTAAGACTCCAAGAGACTAATGGAAATTATTTGCTGGAGACATACTAGGACAGATTTCTCCTATTTAAATTGGTAGAAAGTACTTGTGTATGTCCTGAAATTGATAACAGGAACATTTTATTGTGTAGCCATAAACATCTGGTGCTTACACAAAACTGTACTCTCACATAAGGTAACACACAGCCATCCCATGACATTGGTATGCTTTTGTGGCATGTACGCACACACATGTCCACAAGGTAGTAAGCACAGAGACTGCTGACAGACACCTGAGCTACTAGGGTCTCATGAGGGATCAGGAGCAGGGCCAGCCTGCAACCCTGCTGACTGCCACTCAGGGTAATTATAGGCCCCTCTGCCTTATTGAGACAAGCCATCATGTCTGGGAGGTGTTGAGCTGGTCCCCAGTGGCAGCCCTCATGTTCACCCCACCCTCAGGCAGCTCCCAGGACCTGTTCTTATACATCAGCTTCACGACGCGTGTCCCACCGTCAGACTTTCCTGGGTGCAGCTCCTTCAGCGTTTGTTCCCACTTGGAGATGGCATCACAGATCTTGAAGAGACAAAAGTCTAATGTCAGAAAAGCCTCTTGTGAGGAGAATAAGATCCAGGCAGAGCTGGACTCTGGCAGAACTGAGTGAGTGTTCTATCCTTAGAAGCCTTAGAAGGTTGCCCTATGAGGCCTCAGGATGCCAGAATGGGAGGTGCCTACCAATTCCCTTTCCCTGAAGAGGAAGATGGCACCATGGGTGTAGTGAGAATCCAAGAAAGGACTGTTGCCTCATTGGCTTTGTGAGGGCTGACGTCTTGGGGACCTAGGCAGGCCCCAGTTAAAGTCCTTGGCATCGTGGCTCCATTTCTGTTTCACTCACCACATTCTCCTTTCAATAAATACACCCAAATGTCTGCTATGACCAGAGCCTTACAGGTGCCCACCCATACGTTTACTAGAAAGATCTGTGGCAATTTTCTTCATGAGTGCTAAAGACTAGCCGTTGTTCTAGAACAACAAAGGAAGCAGTTGCTGGAGCCAAATGCACCCATTCAGTGTGGCAGTACAGTCCATAGATGCTTAACCCCCTCATGGCACTAGCCCCAGACCACTGTACAGATNAACTGTCTCTTTTCAAAGGCTTTCCCCTACAGAGGTACCATGAGNACCTACCCCCCCTAAACTCTGGTTGAATCTATAGGCATATACCTATAAGCATAGGCAGACAGAATAAAAGCTGGGTGATAGTGCACAACATGGCACCCACTGGATCTATGCTATAGCTGTTGACCTAGGTGGGCAGATATACTCGGTGGCAGTCTCGGCAGGGCCTCCTTGTCCTTACACCGAGCTAAGAGGCTCTTTCCCTGAATGCTGCATNGTCCCATGAGGGAGACAGGACTGTGAGGCTCTTGTCTCCAGAGTCAAGGCTACATGCAGCTTTCCCTGCACGCACAGATACATTTTTGGATGGCACAGAAACGCTGGCCTGAAGAGATCATCTTGTTCTCCACACCAGATAGGCCACTGACCAGTTAGGCATATCCTGGGTGAGTTCTGTCCCCACCACCTATATCTGTGAGTTGAGGTGCACACTCGAGTGTGTGGGGGTGTGGGTGTTTACCTTGACACGCCCTTGAAGACAGTGTTCCAGGTCCCTGCCAGAAGGATCATCTGTGAAGAGGGCAAAGCCAGACTGGGATGGCTTCCTCATGCCCGTCTCCTGGTTCAGCCGCTGGAGGAACTCATCAACTGTGGAGGAGCCATCAAAACCAACCACCTGGGAACGGGGAGAGGCACCCTGAATTAGCAAACTTCCTGAGGGACTGTCACTGGGGTTGGTACAGGGTGAGGGCAAAAGCCCAAAGCCAGCTGGTTTCCACATTCACATGCAGAGGAACCTGAGCCTGCCCACTGTAAACTGGAACTGGACAGAGGCCTAGTCACCATTCCTTTACAGTCAGTATTCTGGAGGTTCTATCTCATGCTACTTTCTGGCCCCGTGTTCATGCAGGGAGTTCAGAAGACCTACCTGTAAAGTACCAAATAGTAAAGCTCCTTTCTCTGTACCCACACTAATGCCACTGCTGCCTCAAATCTAGGCCCATCTCTTCTGTTATGTGTCTGTTAATCTGAAAGTCTTACAAGACTCAGCACACTTAGAAGTATTCTCTGGACAGTGATATGGGAACACTTGGGGTAGGAATCCTGCTCAACTTCCTTACCTGGTAGGTCCCATTGGCAAAGTGCACAGGGATGCTGAAGGGTAAGGAGTGGTGGAAGGGGTTCCGTAGCAAGATGGACACTACTTCCATACGTGATGGCCTGGCCTCCCGTTCTCCTGTCTGCAGGGTCCGCTCCACTGCTCGCTGGCAGTATGTGGCATACTGGCCAGTTTCACTTCTGAAAACAGAGACAGGAATAGTAGGAATTCCTTCCTCTTGGCACCCTGAGGCGCATACCCAGACTTAGCCAGGATAAAAACTAACTGGATAGGGTGTGGGGACCTAAAACTAGTATGGGATATTATTACATTTTTATTTCGGGAGGAGGCATACTTGTGGAAGACAGGACAACTTATGGGAGTTGGTTCTCTCCTACCACATTGCTCCTGAGAATTGATCTCAAGTTGTCAGCCTTGGCGACAAGTACCTTTACCTACTGAGCTATCTCACCAGCTGCAACTCGTCCCTGAGGACCTATCTGCAGCACATGGCTGCCATGGACATTTTCTTTTCTTTGTTTCTTTTTTTAAACTGGTTCTAGGGAATCTAATCCAGGGCCTTGTACATCCCAGGTAAGTGCTCTGCCTTTGAGCTACACCCCCATCCCTGCATAGATATATACTTGCAGAAACCAGAAGAACACGGAATAAACATTTGGGGATAATTTGGGATAGCATGGCTTCACATGAGAGTGTTCCCAAAATACCCAAGGACACATGGATTGGTGTCCAAAGAAGCTAAAGTATGCTCAGACCTCCACCTACTCATGTACACGGTGATGGGTGAAGTCTCTCAACCCCAAGCAAATCTGAGGGGAGATGAAGTCAATCCAACCTCATCTTCCCCCCTCACCCCTTTGAAACATGGTAGTCAATAGTTTAGGAGTGGCAAGGGAAATGCTTTCACTTACCTGGGATCTGCATGGCGTTGGAGCTGCTGTTGGACATACCAGAGGAAGTGATGCTGAGGCAGGAAGAGTGGGGCACACAGAGCCAAGAGCTGCCAGCACTGCCATGGAACACAGATAGTATGGGATGAGTACTGGGATCCTGGCCTTGCAGCTTTGACCTACAGAACCTTCACNATTCTTTCTCCACACCAGAATCTTAACTCCCTTGTCAGACACTGACCAGGATAGCAATCCCATTCTGACCATGCACAGATCTGGCAGCAATGCTCAAACGACTTGGACAGAAGCTGCCCATGGGCTAGGATGGGAGAACACCTGCCCCCGCACCTGCTACTACCCTCCCCACCCCTTAAACCGCTGTTATAAATGGTTCCAGTCAGTTGTTCTGCCCACCTGCATAAGAGAGTATTTCTGAGGCGGGCGGCAGCTGGTCTGCTTCATGAGCTGGCAGTAGATCTCACTCTGGAGCTCAGGGTGAACAAGGCAGACCTGCAGTGCTGTCTGCGCCAGGGACACGTGGTAGTCCACTGAGGCAGCCTCCACAGGAACGTTGATGAAGAGCTGGCAGGACTGGAAGGAGGGTGATGGTGGGCACAGGCAGGGGCAGCCCATTGGTTATTCTTGTGACATGCACTGGTAATATAGCAGAGCCTCAAGGAAGATTCAAGTTCACTGACGACCAGCTCTTTCTAGAGGGAGCGCTACTTGTGCTTGAGAGGCTAAACGGGGGGCTACTTGAGGGGCAGAATCGCCCCTTCTTTAAATGTGATGTTTCCAGTACACAAGCCACACATAAGCTTGCCTGTATCAGCAGAAAACAGTTTTTGCAGACAGGGTAGCACAGACTGGCATTTAACTCCAAGCCCTGCCTCTGCCTCCTGTGTGTGCTGTGATTATGGGCACTTAGCACCACACCAGCCCCCTAGCAAGGCATTTTGTTTTGTTTGTCAGAAAATGCAGATGGGCACAAAGAAGACTAAACTAGGTCAGAATCTCTGATGTCCAGAAGTAGTGCAAACCAGACTTTTCTCTTGTTACTTGAAGGGGAGGTAGCTCCTCAAGGGAGCTTTGGCTAGCATTTCCCAGAGCCCCAGAGCTTTGCCATAAAGGAAGCCATAATGGGGACCCTGTGGGACTTTCTCTTCCTCCCCACAACCCTTTGGCCACCCCATAACCACATAGGTCTCCTGTCTTGTGATGGGCTCAAGGTGTGCCAAGCAGAGCCTGAGCGTATGTGGGCACCAATAGCCAACAGGCCTGGGCTCTACTCCCATGTTACCTTGAAGAGCTTGAGAGCCTCCGTCTGCAGGGCCTCGGAGGGCAGGGTAGTAAGGGAGGTGCATAGCCCATCTCGGCTGTAGCACAGCATGGGATGCCTCCAGAGCGGGGAGTCTGCACAGAGCAGGGACAGAGAGCAGTGGCAGTTACTACAGAGGAGAGAACTTGCCTCCTACCCTACCAGCCCCGACTCTGACTTGCAAGGAAGACAGTGGCTTAACTTTGGGAAACATGGGTTTTTCTGGGTTGATCATCTACAGACTGAAGACCATGGAAGTATGAACTGCAAATTGCACATTCCCTCACACAGCTGTTGAGGAAGGCAGCCAAAGCTTCGCTGAGGAGCCACAACCAGGCTGAGTAGATAAAGTTGTGAGTGCTTCTGAGCACAAGTGTCTGCATGCAGGGACAGCCTTCCTTGCAGTATCAGGCTGAAGGAACAGATGTATCAACCTGAGACAGACTAACCCTCAGAGCAGTAAAGAGGTATGTGTGGTGTGGTATGCACCTGTGGGTAGCTCATGGGGGCCCTGAGAATTAGCTGCCAAATAAGGACCCCCAGACATCCCAGGATTAGGTTAGTCTGATCCAAATTGAGGCTTCATTTATTAACAAACTCTTAATTATAGATTAACCAGCTGCCGCCCCCGCCCTCTCCTCTACCCCCAAGTCTTCTGCATAGCTAGCAAAGCTACAGATTAAACAGAGTAGAACATTTACCCAGCTGTCTGGAAAGTCTGTTTCCCAGGGTCTCCCCCATACAGTGGTTACCTCAGGGTTTTGGCCACAGACGGAGAGGCCCTGGAGCCTGGGATGGGAATTCCCCAGGCATGTTTCACACTGCTTAGGTACAGTAGTGCTCTCTTCACTTCTTGTCCAATAAGCACCCTGCCTGCCACTTCCCTTCAGCCCAGGTAGTAGTGGTCATTCTTGTCTTACCTGGGTCTCCCTCACCATTCATCAGTTTCCCAATGAGCTGTTCATAGACAGTGCCCACCTTGGCACTGCTGCCACCTGCGGCCACTGTGAGGTGGTAAAGCCATGTATCCTGGAAAAGGGCAGAAAATAATCAGATGCTAATGAGGTAGGAAGAGTGGAGGCGAGAGTTGGATTTGGAGCAGGAGATGTAGCTCAGTGACAGAGCACTTGTTTAATGTGTGAGGCTCTGGGTTTGACTCCCACCACTCCCCTGCCGAAAAGCAGTGTGTAATTTTAAGATGGGAACGGAGGTGTACACCTGTAATGATGTCATAGCAGNAGCTGGGAGGCTGAGGCAGAGGGATCTCGAGCTCAAGGTTGGCCTGGGCTTAGGAGACCCAGTCTTGAGGGGAAAAAGTAGACTTTCATTAGTTTGGCTAGCATGAGTCAAGGTCACCACTCCAAAGAGAAAGACAGGATCAGGTGGATGTCAACCCACATTTCTAAGTTTGTGGCACTGTATCATGGCCCATGATGAAGAGATGCTGGTCACTTGGAATGAATTCACTAGATATTCAAAAGGAACATTCCCATTCAGTGTCCAGGAAGAAATAAACTTGAATTTAGAAATCTCAGGGGGAAAGACAGAAGGGAAATAAGAATCCAGGTCCAAGCTTGGCCACAGAGGTCCAGCTTCTCCCTTACCTTTTCATGCTTGGTGCGGATGAGGAGGTAGGTGGGGCTGTGCTCTGGGGGGTGGATCACCAAGGTGCAGTGGGAGGAGAGCAACCGGCCAGTTCCTCCAGCCTCATAGTCTTCATCTGAGTCACAGGACCGATCTACTTCTTCTATGTGAGCATCCTGCACAGGTAGGCAGCCCAGGGGTCTCTGTAGACATGAGCCTTCCATGAACAGGACAGCAGGTGGACAGGGGAGTCTCCTTTTTATGACTGCTTTGGCTGTGTGGGGCTGGAGACCATAGATGTGAACAGAGGGCAGGCTGAGGAGATGGAAGCTGCAGCTTTGCAGCCAGGCCAGAAGCAGAATAAAGGACCAACTGATTACATTGGCTATGGTCACATGGTCTGGAGGAGTGGGACAGCTGACCTCTGTATTTGTTGTAGGGTTTGGTGTGGAAGAAGGTAAAGCTGGGGACTGCCATCAGTGGTGTGCACTGTGCACAGGCTGGAGGAGGCGCTGTTAGGAGGCTGGTGAAATACCTTGTCCTCATGGCTCCGGTAGTAGTAGAAGGTTTTCCCAACAAGGGCACACCAGACCAGCTTGGAGTGGCCATGCTTTACCTGTCAAGTGAAATGACTTCATTAGAACCAGGACTCCAAAGTAAATCCAGGGCTAGCCAAGACAGGCCACAGGGAAGATTGCCAAAGTCAGGTCTCCTTTCACAGTGAGACTGCCATAGTATGTACCCTGTGGTAACCTAGCCACTACTGGGCCACTCAGGGACCTATGACCTGCCACTGAAAGATTATCCAGGAAATCAGAATGTGGGTATGGGAAGAACCTGCTAGTTGGCATAGGCCAGAGTTATAAGGATGCTGCAAGGTAAATAAAGGGCCTGGCAGTCTGGAGCCTAAGTAAGGTACCGTAAATCACAAGGGAACAGCAACTGAACATTCACAGAGAAGAAGGATGGGCTCATGGGGAGCAGCAGCTCAGAAGGAAGGAGTCTGAGCCCCGAGCTTGCTGGGCACAGTAACTGTTCCTTACCTAACCCACAATAACCAGCCCTGTTAGTATGCGTCCTAGTTAACTTCCCTTTGCTGGGCTTAACTAGGGTCTCTGCATCCCTGAAAACCCTGGTTAAAATGTGTTTAGGCAAACCTGGGAGACTAGTGTTTGAATGGCAGTCACACTGGCTTTACCCAGGTCTTTTCTTGTACTGTTAATCCTAACACAGCTAGTTACACTGTGGGGGGCAGTGCCTAATGTCCTAAACATTAAGTAAAAACATTTCTTTCTCTTCTGTCTTAAGATCTAATAGCCNCCATCTCTGTTTCCAGAATCACCAACATCATTTTGTGTGCTCAGACCATGGTTGAGGGCCAGCTGGCTAAGCACTGGGATGCAGTTCTTGGAGAAAGAGCCCACCATCTCTGGGCACTCCCAAGCTGGCTTCCATTGCTTCCCTACCAGCTCCACCTTGTACCTTGGTCAGCCAGCCTTTCACAGTAGGCTTGGTGCCCCCTTGATGCAGAGCTGGAGGTCCAGTGACCTGCACCTTCAGCAGGCTCTGGAGGACACGGATCCATTCTTCAAGGAGGCTGGGGGACTCTGCTGTTAGGTAGTAGGTCTTGTTCTCAGAGATGAGCTGTGGGGGTGGGGGGTTAAGAGCCAGTGAAAGACACAAATCCTTCAACCTACTAGGCCTTCTGAATGGCCACCCACTCTCTCCCTTCCTTTCCTTTTTGACTTCCTTCCCTTCACCTCTCACTCTGCCTCTTCTTTTTCATGCCCACAACCTAAGGTCATATCCTACTCCTGGTATGAAGTCATCCATTCATGCTTGTTTGCCTCATCTTTGCTTCAACCGCAGTCATATCTAAACCCTACACCACACTGTATATCTACAATCCAGCTGCTACGAGCAGGCTCACCTGAAACGTCTGCGCCCCTTCCCCCCGAACAATTTGGCAATGGGAGTTGAGATCCACTTGTCCTTGAGGTTTCCGGATGACATCACTCTGTAAAGGAGGAGTAGGGAGGAGAGCATTGGCATCTCAGATCATCATTTTTTACTCCAAGTTACAGGCACAAAGTGGAAAGCGATCCCCAAGCTTCCCTGGCTACAGTACAATGAGTGACTTGTTCTATATATTCTTCTTCTAGCAAAACAAAGCCATAAGTAGGAACGTGAGACTCTCTAACGCAGGCCTCCAAAGATCTCAGAAAGGAGAGTGAGCCTCTAAGACTGGATCAGAAGCTACTAGGTTATTACTGATCTAGAAAGCCACCATACTCCTTTGACTAAGCTGTGTGTGGTGACGAGTACCTACAGTNCCACTACTTAGTAGACCATGGCAGGAGGGTGAGGCTGGTCTAGGCAACAGAGCAAGACTCATCTCAAAAAGAAAAGAAAACAGAACAAAACGTTTCTATTCAACCCTTATACCCACAGGTATGGCAAATTAAATGGCACATAAGTCACTGTCATCCTTTCCAGCATTACTACAGACATTACTAATTGATAGTGGCATGTTTCTCATGGAGGAATTTAGGCCCAGAATCCTTAACACAGAGCTGGAGACAGCTCCTACCAAGGAAACATCTGCACAAAAGACAAATCTGTTCTGTCCTCTTTAAAACATTACGATTGGTTCTGCCAACCTAGCTCTCAACATTCAAGGCCCTCAATTCCAGACAGTGGAGGAAGGAAGAAGAGGAAGCAACCGATTTTCCTATTAGAACAATCCAGAAAAGGTAAGGGCAGCCTGGGAACATCCTTTTACAAGGCCAGGCATAAGAAGAAATCAGTTCTGAAGGCAGAGGAAATTGCCAGCCAACTGGCCTAGGACTGCCTTGGTAGCCTTCCCAGCTTGTTTCGAGAATAGGTGACCACCCTAGAGTCCCCTGTGTGGCTCTAAGACCAGTCAGGCTGCCAAGTCTTCCACCTGGCAGGCCTGAAGCCACACTGTCCTTCCTCCAGCCCCTTATACAGTGTGGGTCTGGGCTGTGGTCCCTGTGATTATACCCTGGGGAGAGTCTCACCGGAGACTTGTAGTATAGGATTTGTCCCTGTCTCAGGACAAACCAGCGTCTCTTCCATGTCTTCACCCGGCTCCCCATTTTCAGGAGGTAGCCTGACTTCTCTAGGGCCTCCTGAGGTACAAAGCAAGGAGGGAAAGGGTGAGAACGAGGAGAAGTGATATGAGGACCCTAAGGGGTGGAAGGCAAGGAGGGAAAAGGGACAAAGGGAAGGTCACATGAGGCTCCTGGACACATGAGGACAAATGGTCTAGACCACTGCTGTATCATTTTTTGTTAAGAAAAAAATTATTGACTACTTATGGGTGTTTATTTCCAGACTCTGAACACTGATGAGATCCGGAGAGAACTGAATAAAGTGTGGCAATCCTACCATGGGAAGGATCCCAGTNATGACTGGGGAAAGAACACCTAGCCCCCACAACGAGAAGGGGTAGATTAGGGCTGATGCAGGAGAGAAGCTGGCCAGGGAAGGCTTCAGCAAAGAGCGGCATCTAAACCAGCCCACAGACCAGTGGTTCTCAACCTTCCCAATGCTGTGACACTTTAATACAGTTCCCCACGTTGTGGTGACCCCAACCACAAAATTATTTCGTTGCTACTTCATAACTGTAATTTTGCTACTGTTATATATCATAATGTAACTATCTGATGTTTAGGATAGCTGATATGAGACCCTGATGCTCTAAAGGAAAGGCCAGATTCTTTTACCAAGACCAGCTGAGATGAGGAAGGGCCGTTCAAGGCATCACAGGCAGGAGAAAGCGGGCTGTCTCTGGGCCACAGGCTTCCCACCCATAAAACCCAGCAACAACCATGAGGACCACGAGGCAAATGAGGCAGCAGCACGAGGCTGGCCTGCTAACGCTTAACTGTTAGTCATGGCAGCATCTGAGGGTCAGGGTGAAGATTAAACAAGGTGACAGGTGCAACCCCCATGGGGTCTGAGAGCTCCCTGGACTTGGACTCTCTTTCTTCATCGTGGGTCTGTGCACAGCTCTCTGTAACACTTGAGCCTCCTTCCCTCTGCCATCTCCTGGCCCTTCCTCTCTCTCGCTGATTCCTGTATGGGTCCTGAGGCCCAGGCAGCCTCTGCTCAGGTTTGTTCCTACCCAGTGCCCTTTCCCCATTCATATACAGGAATGTACTCTGCTCACCCCATCCGTGGAGTAGGATGAAGTCCGCTGGAGTTTGTGTTCAGGCTCTGAGTAGTCACTGTCCAGTGAGCAGGCATCAGGAGGGATGGCGTAGTCACCCTCGGAACTCAAGGAGGACATGGAGACTCCTGGCCACAGGGGAAGGAATCAAGGCTGGAGTCCCACGCACCTTCCAATACCCGTAGGGCCAGAAGATGTAAGGCTTCCATTACCCACTGGGGCTCCCCTGAGTCTGGAGCTGAGGGTAAAAGGTAGGAACCCTAGCAGAGATCTAACAGGAAAAGACTGAGAGTCCCTCTCCTCTTTATACCTCTCTTGATGGCACGGGGGCTGCCCAGTCCACTGGTCTTCCTGTACTCAGAGCAGGGGACTGACATCCGGAAACTTGCTTGAGAGCCACAGTCGTCATCGGACCCAGAGGACTCATCCACAAAAGGCACACTGCTGATCTGTGTGGCTTTCTGCAAGACAGTTNAGGCTTCAAAACAAGCNCNCTTCNACACAACACCTGTACCTAGTTCGGTATGTCCACGTAGCCTGTCTGGGCAAACATGAGGCCATCACCTAGTTGAGGCACTGCTGACTAGACAGTAGTCCCAAGCAGTGTGAAGTCCCTTTCTGACCTCATGCTGCTCTTTGGGTCCCCAACTCTCCTACCCCAACTTCTATGNTTCCCCCAGAGAGCTCCTGTTTCTTCCACTAGGGGGCCAGAAAGCCATGCCACAGGCCAAGTCGGGGCAGGACACAGGGAAAGCGGCCTTCCAAANACAAGGCTGATCCTTTCAGTGTTGTAAGAGTGTGGCAGGAGCAGAGCTGAAAGGTGACTTTAGTGCTGAGCATGGTNGCGCACGCCTTTAATCCTAGCACCTAGGAGGCAGAAGCAGGCAGATCTCTGAAGAGTTTGAGGCCAGCCTGGTCTAGATGATGAGTTCCGGGCCAGCTAGGGCTACACAGTGAGACCGTCTCAAAACAACAAACAAAAACTATTGTGACAAAGCATTTGAATTACCGTTTTTTGTTTGA
>LZPO01107950.1:29774-41262 GCA_001675575.1 Neotoma lepida | reverse complement strand
CCCCAATATCTGGCTTTGGGTATTATTATTATTATTATTATTATTATTATTATTATTATTATAAGATCATTTAGGATTCATGCCACATCCATGTGTTTCCCCATATTTCCTAACCCTCTTAGAGTTAGACAGGGCCATACCATNCATCTAACCAAAGGGCCGTAAGTAGAAACAACACATCATTTCTNGGCTGAAGTATTTACAGTTTTGTTGTTTTAAGACAAGGTCTTTCTNTATAGCCCTGAATGACTTGAACTACCTATATTGGTCTCAAGTATTTAAAATCTGGTACACGGGTACCCAGNANATTCTCTCCAAAGGTAACCAAGAAGGCTGTNTGTTCCAGGCAGNAGTGTCCAAACATTGACATTGTAACATGACAGTGTCACCTANAAATGTGTTGTGCTATCCTGGGATGCATGTGGCCCCTATNGGTTGTANATGCCTAGATTCCTGAATCACAGCGGAAGCTGACTCCATGGTTAATCCTAGTGCAAGTGTACCAGGNATGAGGACTAAACATGATAAAACACAGACTTCAGATTTAATTTGTTCCTGCAGTNNAGCATAGCACAGCACAGCCAATTTGGACTAATACACCCATTCACTACACCAAGCCTACCCAAAGACCCCTTCATTAGCAAAGAAAGCTCCTTGTACCTTAATGTGTTGGGGCTGCAGGTTCTTCTTGAAGAGTGTGCCCATGTGACGTGGGAAGGGAAGATCCTTTTCCCTAGCTCTCTCCACCACTCCCAATGCCCAGTTACCTGAGTCTCCGCTTTCTCAGCTCTCTGCTCGGCCTCCAGCAGCCTCTGCTCCAGCTCCTGCATCTGTTTAGACAGAGAGGGAGGAAAATATTAATACCAAGTCCTGATGATGAAAGTGGNACCTGGTAGAAACAAGCAAGGCCTGTCTGTGAAAACAAATTAAACGTGATAATATCAAATCTCACAGAGCAGGGGAGTCCAGGGACAACAGTGAGACCCAATTCTGTGTGTTGGCTTGTTTTTGTACTGGTGTGGTTGNTGTTTGATTTGAACTTGCTGAAGCAATAGCTGCTGGAGTTTCAGAGCAGCTTGGCCTTTATCAGCAGGAGGGAGAGCCCATGAATAGAACAGACACATACAACACCGTCCAAATTTAGTTGGAATCTTAAACAGCTTGGCTTTATTCAATGGGAGCCCTCTTTGGGGCCTTGGGATTCCTTGTGACATCAGAGTGGTGACATGACCGAATATATGCAAATTCAAGCACACTCCAGAGAACAGCCTTCAGTATCTAACCATCTAGGCCAACCTAATTATTCCACAATTTGGAAGATGGCCACTTCTCCCACCCCTGCACCCTTAAAATGTCAACTTGTAAAATAAAATATTTTCCCTGAATTTTTCAGTTAGCAGATGAGTGTTTTGAGTGTGTTCAGATATAGCTGGTCAGCAACGGGAAGATCTGTTCAAAGCCTACACTGGAGTGAATGGATGAGTGAACGTGGTTGAGTCAGGGTTGGGAGATGATTGTTGGCTGACACTGGGAACTAACATCAGAGTCTAGTTGGTAAGGTCATGGTTAGTTGTGTTTGTTTATTGTCAGGATCCAAATGGGTTAGTTTAAACTTGCATTGATGCAGTGCAAGAAAGACTAATGCAAGGGTGCTTGTCATAGCTGTGTGCAGGGCTCAGGGGCTCCTTCTGAGGAGATGGTGCAGCATGGAGGTCAGGTCCCAGAGAAGGAGAGAACAAAGTGAAGAGCCATCAGAGTTATGTAAGTTAAGTCATGGTTCTCAGAACCTGTGAATGTGACCTTGTTTGGAGAAAGGTTTTGGGCATGGATTAAGTAAAGGATCTGAAGATGAGATCATCTTAGATTATCTCCTTCTTAAAAGAAGATAACAGGAGGTGAGAGGGAGAACTCAGCAAAGTGCTTGCTGTGCACAGGAAAGCTGCAGCAGTGGTGTGTGCCTGTAAATTAAGTACATAGGCGGGTCCCTGGAGCTTGCTGACCAACCAGTCCAGCAAAACAAGAGTACTCAGAGTTCACTGAGAGAACTTGTCTCCCAAAACGAAAAATGAGGTGGGCAGTGATTGAAGAAGACACCAGACATCAACCTACAGTACCTGCCCTTCCCCCGACACAGCGAGAACACAGAGGATACAGAAGAGGTGAAGAAGACATCAGACATCAACTTAGAGCACCTCCCAACACACGCGCGCACACACACACACACACACACACACACACACACACACACACACACCGTAAGCACATAGAAAATTCCTGACAGCTTGGGCTACACAAGACCATGTCTTAAT
Organism: Neotoma lepida; assembly: GCA_001675575.1. Classification (NCBI taxonomy): domain Eukaryota; kingdom Metazoa; phylum Chordata; class Mammalia; order Rodentia; family Cricetidae; genus Neotoma; species Neotoma lepida. Next base: position 38,953 of record LZPO01107950.1, on the reverse strand, counting down.
AAATAAGTAAATAAATAAATAAACCTAAACAAACAACAAGAACATATATACTGGGCCAGCCAGATGGCTCAGCAGATGAAGGGCACTTGTTGTGCCTGGTGATCTGAGTTCAATCTCAGAGCCCATAAAGGTAGGAGGTGGCTCCACAAAGTTGACCTTCACCCTCCACACATGCCGTGACATGTGCATCTACCCAAACATATCATGCATGCACATTTTAAAAATTAATTAAAAAAAAACACCTACCTTCCTACCTGCTTTTCTGGCTGGAGATATAGTACAGTGGTAAAGCACTTGCCTAGCTCTGGAAGCACACATTCCCAGAACCATAAAAGACAGGGGTCAGGGGGAGTCTATCTCCCTGCCAGGAAAGACATACTGTTTAAGTCTGAGGACACCTTTTTTTTTTTCCCCTTTCCTTTCTTTTCTTTTCTCTTTTTGCCTCTGGAGACAGGGTCTCCCCACATAACCCTGGCTGTCCTAGAACTCTTTGCAGATCAGGTTACCTCAAACTTACAAAGAGATCTGGCTGCTTCTGCCTCCTGAGTGCTGGGGTTAAAGGCATGCACCACTATATCTGGCTAATTCTAGAATCTTATTCAGGGGCTCATCAGGGACCAGATCTAAGCTGCAGCCTAAGGAACTGGTCATGGTCTACAGGGCATTCCTTTGCAGCCCTGAAAGCTCATAGCTTAGCAAGTGGAGTACAGATTCTCCCTCAGCTGACACACCTCTCTGTGCTGCATAAACCACTTACACAAAGGACAATTTTTATGACTGACTCTCACGTCAAGGGTCCTGTGCCTTCCCTGAGATAATGCCAGCTGCTTCCCCTCCCTCCGCCCCAGGGCAACACACTTACATTATTCGTTCACCTGAAGCATACTTCACTCCTGTCCTCTTTGCAGCTGGGGAGAATCAGTGTCACCTACTTTCCCAGCTTCAGCCCTTACCTCACTGTTCACTGAGGATCTGACTTCTCCAAATATTCAACCTTCTCTCCCTTGGCCTAGGCCCTGGCTTGATATTTACCAGACAGTAAGCAATANCCTGTGTCTTCTCATGGGCCCACCTGAGCTACAATCCCACTTTCCTTGAGCAAAGGTATAAAGGGAAGAGAAGGAGCCCTGCTAGCGTGGGACAGGGCAAGTTACATGAGAGCCACAGGTCACATTTGAGGACCTGAAGGTCTTTTTCTCAGGCTGTCCTTCCCTTGTCTGTTTATCTTTTCTAGGATCAAGAAGACCCTTTCAGTATCCACTGCATCTGAGGAGCAGCTGGCAAGATCTTCCTCCAAAGGTCTCAGGAAAAGACTTACATCCTACAGGNCTCCCGTCACNTGGAGAGGACCTAGGGTTCGTGCACTTCCTCTTCTTTTCACCCTCCACTGAATTGAGTCATCATGACCAAACCTCTCAGCTCATGCTAGAAGAGAGGGCTGGTTGTGCCACTCAGGCATCAGTCAGAGCCTGGTGGACTTTCTCAAACCAGANAAAGTTCTAGGTCAGTCCTGGGGTTCCCTGACCTTCAGGCAGTTTCACACAGCACAGAAAAACACTACAGTCATAGAAGTGGCTGTCTGGCCCNTAAAATTCTACTAGGTGGCTGGAGAGAAGGGCTGGATGATAGATAGTGGTGCTGACCAACTCAGTATTAAATATTTCTCCCTTCAGCACTGGGTAGGTTAAATCTCTGCAATTCTGAGACCTGGAATCAAGAGACTGAGGCCCGGGAGCTGCACAGAAGAGTAAAGCCTCACCACGTTGTTGGGGAATATCAGTCTAAAATGTCATACATTCATTTATGCTGTGGAATATTTGTTTAATGATGCGAAGATGTGTTGCATTCTTTTATGTTGCATTTGTTTAACTCTGTGAAGCTCTGTTACTTTGCCTGCCTAAAACCCCTGATGGTCTAATACAGAGTTGAATAGCTAATAGCTAGGCAGGAGAAGTAGGCAGGGCTGCCAGGCAGAGAGAATAAATAGAAGGAGAAGAAGAGAAAAGGGGGTACGCCAGGGGCCAACCACCCAGCTACACAACCAGTAACAGAGTAAGAAGGAAAGAAAAGTATATAAAATAGAGAAAGATAAAAGTCCAGAGGCAAAAGGTGGATGGGATAATTTAAGTTAACAAAAGCTGACTAGAAACAAGCCAACCTAAGGCCAGGCATTCNTAAGTAAGAATAAGTCTCCNTGTGTCTATCTGGGAGCTGGACAGTGGGTCCCCAAAGATCAAAGAGTTAAAAAAACAAACAACTATACCATGTCATGGCTGTTGGACAGAAATGAAGACCTTCCTGCTGCCCTGGTCCTTCTNATAGAATTCCTGTTTGCTTTTGCTCACTGGTGTTGAGGGTTTTGCCTTCCTGAAAGAATCGAATTGATGCAAAGACTGGGAATATTTTAGAATACAATGAAATGCTGAATGGGAAGACCTCCTCAACAGGTTTCCCANATGGTTAAACTGTAGTCCTAATGTCTCTGCTCTGTGGCTCAGAAGCNACAGGCTTTCCATGGGAAATGATACTTCACATTTATGAACCTCCACGACTGTCTGACACTTTCTAATTCTGTCCTGTGGAAAAACTTGTCTTATCTCCTGACAGAGCATTTTCACTTGGGGCAAGAGTGGCCAACAATNGTTAGACCCAGAAGAAACCGTAAGGCCATCCGGAGCCAGGCACCTCCTGTCAGCCATGGGCAAGCAGCTTTGCCCCACAGCTGCTAATGGCCCTTTGCTGTCAACCCTCCCTGTCATTTTTCTGGACACTTGGCACTCAAGAGAAATTTGCATTCACTTCTGTGCCTCTTTTGTGGGCAGAAGGGGTTCCTAAAACTAGTTTCTGAATATTGAAACATTTTAAACATCTAGAACTTCCAGGGTTTTTTCCCCTTTTCTTTANAGATTTACTTTTTTTATGTGTATGTATGAATGCCTAAATATACGTGTGTGTGCTGGTGCCTGTGGAAGCTACCAGAGGGTGTCAGACCCCCTGGAGCTGGATTTACAGGCAGTTACAACCTACCTGATAAGTATACTAGGAACTGAACTCAGGTCCTCTGCAAAAGTAGCAAGTGCTCCTANCCCTGGAACCATCTCTCCCGTCTTCCTTTTAAAAAAGAACCTTTGAGGGCTGGAGAGGTGGCTCAGCAGTTAAGAGCATTTGCTGCTCTGCAGAGGACCTGGGTTTGACTCCCAGCACCCATAGTGGTTCATAATTGTCTGTAACTCCAGGTCCAGGGGATCCAATTCCCTCTTCTAACCTCTGCAGGCACATACATACATACATGTAGGCAAAACACCCATACCCATTAAAAAAATAAATAAAATTTAAAAGAACTTTCATTTTGGTTTGTGAGATGGGGAGTCTACCTACGTAGCCCAGGCTATCCTCAAGCTCACAATCTTCCTGCCTGAGCCTCCTGAGTGCTGAGATTAAAGGCACGCACCACCATACTGAGAAGTGTTTTAAGGGGAAAAGCATGATGGCTACCCATGCATCTTCTACTGTACTCCTCAATTACCAACACTGGCCTTGAACGTAGAGACATCTTAAATGTTTCTGTTTTTATGAAAACCGATTTTCTCCAGTGCTGCTGGAGTGCTCACAGGTGTAATCAGGCTGACACGTCACTTTCTAAGTTTCAACTCTCCTTTTCTCTGAATACTTTCTCATGAGCAGGAGCAGCTGTGCCTTCTCCACACTTAACTAAGAGGCACACCTGGAGCTGTGAGATCTGGCTCTGTGGGTAGGTCACCTTTTATTTGGGCTCGNTTCTTCCTCTCCAGGGTTCCCTAAGACCATGTCCTCAGCTCTCCTCTCAGTGTGTGGGTCTGTAATGACGNGCCAGCCAAGGAGGTGTCAGGTTTACGCAGCTGTCCAGGATCTACTTTCACCAGCTGCGGTTAAGATTCATAAGCTCCCTAGAACTTGGCTGTGGCAACCTGATGAAAAGCACTTGGCATCAATCTGGTATTCAACTCCCCATGGCCACAGCAACTTGTGACACGTGGCAACACTGTGAAATACCAGCCCCAAGGCAGCAGGAGCAGCAGGAAGTCTCCTACACCCAAGCACAGCNCCGTCATGCCAAAGGGTTACCTGAGCTAAGAACTACTCATCCTGGGTCTCAACTGTCCCTTTGAAAATGGGGCTCAAGCCAGGTGTGGTGGTGCCTGCCTATAATCCCAGCACTTGGGAAATGGTGGCAGANGAATCAGGAGTTCAAGGTTAGGGTTAGGGTTAGGCTTGGCTACTTAGATGTTTAAAGTCAGCCTGTGTTCTGTGAGACTATCTAAAANCAAAAAAACCCCAAAAGCTGGAGATATAACTCAAGAGAAATAAAGCATTGCTTACCATGTACAAAGCCCTGGGCTTGATTCCCAGCATCCCAAAAGTGAGTGTCCAACATTCTTACTACTACCTTTTACCCACTGGACAAAACAGCAGAGGTTAATGCCAAGGTCTTGGAGCCTAGCTGATGCCCTCAGTGTGGCTTTAGAAGAATGCGTCAGTCTCCTGAGCACAGTGATTACAGGTGGGCACTACACCTGACTAGAATACTTCCCATTTTTCATACATCAATACTACAATATATATTTCTTATGTCACCCATGACTAATGTATTTAGATTTACTTCTACCACTGCATTTTGTCCCTTCTATAAGTCCTTTCCCCTTTTGTTTGTTTTTTGAGACAAGGTCTCATGTAGTCCAACCTTGACCTGATCCTTCTGCTTCCACCTCCCGAGTGCTGGGATTACAGGCGTGTACTACCTACCATAGCTGGCTTATATCCCCTTTTCTTCCTTTCCTATTTAGAGTCTGTATTCCATTTCCTCACTGTAGTGACCTCAAAGTTAATGTATAACCTAGTTTTATTCATTATCACTTTTATTATTCTAGACTCAAAGACAGCTGATGTCTGAGGAGATAACTTGGTGGCAGAGTGCTTGCCTGGCATGCATGAGTTCCTGGGTTCTATCCCTAGTACCACAGAATGGGAAGGAGGGAGGNGAAAGGAGGGAGAGAAACAGCTGGTTGTTGTGCGATGGGTTCTCTCCTCCAGAAAATAAAAACCCAACTTTCAGCTGAGCATATGTTACTGAGAATAAAGACATTTCCCAGCCTTCTTTGATGCTGAGTATGACCACTAAGATATGGCCAATGGGATCTGAGCAGAAGGANCACATGCAACCTCTGGATCATACATATAAAAGGAAAGAGTGGGACCATGGGCACCAGGGTGAACCCTCTTTAAGCTCAGGGCTGGACTGCTTCTGTCTGGGAAGTTACGCATGACAGACACAAGACCTGTCTGGTCTAAGCCACTGTGTTGGTTCTTTCTTACAGAAACCACACTATTAAGTAGCTAAAACAGAAGACAGTGATGTTTAAGTTTTTTATCCTGTTCTCATTCCTTCTGCCTTCTGAATTGAATGTTTTTAGGCATTATCTTCTCAAATAATCCCTCTCCTTCATGCTCTTCTCCATGGCCATTATAGAGTGTGATTTGAAACATAGATTCTCGTTGTCCTAGCATCCACATATTGCTGTATCTTTATTTGTCTGGGTTGCCTTCTTAGTGGTTTCCTCTGGTGTCTCTGTCTGTTCCTATCTTCTGGGCAAAGCACCTGCCTTCTATGCATAAGGCCCTAGGTCTGATCCCTAGTAATAGACACAGTCTGTCTTGTGGTGCCAACCTGATCTTTAGTCTATCCACTGAAAAACTAATTTCAGTGAGAACATTTTCTCAGAGTTCTACCTGGTTTTCAGGTCTGCCTGGTCCTTTTGGATGCTGTGCTCTTCTTGTCTCAAGTTTTTAATTTCTTGATTGTGTTATCAGTAATTTTTAAATGAATTAATTTATAGTCTCTTGTCCATGGGTCTATCATGTCTATCATGAGAAGTCCAATTATTTCTTGTGTATGTGAATTCCTACTAACTATAGATCACCCCCCTCTCCCCAGGCACTAGTCATTTTGGGTAATACATTCATCTTCACTAAAGCTCATTTTGATTCCTGGGGCTCCTGAGTGACCTGGATTGAAGTCTTTCTCCTCCAAAGAGATTCTGAGTCTGTTCCTAGAGTTTCTCCTGTGTCGCCCCTGACCCAGAACTCAGGCTCTTAAATCACACAGCTATATAAATCCAACAGCAAACCATTGTTCTTCCCAGAGCCTTCCGTCTGGGAAGCTGTGGCCATCTCTTGGTGCTGGTGGGTGATTTTCTTACCTTCATCTACCTTGTTATTGATAACTCCAGATTACACAGGAGACTCAGTTTTAGCTCAAGTAGCCAAACCCCATCTGACTCCAAAGATGTAAAAATTCGAACCTGAAACCATCTGTGACTAAGGGGAGGCTGGCCACGTACCCCATCTCACTAAGGTGCTAGAACTGAGCACTCCTGTCTTGTCCCTCTCTAGTTTACTCCTTGGGGAGGCCTCTTGCTTTTCTCAGTGTTTCTCTCTCCTTCAGCATCCCAAAGTGCTTCATTCTATGTCCCTTTTGTTTTGTTTCATCTGAGGCTGCTCTGTTGTCCTATTTTCAGAGGTCTTCCCCCTGAGATGTGGTTTGGCCCATTTGGCTGAGTATATCCCCTCCCCCAATACCTTGGTCTAAGGCAAGGTCCTCAGACTTCATAGGGACAAAGCATTTTTTAGGAGCCTGTTAACCACAGATTATGAACAGCACCTCAGAGACTTAGGACTAGAGTGACCTCAGAACAGACACTCTAAGCAAGCAGCCCCTTGGATGATTCTGGCAAAGTGGTTCTGACCACACNATCCTTAGACCTACTACCCTTTCCCTCAGGTGCCTGAAGTCTTTACCATTCCACTAGCAGTACCTGGCTGGCACCCACAGGAACCTCATGCTGTCTGAACTAAGAAATCGATGCCAATAGACCCAAGGTTCAAGAGTTCAAGTCCAATCTAGTCCAAGGCCACGCCTCAGCCATGGGAATGCCCAAGGGACACCANTGACTGCCTTCCCAGACTCCTGGGTGTAGGGCTATCAGAAGGGCAGGTCATGTGTTCCATTCTTTCCAGCTTTACTAATCTGGACCTTACTTAAACAGGTGAGCTGAACTTTACCTTTGTACTAAGAAAGGGTTAGCTAAGCACACCGATACTGTAATCAGAACTGCCAAGAGAACAGTTAGTTGAGTCACTCAGCTGTGGTGTTCCCACACAAATACATTTTAACTGCAGATTTCCACTCTCTAAACAGGGTGTACCTCTGAGAGTCAGCCACTTGAACGTATCTTCCCAGAGAAATGTGACAAAAGGGGCGAGTTTTGCAGACCAGCCTACCTAAGTTTAAACAGATAACACCTGTTCCCATTACTTAGCGTCTGCACCCTTACATGAGCCATCAGATACAGTCTCAAAGTAACTGAGAGGTATACATCATGTCCTGGTGTGAGAAGTGGAAGTTCACAGAGCCAGAAAGGTAGAGAGCCAGCCAGGGCTGACTCCAAAGCTTGTTTGCTGTCCCCAGAAAACCAGGTACTTGCTGAGGCTCATCTGCTTATAGGGGATGGGCAGGAGGTTAGAGATTTCCAATGTTCTCCTAAAAAAATCATCCAGCCCACAATGAGAATGAAATTAATGTTAACAGCAGTAGCAATAGTAAAAGAAGTAATGACGAAGTTGAAGCATGAGGGGCCTTAAAGTGACAGAGGACTAAGATGATTGTATCATTTTTTTTATATTTTTACTTGTTTGTTTCTGACAGGGTCTCACTATGTAACCCAGGTGGGCCTCAAATTCCTTAGAAGCTGGGAGTGGCCTTGAACTCACAGAGCCCTGCCTGCCTCTGCCTCCTGAGTGCCCCATGGGATTAAGGCTGTGCTACACCATACCCAGCTCAATTGTATCATTCTTTAGTGTGTGGCACCTGGGGTGGCCAAGCCAGAAGAAATATTAGATGGAAGTTTAGTGAATTTAAAAAAAAAAAAAAAAAGGTACCTTGGGTTTTCATTTTCCATGAAAAACATGGCAAAGTCTTAGTGGGAGTTCATCTCCCCAGCTTACCTCTCAACTCTGACCCTGACAATGGCTACTGGCCCCAGCCCTGATGTGAGGGGCTGCTCTCCAGGGACTCACCTTGTCAGCCAGTAGCTCCCTTATCTTACTGGCCTGAAGGCGGAATCGGAAAAGCTGGGTCTCCAGGGAAAGGCAGCGCTTCTGCCAATCTATGCCAGGCGCCTCCACCTTGACTTCTGCCATGATGGAATCCAAATCTTCCTGGGAGCACACTCTGAGGAAGGGGNAAAAGGCAAGAGAGTGAGGAGGAGGAGGGATGTGAAGGGAAGGAGGAAGAGAAGACCAGGCAGAGAAATCAGGGTGGGGAAAAGAGGTGGTTCCAACTCTCCCATTGTGTTCTCTTCTCTCAGCCCAGGGTGTCCAGCAGCAGGACCAGGCAGCTGAGCAACTTCAGGACAACCCCTGAGACATCTTCAGAAGAACCTGGTTTCTCTCTCCTTTTGTGACAGTTTTAATATATTTTAGTGAGTGGTCCCTATGAAGAGTTTCTCTTAGGCTTTAAAGCCTCTTAGTTAGCATACAAAGCATTTACATTTTCTTAATTAGCATACAAAGCATTTAAATCCCCTTAGTTAGCATACAAAGCTATTTGTATTGGGTTTTATTGAGTTTTATTGTGGTATTTTCAAATAAAAATTGTTTTTGTTGATTTTCCAACCCACTGCCCCACTTGGAGCCCCGGGCACCATCTTCGCTTTCCCTCACCTGCATTCTGTTGCCCACCGCCTCTTCCTCAACACCTTTCTTCCCTTTCTTGTTTCCTTTCTAGTTTCACAACTGCTGCTCGACTGCCTTCCCTGGGGAGATGTAAACAAACACCAACTCCCTCCTTAGAGGGATAATTCCACCAAAGTCCAACTTGGGAAACCAATGAACTTATCAGGCTTACACAGAGCCTGAGTAAAGGGGTACTTACAGGAATGTGGGTGACCACACAGCAGTCTCACCCCAGCATGGATGACAACTTCCCCATAGCTGCATAGATGACTTCTCCTCACTCCAGTTAACATTCCAGTCTACACTCTAGACCGTGTGCATAATCACATACAACTGGCCAGGAGGTGAGAAGGGAGCTTCAGGAATCTCAGGGGAGGGCCCAATGCCCCTCCCCAACCCCTCCTTCTATG
>LZPO01107950.1:9170-22962 GCA_001675575.1 Neotoma lepida | reverse complement strand
AGATGCACAGCCTTGTAGAGAATAATAGGGGGACGAGTAATGTCAGCACTAGAAAGGCTGAGGCAGGAGGGCTGTGTGAGACTCTGGGAAGAAAGAAAGAAAGAAAAGAAAGGAGGGGAAGGAGGAAGAGACAAACAGATAAGTAAAAAGAAAGAACAGAAAAAAATACACCATGAAGAGTGGAATGGGAGGAACACACTTCTCTCCTATGGCTAGTGACTTTTTCAGCCAGAAGGGTAGCACATTATTTTAGGCTAATTGTTAATTTCCCTAAGTTTGGGACCAAAGAGTGAACAGTATCACAGCCCAGCTCTGAGTAGGTCCCTTAAGCAGCTAGGGGAGGGTAAACGACAACATTACATTTGGAATCTGGAAGGTTTAGANTTGAGTCGTGTCTCTCCGTGACCTTTCTAGTCTTTCACTATAACCTTGAGCAAGACACAATTTTTCTGAGTCCTAGTTTCCTCCTCTACAGTGAAAAGTGAATAGATGGATGAACTGAGTGACGACTACTTGCACCACACAGTGTCTGACACACAAGATAGTCTACAAAGTCTGGTGCTGAGGAATTGATAGCTATTCCATTGGGGGAAAAACTTCAAATAAGGATCTTTTGAGCGTTCTCCTGGAACCGAGACTTTGTCAGTGTCAGTAAGTTTTATGAGGTGGATTCACAGTAGAAGCTGATGGAGACAAAATCCTGACAGGGAGGAAGTATTCGGAAGAAGCAACAGGGTGAACATTATTTCCACAGGGGGGGTCTCCGCTGCCTCTGCCACCCTCCGTGGGAGACGTATTCCTAAGACTGGTAGGATACAAAGCCCCTGATGTCACTCAGCGCCCAACCTGTGCTCTTTTCTGCTTGGCCGACGTGTCACTTAGGAGTCCAGCCTGACGCCTAAGACTCCTAGAAGAGACACCCAGAAATCACATCAGAAACAACCTAGGACGAGGTGCTGAGTGGAACGGAAGGGTTGAGAGCGGCGAGCACCGAGGTGGAAGGAAGCCTGCACGTAAGTCCCGGGGGCCCTTCCCAGGAGCAACTGGATCAAGCCGGTCCCAAATGGCAGGACCTACCTCGGGAAGGCTCGTCACCGCCGGCCAGTGCGGGTGTCCGGGAGCTCCCGGTGGCCTGCGCCTGTCCCGCGGCTCCCAGGTAGGGAGGCACCTGCTCCGGAGTCGCCCTCCCCGCCGCGAGGAGTCAGCCCAGTCCGCCCGGCCGAACGCCCTCTCCGGGCGGCACACCCCCGGCCCTCCCGGCCCGCCCGGGTCCCCGGGGCCGCTCACCTGAGTGAGCTGCCGGGAGTCCCGCCGCGACCCCGGCCACCACGCGCGCCTCTGCCCTGCAGCGGCTCCAGCCCAGTCCCCAGACGCCGCCGGGTCTCCGCTCCCCGGCAGCAGGGGTCGCGGTGGGCGTGGCGGGCCGAGGCCGGAGCCTGCAAGGTCCCCGGAGCTCCGCACAAAGCCCGCCCCGGCGCCGGCTGCAGCGCCGCGCCCGCTGTGTCCGCACCGCGCTCGGCGGGCAGCTCGCGGCCAGGCACAGGAAATGACCTCAGCAGCCGCAGCCTCCCACCGCGGGGCGCGGCCGGGGCCGCCGGGAGGGCTGCGCGCTGCGACCCCCAGACAGCTGGGACCCTCGGGGGATGCTCACCAGACCGGACCCTGCCCCCTAAGGAGGTCCCAGCGAGTGTCTAGCCACCTGTAAGAAAGGACCGCCTGGTTCTTGGGAGCAGTCTGTACAGCTGATTTGTAGTTTGGAGGAGAACGAAGCGGGGAGCATGTCACTACAGCTCACAGGAGAACTTGTTTGCTTGTGTATGTATTACCTATTTTAAAGGCGACGTCCAGGGAGTCAGAAAAGCAAGGAGCCCTTGTTGCAATACCTAACTCACACCATAATAAATCACACATCCAGAGGGAATGGGACACTTGATGCAAATGAAGGATCCTAGCAAAAGAGCTAGGAAGGATCTGCTTTGGAATACTACTTCTTTTGGCTGGGTGTAACTCATGAAGGGGATTCTGGGTTCGGTTCCCAGCACCAAAAAAGAAAAGACACAGAACTGGCTTTCCAATTCCATAGACTGAACAGAAACAAAACACCCCCCAGAGCCTGTTTCTCCAAGTGGATGCTGAAATAGTCACTCCAGGCCCTACAAAGAAAAGTCCCTGGCCCCACCCCAGGTTTAAATCTGAATCTGGGGATGGGAGTGGAGCCGGGGAATTGCCCTCCTCAGGCATTCTCATGCACAATTTTGAAAGCTCAGGCACTGAGGAAAGCAGTTAAACTGGGTGGGTGCAAGTGGCTTTATAGGCAAGACCTCTGGGTTTTGTAAAGGGGAGACTCCTCCGTTCACTTTGAATAAGCACTCATGAGCATAATGTGAATTTCAAATACAGAGGGCTAACAATGGAAACCGGGTCTTTCTCCCATCGGGCCTTTTGTCTGGCAGATCACCCCTAACCGAATACAACTATTGTCATTATGTATCTATTATGTTGTATATATATTTACTCACATACATTCATATTCATATGTTCATATGCATTTGTCTATATCCATGTATGTGTATTTACAATCTACTTTTAATACCTATTAAGCAGCCCTTATTTTTACCTCTCCCCGTTCTCTCTTGCTATCTTTTTTTAATTAATTAAATTTTTTTCGTTTATTTTACATTCCAACAGCAGTTTCCCCTCCCTCCTCTCCTCCTGTCCCGCCCCCATCCCCGTCCCCACCACTCTCTACCCCCTCCTGTCCTCTCTTTCTCTCTTTTGAGACAGAATCACACTATGTAGCCCTGGCTGGTCTGGAACTCACCCTGTAAAACAGCCCGGCCGTGAACTCATGGAGGTCTGCCGGCCTCTGCTTCCAGAATGCTGGGACTAAAAACGTGCACCACCACATCCAACTTGCTTTTTACTCCTGGCATTACCATTGTTGACACAGTGTGATATATTAATGCACTTATATTTGTAATGACGAACATTTAAACTTTCGATTGTTAGCTTATTGTTACAAGTGACCTGACACTGAAGGCTGGAGCTGAGAGGTGGGAAGATTGTCACCTGGGCTTCAATGACCCCTTAGGGTACTCTTCAAAGGTGAGGATGAAATCCAGTCTGAACCAATTTGGCCCCTTGGTGATGGCAGAGTTCTGGTATTAGCAGCAATGGAACATGTACGGAGGCCACTTGTCATTTTACACATTCCTACAGGTGAAATATTTAAAATGGTGGAGACCAAATTAGCTAAATGTTCACGTATCGGCAAGCAGGCACGAAATAGTCACCTACCCTACTTCAAGGCAGGCCGACAGGTGGCCTGCTCTGATTCATTCAAGGGCAGCAGGGCCCAGATAATCTTCCTGGCTGATTCCTGTGTTGTGAAAACCACTTATTTCACGAAGGAAAGATTATTTCTAGTATCTCTCAAGCACTTTAAGGCCCAGGTATAGGTTTTGATGGCCTTTGAAGTACTTATGTAACCAAGCTCTGGAGTGCAGGTTCGAGATTAGAGCACTTCAGATGCAAACCCCACCTCTAGGGGTGGAGAAGGAGTCTGTTCTCATATACACGAGCTATAAAGCTGAGGCTGGAATGTTGACTAAATCCATACAGAGTCGGTGTAATAGCATCTTACTCTGGGCTTAGTTTCCTGGACAGCACTGCGCCAAAGAAGGGGAGACATCAGTTCAAGTCCGTACTTTGTCACTTTGGTGGCCATGTGACTTTTGCTGGATTTTCTCTGTTAATTCTTCTTTTGTAAAGTGCTGTTAGAAATAAATTCTTTAGAAAGAATTAACTGAGGGGCTGGAGAGATGGCTTCAAGGTTAAGAGCACTTGCAGTCCTTCCAGAGGACCTGAGTTCAATTCCCATCATCCACATTCTCTAGTGGCTCACAACTGCCTGTAACCCCTGCTTCCGGGAATGCAACACCCTTTTCTGACCTCCTTGGGCACCCATACACATGGCATACACACACAGGCACACACAAACACACATCCATAAATAAACATGAAAAGGAAATCTGAAAGAATTGAATGAGATAATATGATATCTGACATTTAGCAGGTGACCTATATGTGGTGGCTTTTGTTATTCAATCTTTGAACAATATTTTCTGGAGGTCAAATGTTTACCAGACACTCTACTGAGTCTGGGGTGGGAGGGTATAAAGATGGTCAAGACAAGCATTCTGCTCGTAAAGAACAGGACTGCAATCCCTGTCTCTCCTGGATGGAGAAACAGAACTCTAGAATTACAGAGTGATTAACTGCCTGTTTTCTCTGATCAGTGTTCTGGGCTGCAAAGACCACACCCCTCGTTTCATTAAAACCTCCACAAATCAAAGCAGCCTTCCTTCTGCCTGCTTCTTTTAGCAGAAGAATAGAGAGGGGCGCGCAGAGGAGAGAGGGAAGAGGAACCCAGACTTCTAGGAATGGGGAAGAAGGGGTAGTCCTAATCTGACTTCTGCCTCATCGCCAGGGGTAGAGCATGGCAGCCCTTAGAGAAGTCAGGTCATTTACTGCTGAACCTTTGAGAGCAGCTAGGGGGAATTATGGGTTGAGCCAGAGAAGTTTGAGGCCACCATCCTCAGCTGGGTTAGAAGGGCAGTGATTGGGCATGCGAAGAAGTGTCAGATAGAAGACCTGGGGGTGAGAGGGTTTGGGGGTGAGGGGGTGAGGGGGGGTATGAATAAATGTTGAAGGCAGATGAGCAAAAGGTATCCCAATTTCCAGTATGCCCTTTCCTTCCATCTACTCATTCAGCTCTTCACCAGCACGTATGTCTTAAGTACTTGCTGTTTTCTAAGCATTATGCTAAGAAGACACATGTCACCCAGTGAACTCTGGGTATAGACTTTAGAGCTCCATATGCCAACCCTAGACTCTTGGCTATTCCCAGAGGGGTACACAGGATGGACCTGACCATATAGCTAGCTACACATGACCTGTGGAGCCAGGCAGAGGATGGGGAAGACAGGGCTTTTCCTCTGTAGAACAGGAATCAGTTACTTCCTAAAATGGTATTTACAAAGTAGAGATCAAAGGCCTGCCCTAGAGTCTGGCATATTATAAGCATGTACGAACTGTTAGTGAATTTAGTGAGTGAAAAGCAAACCTGAAGGAATAAAGGCAGGAAGGACTAGCATGATGCCTAAAGGTAACGAGAAAGAATGGGNTGGAAAGAGACTCTGGTCAAGGAGGACTCCGATGAGTGGATAGACACAGTCCCAATCCTACTTCACATTATAACATCCCAAGAGCGCTGATGAAAACCATAGATTCTAGGTCCCAACCCTGACCTTTTGAATCAGCAGGCCTGGAGGTGTGTAGGATGCTGTGTTTTCTCTTCCTTAGGACCTGTCTGGTATCTGTATTGACTAGTAAGGCATACATCATATTCTGACATTTCTGTGATCGCCTCAGAGAATAGCAACTCCAGAGGGAAACACAGGGTAGAACGGATATAATTACAACATTATGTCAATGCAAAATGATCTGCTGAGCGCAGCTGTGGACAAGAAGGAGCCAGGCAGGGGCAGCTCAGTGGATTGAGAACAGAAGAAAGAGAGAAGGGAAGCTGAGTTGTGGNCTGTAGTGCTCAGAAACTGAGGGCCAGGAAAATCTAGCTGCTTCGAGATCATTGTAGTTTGCATCACAGTTTTATGTGGTCTTGTTTCTCTATCAGCGTTCATCAGTGATGAAAACAATGACTGCTCATATCAATTCAGGGAGGGATGAGCTGAGCAGGGACTAGTTCTAAGTGGGTGTGAGGTTCTCCAGCAGAGAAGCCCATGTGGGGAGTGACCCTAGGACTCTAAGAAGCCAAGAAAACTCAAGTCAATGACAGAGCTAGCCATGGTCTTTGGCTCCTTTTCAGTGGTAAATATACGGGCAACATCAAGTATATGAGTTTTCAGATGACAACATGTAATCTCTGGAATTCCACTTCCAGAATCCAAATTGCTACTCTAGCACTTAGCTTAGTTTTTGGCACTTAAAAAATGCTCACCAGATGCTGACCCCTGTTATCTGTTCAGCTGATGACAGACACAAGCTGAAGAAGTCATCTTTCTCTCACCCCCTACCCCACCAACTTGACTCTGCGAGCTCATCTGGGGTTGCGATAACAATGAAAGAGGTCTGGGGAACTAGGGTTCTGATTTCATATGTTCAAGTCATGTTTGCTGCATATCCACTCTGGGCCAGGAGAAGGAGAGTATGGAGCACAGCCCAGTCCCAGGCAGCTGGGCTCGCAGGACTTCACATGCTCTCTGGTCTGCCCTCCAAGTCCCCATGCCTCTGTTCACCTGTGAAACCAAAGCAAGGCTTTTATGGCTCCTATCCTAATTGAGATGGACACTTCAGGAGGGCCAGGGTTTGGGAGGGGCACAAAACACCCTGCTTACTAGTGTGAGAATTGCCAGATGGGAATAAAAGCAATGTCACTAAACGTACTTTGGACATAGCCAGCCATTCCAGGGCACTGAGAACAGGGGAGACTCGCTCTGATTTTCTCATTGAGAAACATATATTTAATGTGTGTTCCTCCAGGTATCTGCTAAGTGTTTTATAAGGCATTTGAATATGAACACCAGGAAGGAAAATAAGGAAAAACATTCTAAGTAGTGATCTTAGTTCTTACAATTCTCTATGCCTGAAGCTGTTTTTATCTCCATTTTATGAGTAAGCTGAACTAAGGAGGTAGATATGCAGCCAAACCAGGACTCAAGCCCTGTTCTGCCTGACTATTCCAAAGAACATGCCTTTAGTCACTCTTGGGGCCTACCTCAGGGGTTGATAGGTCTGGTCACACTGGTTTAGTTAGAAGCCAACAGGGTGGCTATCTCCTTCATCAGGTCACAACTTAAGCTGCCACATTCCCCACTCACTGGCCTCATGCCTTCCTGGACACTCTGCTTGCTGCTCCTGGTGATCACCTCAGATCTAACCTGTCCTTCCTCTTCTGGGCATGACCCAGGGGGAAATGAGAGGCTATCTCCCAGTGCCATCTAGTGGCCACTATGGCCTGTTTGATTTCCCAAAGGCCCCAGAGCTCACACACTCTTGACTCCTAGACATGCCAAGGGCCAGATCAGTTCCCTTTTGATTTGACCACCGTGTACTTTGATCACCTTCAAACATAGACGATAGTGGAGCTTTAAGCTCTGCTTAAAATGGAGATATTTTATTTTTTGAGGAAAGGTCTCATGTAGCCCAGGTTGGGCTCAAATGACTCTGAACTTTTGATTATCCAGTATGCACCTCCTGAGTGCTTCCTCGATTTATGTGGTACTAGAGATTGAATCCAGGGCTTCGTGCATGCCAGGAAGGCACTTTCCCAACCGAGCTACATCCTTAACCGGAAGTGAAGACTTTAAACTCTCTCTAGTGTAGCTATTCCTCTCCTTTGTTTTTCTGTAGATCTGAGGATTGAACCAACAGCCTACAACACTTATTCTAGTCGAGACCCAGTTCTTCCTATTCAATTTTATATAATCTCATATAAATGAGATATTTAAACACTAAGGGTGCGGCTAGGGATGTAGTTCAGTGGTATAGCACTTACTTAGCATGTGTCAGGGCCTGGGTTCAAACTCCAGCACTGGATGCCAGGGAGAGAATCAGGTGCAGCTGGGAGAAATGGACAGCACCTTCCCCGCCCTCCTCAGCTGCAAGGCTGAAGGATCATCTTTACTCTTCTAGCAATCAAGTAATGGGACACAGAGCTTTCACCTCACTGGAGGCTTTGCTCAGGCAGTTATGAGCTTTGGAGTTTCCAGGGAGAGCACAGAGAGTACACCTTTTAAAAAGGAATTTGGGACTGGAGAGGTGGTTCAGTTGTTAAGAGTGCAGACTGCTCTTGCAGACGACCCAAGTTCAGTTCCCAGCACCCACACTGGGTGGCTTACAACCACCTGTGACTCCAGCTCCAGCAGGATCTGATGCCTCTAGTCTGCCCAGGCATCTGCACACACATGCACATACCTACACACAGACAAACACACTGTGGTAGTTTGAATGTGGCCCCCATAATCTCATAGGGAGTGGCACTATTAAAAGGTGTGGCTTTGTTGGAGTGGGTATGGCTTTGTTGGAAGTAGTGTCACTGTGGGGGCGGCCTTTGAGGTTTCCTATGCCCAGGATACTGCCCAGTGTCTCAGTCGACTTCCTGTTGCCTGCAAGATGTAGTCTCTCAGCTACCATGTGCCTGCATGCCTCCATGCTCCCACCATGATAATGGACTGAACCTCTGAAACTGTAAGCAAGCCACCTCAATTAAATGTTTTTCTTATAAGAGTTGCTATGGTCATGGTGTCTCTTCACAGCAACAAAAATCCTAAGAAATACACATACATGAAATTGAAAATAAATCTTTAAAATTTTTAAAAAATTAAACATGGAATGTCTAGATGCCTAGGCTCTGAGTTTCTTAGTTCAGGTCCAGAAGAGAAATACCACCACTTCTCTTTTGAGGCAGCCCGGCCATCAGGTAGATGGCAGACAGACCCTGTACTTACGGAAGGAGGTTGTAGGCAGAGCAGAAGAGGCAGTTTCCTAGGATGACACTATTCTTGGGGTGACCCAAGTCAGCTGCTTCTTTCAAGTCTTCCTCAATGCACCATGTTCCACTTGGGAATGCTCAGGTGACTTCTGGGGTGTTCTGATTCTGAAAACAGTGTATACTTTTGTGGCCCCAGGGTCTCTGGAACAAAGGACACTCCTGCGAAAACTGTGATTCGTTGGAGAAGCAAAATTTTAAGTGTTGAAATAAATCCACTGCATGCTGAAAATAAGTTTACCTAAATGTATTTACTACTTATGCCCATGAAATGGCAATGTACATGTGTAGGAATGTATCTAAGACCAGAGATTCTGTAAAAGAAAGATGACAGTTTTTTCTAGAGTCTTTATCCCAAACCTCTGCTTTTCCTGACATGTTATTTTGTGATCTACGTGCCCTTTCTTGAGCTAGATCCATTGACTATTTCCCATGTATCATGTGTTTAGTTACTTTCTATNGCTGTGATATAACATCATGAACCAAGAGAACTTATAGAAGAAAGCATTTAATTAGCTTTACAGTTTCAGAGGGTTAGAGTCCATGGCGGCAGAGCAAGAGCATAGTAGCAGCGACAGCTGAGAGCTCACAGCTGGAAACTGCAAGCAGGAGGCACATACTGAGACTGGCAGGAGTCTTTTGAAAACTCAAAGCCTGCCGCCAGTGTGACACACCTTCCCCAACAAGACCACACCTCCTAATTCTTCCCAATCAGTTCCACCTGCTGGGGACCAAGCATATGAGCCTATGGGAGCCATTCTCATTCAAACCACCACATCACGTTATGAGAAGACTGAGAGATATCCTTAGTATTTATAACAGCAATTAGAGCAAAATAAAGGGAATGGGAAGGATGCAAACCTTCAATTGTGGCCTAGTAAATAAATATTATTATGGTGATTCAACTAGAAAATAAATATACCATATAGTATTAAAATTTAAGGTAAAAGATTATATTTATTGATGTGGAAAGGTTCATTACTTAATGCCATGTGAAACAACTTCTTTTAAAATACGTAGAAAGAGAAGGCCTAGAAGAATGGCCGAGCAATTTGGAGTGTTTATTGCTCTTGTGGAGGACCTGGGTTCAATTCCCAGCACCCATACAGTGGCTATAAATATTGCAACTCCAATTCCAGGGAACCCAGCACCCTTTTCTGACTTTCCAGGGCACCAGGCATACATGGGGTGCATAGACATACATGCAGGCAAAACATTCGTACGCAAAAAATAAAGTAAATAAATGTAAAAAAATGGAATTGGGGAGGGGAATGAATATGATCAAAACACATTTTATGAAATTCATAAAAATTAAATAAAAATATTTAAAAGTAAATAAAAGTATGTAGAATATTATTTATAAGCATATATGGAAGACCCCCCCATACACACACATACGATGTTACAATGATTTTTCTTTGGATAAAGAAATTCAATATAAGCCCAGCAGTGGTGGCACACACATTTCATCCCAGCACTCAAGAGGCAGAGGTGGGTGAATCTCTGAGTTCGAGGCCAGCCTGGTCTACATTGGAAGTTCCAGGAGGGCCAAAGCGACACAGAGAAACCCATCTGGAAAACAACAGCAACAAAAATTCGATATAATTTTACTTTATGTTTTGTTCTTTTCTATATTATGTAAACATTTTACAAGAAGCATGAATCATTTTTCTAATAAAAGCTACTAAAATGTTTAAAATGTATTGATCTCATGAGTAAGAGAAAGCTCAGATTCAGGGAAGCTGACAACCAACTCAATAAAGCCACAGCCTCCCTGTCCAAGAGCAAATGTGGCCCCATCTTTCAGGTTTCGTGCCAGCCCTTTAAGTCCTGTCTTCAGCTGGATGAGGTACTGGAGAGGAATATGGCAACAGGGACCCGGGGGAGTTAGGAATCAATTTTAGGTCAGAGGGGACTCACATGCCTCTAATATTGTGTGGCTCCCCTATTACCGCTTCAAAGCAATTAAAGTATGACCACAACAGCATTACCGGGTTCCTATTATACACTATGTTCCTGTGGTCTGGCCGCTGCCCAAGTATTAAAGAAGCAGCAGACACAAGTCTGGGGACAGAGTTAAGCTGGCCTTTCCTTTCTAATCCAAGCCCATCTCACACCCCACCAGTGAAACGCTCTTCCCAGCCTCTGGAGAAAAGAAGGAAGCAAGTGCTGGTTGGGTGTGGCCCAGGGGCCTGGCTTAAAGAGGTTCTGGGGAGTAGCATAGCCAGTGGTTTTAAGGAGGAAGTCCTGAATCTGTCTCCCTTCACCTGTCTCTTGTCACCCTTTATAACCATCCACATTTGTCCTTACTTCTGACCGCCCCCCTGATTCCCTCATGGTCCTTCCTTTGATCTTAGCGCTGGGGTGTGGTCAAGCTCAATCCAGCAGTTAGGGTAGGGATTGGAGCCCACAAGGTCTAGTGTGTTTCTAGAACATGAATTTAGATTTAAACAGTGAAAAATAAAGGATGTAAGGAAATATTAACAGTCTCTTATACACCGTAGAGAACACGAGGGGTCATCACGGGCCATCGAGCAAGCCATTTGTTTTGTTTGCTTGTTTTGAGGCAGCCTAATGTAACTTAGGCTGACTCTGGCTTGGTATGTCTCCAGGGCTGATTTTGAATTCCTTTAAAAAAATTGTTTTGTTTTAAATGTTTTTGTGCATGTGTCATATGCATGAGTGTGCACTTTTGTATGTGTGAGTACCGGTGCACACGTGCCGTGGAGCATGTGTGTAGGTCAGAGGCCAGGATTTGGGTTTGACAGAGGAGCTCTTAGCTGCTCCATAAATTGGAGTAGCTAGCTGTCAAGCTCCTGGAGGCTCTCCTGTCTCTATTTCCTGTTTCTGGTGGGGCCTCTGGGGTTACAGATGGCAGTTATCGGGACCCAAACTCAGGTCGTTCGGCTTATGTGCAACAGGGTGGTGTTTTTGTGTTTTGTTTTGTTTTTGGTGCTTTTTATTCTTTCTTCATTGAGCTGTCTCCCCAGTTCTGTCCTTGAACTCCTCATCCCCCTGCCTCCACCTCCCAAGTGCTAGAATTACAAGCATGCACCACCACACCACATTTTCTGTTTTTTGATAGAGGATCTTACTCTGCATACAAGGACAGCCTCAAACCAAAGGTGACCCAAAAGCTGGGGTTACAAGAGGGTACCCCATTGGGTAACAGTTTCCTTTTTAGGCTATNCTCTAAACACATATCCACTACAAAAGACACACCCCATTGTGCTCTTCCTCTGAGTCACTGGAAACCCCGAGTTTTCTCCTTCCTAATCCTAGTCATTCCTCTGGTCTCCAGGGAGAAGTCACAGACTTATATATTTGATGTCACTGCACAGGCCTACAAAGAAGGGGAGAAAAATCCTACCAAAGATGTTACTGTGCCTTCCTCAAACCTGTACTTTGTGAAGAATATATCCGACCTTGACCTAAGATGTGAGCCAGAAAGAGGAATAGTGGTATTTTGAGGGAAAGGGGGTGTCTTGATGTGTAAATGCTGGTCAATATGGAGCTCAAACTAGGGAGTTTACTTTGCAAATAAAGTGTATTAAAGAATAAAGCTTGGCTGTGGGATCAGCCCTGTAATAGAACACGAATAACCACAGGCTCGTCACTGCACTGAAAGAGAGAATTCGAAGTGTTCTCTTGGAGCTGGGGTAAGTTACAAACCATTTTGTGTTGCTGTTTTTTTGCTCTCCCCTTCCATAATGCATAGGTGTAAATCTTTTTTACCTGTGGGATCTATATCTTTAGCAACGTGTATAGTACATTAATGGATGTTGAATAGAAGTTTCTAGAACCTAGCCCCCCAAACAGCACAGTCTTAAGCAAGAGAAGACAGTAAATGTGTATTTATTAATCAATTAGCATCTGAAGCTAATGGGATGTCTCAGGTGAACTAGGCATGTTTCCCAGGCAAGATAGACTCCGTGGGATCATCAGCTTCCCAGAATTATGTGGCTTTCCTTTAAGGTGACTGAGTTCTCCAAGGGCCAAGACAAGGAGGGTAACAAGCATAGAGCCGGGTTTTACCCTATTTCCCATGATGCAATCCATGTATCTTGGTGCCCCAGGCCAGCTTGCTCTCAACCAGCTTCTAGGGAAAGAATCTCAGGACTCAGATCTGCAAAAAATATTTTCCTGTTCTACCTCATCCCAGGACCTAGTAGAGCAGGTGATTTGGGCTTGGCTGAGATGTCCTGATAGAAATTCTTAGCCTATTAATGTTGCCAAGTCCCAAGATACCTTTCTGTACTCGCTATGTCTGGCTGAAATTTCCCTTTGAACTGATATGGTAAAGTTGGGACAAGCACACAGTGTCCCCTGGGGGGCGGGGTGTAGAATGGCTTAGCAGCATAAAAGCTTTTAGTTGAGAAGCCTTCTCATAGCTACGCTCTCCTTAACAATACTCCTTTGTCCCTCCTCAGACGACTGAGCTCCCTGTATCCTGGCAAAGGGAGGCACAGAGAGGAGGGACGTGATCAGCTTAGAGTTTGGTTTTTAATCTCCAGGGCAGAGATTCTGTTCAACATGGCCAGCGTCTGGATTGGCTGGATCAGAAAGGACGGCAGCAGAATAGGGGTGGAAGTACGGGTGTGTGTGTGTGTGTGTGTGTGTGGAAGTCAGAGGACAACTTGTTTCCTACGTGTTCTAGTCAACTCTCTCCTCCCAAAATTGTGCAGCCTTCCCAGGTAAACCCACACTTAGATGTCCAAAGTGATGTGGTTTTGATGTGTGTTCCTATTCTCCTTTTACATTTTTTCCCTTTTATATCATATTTTATTTATTTATTTGAGGCCAGGTTTTATTCAAGGCTGGCCTCACATTTGCTATAGAGCCAAGGACAACTTGAATTTTTCCTCTTGCCCCCACCTCCCAGAGCCCTGGGATTTCACAGGCTGAGGTTATAGACATGTCCCACTACTCCCAGTTTATGTGTTGCTGGGGATCAAACCCGGGGCTCTATGCATGCTAGGCCAGCACTGCACAAACTGAGCTACACCTCGAGCCCTTCGCTTTCATTTCTTTAGCTTTGACATTGTACTCCCTTAATTTACTGCTAGCCTTTTGAGCCTGCACTAATGTTCAGGGTTGTGACTAATGTTTTGTTGTTATTTTTTTTAAACGTTCTTTTTATTTCTTCTTTGTGTCTTTCACACCATGCCTCTCCATCCCATTCATCCCCCCATCCCTTCGTATCCACCCTCTGCCCTTGCAACC
>LZPO01107949.1:402233-426317 GCA_001675575.1 Neotoma lepida | reverse complement strand
AGAGAGAGAAAGAGAGAGAGACAGAGAGAGACAGAGACAGAAAGAGAGACAGAGAGAGACAGACAGACAGAGAGACAGACAGAGAGAGGTAGAAACAGATTGAAATACATACATTCTATACCTTTTGCTCAGAAATGGCCCACATAAAGAAGTCTTAAGACATAGTGATATAACTTTCCACAAAAGCCAGGGCATCTGGGAATACATACCGAGACAATAGGCTGAGCAAATATTAGACAACTATTACTTCTCTGCATTGCCCACTTTGCTGGATATGAATGGTTTGACTTTTCAAACACCACAAGCATAAACCAGCCAGTCTGGATTCAAGAGCAACNTCATACACCTTTCTTTCCTTTCCGTTGCTCTCTCTTCTTCTAGTTTTCAGAGGTGTATACAAAATAATTATCCATATCCAGAAAACTGTCCATATAATGAATGAACGGTAGCCATTATATGCCTGATATGGGTGACTTTGATCTCTCTTGTTCTGTCACCTGGACCTCATGTTATTTACAACTTGGGTTGTACCCCAGACACACACAGGGGAGCTGTGTCATGCTTCTCTGGATCAACGCTGGTGATATGCACAGCTCTTGTATCCTTCCTGCCAGCAATGAGCAGGAAAAGGTGGACAAGGTGCTGGAGACTGAGAACACCAGAAGGTGCAGTTTCTCAAGCAGCAGTCAGGNATCTGTGAGTCCACTTAGAGTAGACATGAGATACCATTGCATAGTGTGTTCCATCAGAACTTGAAAGGAAGGGAATACAGTAGCCCATGGAATTGCCTCCTGGAGAGGAAAGGGAGCAAGCAGAGTGGAGTGATGGAGACTAGGGTGGGGCCTTCAAATGAAGGAAAGATTGCCCTGGGAGAGGAATATGCTTGAAGAAGTCATTCAACAGCTCTNCCTGCTGGAATTAGAATCTAGTGTTCCAGTTCTTTTGAGATCATGATATTTCCTCAACAGTTGAAACAATGATTAAAGGGGCTTTCCAGATGCCATAGTAAGATAAGACAAGGTCTAATCTAGCACTTCAGGCTTGTCCCAAGTCCATCACTTGTCTAGTTTAGCCTCCATTTCCTGGGCCTTCTAGACTCCTCAGCGCAGTCTTTGAGTCTCCATCCTAGGCTGGTCACACCCAAAGGAGATGAATTCCTAGGTCAGGAGCTACCCATACTCCCCTTGGCATGTCAACAGGGCTGACATGACTGATGTTGTATATACTAGTCTGATACCACACTATGTGCACACATCCCCTTGTGCCCTAAGCTGTCAACTTCTACATCATCACCTGGTGTTCCCAATTCTGGCTGTAGCCTCTTTTCCCANTGCCCAAAGCAAAGACTCCAGCATACCTTTCTGATGAGTCTGTTAATATTAGGATGAAATGGGTTAGAAATAGGATTTTCTCATTGCTCCAGGCCCATCTGATGGTGGTCACCAGAATCTGATACTCTCATTTTTCCTGTTGGGGGAAGAAGGATTTTTATCTTGTCTCTGGAAGAGGGAGTGACAGGCAGTCCACAGCAGCCAGGGTTGNAAGACAGACTGTGGTTTCTCATCATTAGAAAAATTAAAGCATACAGACAGAAATGTGGTTTTGCTTCCTAACTGTATCCTGTCAACTAAATATTTCATTTAGGCCTAATGTCTGAGCCAAATGAGGATCCCGAGCAAAACTGCACTATTAGAATACACTTAATTATTGATTCAGCCAGGCAAAAAAATAAAAAATAAAGAAACCGGGTGGTACTCCAATCCCTCTTATCAAGTATCTCGAGTGTTAATATGCACTTGAACAGCTGCTATTATCCTGGGGAGCCCACTGTCTTCAGCTGCAAAACGTACAAATTCACACCAGCCACATGGAAACAGACTGAAAGCAATGGCAGAGAAGCATCCTCTTTCTCCAGCCCAGGGAAGGCCAAACACAAGCCCAGGGGCTGGTGACAAGAGGTGGGCAGGGGTCCTAGACCTCCTTCTAACTTGTCTCCCTCTTGCAGAGCATGCTAGCCTGTGATTTGGTACATTGGTGTCAGGTCTGGAAATTTTGGATACCCACAGGCCATCATCCTTGTGCTCTTTTGCATTTCTTTAGTTGTTTTCAATGATAAGGGTGATGAATGTGACACCNTGGAGGCCTCTGGGGGNTCTCTGAGGTATCCACCTCTCTTTTACACTGTTACTAAGGTTGTAAAGACTGAAGAGACATGTGACCAAGGCCATGTGGCATTAGTGGGAGCGATAGAATTAAAATTGAAGTCTCACCTCCAAACTACTTTTGGGTGGAAGAAAGAATACAGGAATGCAGAGACAGGGGAGGGCTGACTGCATTGGTGGGTGTGTTAGGGAGATATTCTATAATCATATGATGGGTCTATAGCAAGACAACATTGGAATTTCAAACTCAAAAGTGCCAGGAGTAGGATACCTCCCTATGAATTGTTGGGCAGGGGTGTTTCAGAGATTCCCCTGAAGAATACAAGTTATTACCATTGCTCTTGGTTGCCCAACCAGAACTTGATGGTGAGACTTATTGCTGAAGACATCACACACACACAAGACTTGGAGAGATAAGCTGGTACTGGCTGGGAAGTATTGTGGAATATTAGTTGAAGCTATGTTACATTTGCTTATGCTGTGGAACATTTGTTTAATGATGCAAAGATGTGTTGCATTCTTTCATGTTGCATTTATTTAACTCTGTGTAGCTGTGTTATTTTGCTCGTCTAAAACACCTGATTGGTCTAATAAAGAGCTATTGCGAATAGCTAGGCAGGAGAGGGATAGNCAGGGCTGCCAGGCACAGAGAATGAATAGAAGGAGAAAAACAGAAGAGCGAGAAAAGGAGGAGAGGAGGATGCCAGGGGCCAGCCACCCAGCCACACAGCCAGACACAGGAATAAGCAGGAAAGAAAAGATATGCAGAAAGGAAAAAGCCCAGAGGCAAAAGGTAGATGGGATAATTTAAGTTATGAAAAGCTGGCTAGAAATAAGGCAAGCTAAGGCCAGGCATTCATAAGAAAGAATAAGTCTCTGTGTGATTATTTGGGACTTGAGTGGTGGGCCCCCTAAAGTGTAAAGAGTAAAAAAATCCAACAACTAGAGGGAAACATTTTTCCTGCTGGCTACCTTTCATAGTGCTATGCAGGCTGCTTAGAAAAAAAAAACTGCAGCGTTATCCAGCTGTGAACCCTGAGAGCTACAATAGCAACAACCCTGCTAAGGTATTTCATGAGTGTAATAGGGGCATATTTAGGGGTAACCAACTGCTTTCTGATTGGATTTAAGGCTTACTACATAGGAGGAAATACATGCCTGGTGCTATAAATCTGACAAAGAACGCATGGCTTGTGAGTTCATAGTCCCCCAGGGTGAACCTACTATTATTTTGCTAAATAGTATTAAACTTCCCTCTAAATACGTATCTCTGTACCCTAGGTTAGTACAGCTCCCAGTAGTCATCAGAGAAGCTTCTTACGCAGTGGACGGTGGTTAATGCAGAGACTCAGAACTGGTCAAATTGCAGAGAATACATGTCTATGGAGTGCTCAGCCATAAGTGAGACATCTATATCATGCCCCCAACCCCAGACTCAGGGAATATGTGGATGATGGAGATGAGAAGAATGTAAGAGCCAGAGGTTGGGAATGACCAGCATGAATCAATGTCTTCCAGACATGAAAAGATTGCCGCATTCATGAATTCACAGCAGATATAGTTGTTTGCAGAAGACCTGCGCAAGATCAAGCCAGCAAGCATTTTATCATGGAAGGAGAAAGGGCTCAGAAATTCACCCCTAGCTGAGGAGCTATTGACCACTAGTGGTTGCTAGGGGTGGTATAGTCGGTTCTCTTTAGGGATGTGGTCCCTGGTAATTGGAACAAAATCCAGTGGATGGCTCCATATCCATGAGTATATGAACAGCACAAATTGGACTAAGTGGGATATATACATACATACAAACACATATATGTATGTATATATGAGATGAAATTGGGATGGGTGGGGGTGGAGTGGACCTGGGAGTAGTTAGGGGAGGAANAGGAGGTAAATATGATTAAAATATATTGTATTCTATAAGAAATTCTCAAAGAATATTATATTAAAGATTAAAATATTATATTCAAATGCATTCAAAATATAACCTTATTGCACAAATACTTTTGCTATCTACATTTTATGACTTCCCCTTTCACATGTTATGTTCATCATGGTATTTCATCTATAATTCATGTATCCATTCACTTACCCATCACTTTAATTAACAAGCTATTACTCCACTTTATCATTTGCTCTTTCTTTCAGTCCATCTTTCCTTCCATTATCCATTCAACCTTCCCTTATCTGTCAGTTTCCACCCGTCCATCCAGTCATTGAGTTCAAAGAATGTGTNAGATTCTGAAATGCAAAGTCTTCCAGTCAACATGTCATATGAAGGACAATTTTCTATTCCAAGGTAAGACATTGCCAGTGAGTCACCTCACAGAACCAAGACATGGAGTTTTATGACTATCACGTGCTTAGCGGGACATTATGAGTGAAGCCAAGACACTTTAAAAGTCATCAGAAGATAGAGGTGACAGAATTAGCAAGTTGAAGGTGCCTCAGAGGCCACCNTGTCTTTGTTGTCCCCACCTTTCTGAAGGTGGGTCTGCTCCTAAATCTTAGCGAAAAGTAATCTCTTTAATGGTCCCACAAATGATGCTGATTCATGACTGCTGTATAGCCTTTCCTCTGAGTCAAAGTATTCCCTACTAGAGGGAGAAAGGGGCTCATAAAACTCTTTGGTGGAGCTGTAGGCAAGCCCACCCCATCAGGACAATGCAGCTGGTATCTGAGCATCCATTCTCATGAGTTATCCTTTCCCTGTACTCCATCAAATAGCCTCAATAAACTCATTGGTTCACCAAGCTAAACTCGGCCAGAATTGGGTTTCCTTTTTCTCTTTTTGGTCTAGGTTGAATAGACATTTNTTCCCCTTTCCTCAGGAAGAGTCATGCAATAGTTGTTCTTTCTCTTTTACAGGGGTTAGCCATGCCAGTTTACTCATAGCTGAGGAGATTCCATAGTAAGGATGGAATGGGTTGNTCACCCTATTTCCTCTGATCCTACAACTCCTGGTTTAATTTCCTTCTGTTTATACAAGTCCTTCTTAGCGCAAGTCTTAACACCTTTGCCAAGATTCACCTAGCTGTTTTTCTTTGTTTAAGAGTTTGTAGCAATTAGAGGCACTACCAGATGACTTGAGTGTGTAAAGAAAGGCTGTGTCATCAATCTTTAGTTGTTTATGCACTTTATTTTTGACTCTCCTAATATTGGAAACTCCTTGTATTAGTATCCTTTCTTCTTGCTAGGTCAAAATAGCCAACAAAAGCAAGTTAACCCAGTGTTTTAGTGTGGTGATGTTTTATTCGTGTCCCCCAATAAAATTTATCTGAGGATCAGAGGAAAAAGGCCAGCCACTATAAGTAAAAACAGAAGAAGGCCCAACAGTAGCACATGCCTTCAATCCTATCACCTGGCAGGAGATCTGTCTGGATCTCTGTGAGTTCNAAGCCACACTGGGAACAGAGCCAGGCGTGGTGGCACACGCCTTAATTCCAACACCAGTTAATCATGGAGGTCTGGAGGTCTGTACAGACAGACAAGAAGTGACAGAGCTGGGCAGGAAGAGGAAGTGATATAGCTGAACAGAGAGAGCAAATCAGATGGCAGAACAGCAAGGCATATAACTGTGGGTAGACCGGTAAGTTTCTCCGCCAGAGGGAAGAGAACGTCTAGTTTCCAGGATGCTGCTTAAATAGGCCGAGGGAGTGGTTTTGGCCTTTCTGGGGAGGAGCCGTGTTTGGTGGGCTCTGAAGGGGGCAGGTTCAGCAGTGTGTGGCCCAGGCTGCCTGCTGCATGGCTGCACATGGGCCAGGGGCCTCTCAAGGTGTGGGTGGTGCTGGGGGTGGAGCCTGAGCCGCACAGGAAGCTGCGTGGGGAAGAACCCGAACCCCCGGGTAGAAAAGCAGCTCCTCCAGTCGCCTGGCNGCTGGGAATTGTCCACCCAGAGCAGGGCGCCAGGGGCTGAGGTGGAGCTCCTACCAAACATAGACAGGAAGTCACTCTCTTTTGGAAGCTGAGGAGATGGTGAGGTGAGGTTAGCATGTGGCTGTTCCTATTCCTCTGATCTATGTCAGGTTTTCACCCCTATATCTGGCTCTGTGATTTTTATTTAATAAGACCGTTTAGAAATTTGTCTACATATTAGTCCGGATTCTCTAGAGGGACAGAATGGATAGACTGCATATATGTTAAAAGAGGATTTACTTATTAGATTAGCTTGCACAATATGGTCAGAGTGATTCAACAATATCTCATACCAAAGAAGCATAGAACCCGGTAACTAACTGCCTGGGGACTCAGCAGTTCCAATCTGACCCTAAAGAACTGGAGGGTTCCTGGGGATCTGCTGGTCTTAAGTCAACACTGGAAGCCTGAAGCCAGTTCTAATATCAGCCAAAGAATCAGCTGCAGCCACAACAGACTAGATGAACTCAGTGATGAGGGTGAAAGTCAAGCCAGCCAGAAAGGAAAGCTTCCTGCTCTCGTCTTTTTATGTGGTTGCGACAGGAAGGTGCCGCCATGTTTAGGATGAGTTGTCTCACATTAGTTAATACAGTCAAGATAATGCTCCACAGACATGCCCACAGGCCAAACTGNTAGGGACAAGCCCCCATCGGGACTCTCCCCAGGTGACTCCAGGTTGTGTCTAGGTGACAATTAAACCAAACATCACAGGAAGTGAGGGTTTATTTTGATTCCTAGTTGAAGAAGGGACCCAGAAGACATGGTCGCAGGAGCGTGCAGCAGCTGCCACACTGCATCCCAGTCAGGAAGCAGGGAGAGATGTATGCTCGTAATCCACCTGCTTTCTCCTCGTTATTTATTCCAGAATCCCAGCCCATAGACTGGTGCTGCCGACATTTAGGGTGGACCCTCATTCTCAGTTAAAACTCTCTGAAAACACCGTCATCACGGCATCCAGAGGTGTGTTCCCAGGGGACCTTAATCTAGACAAGTTGACNGTAGAGATTAACCATCACATCCCCTCAGGGAGAGTTGTGCCAAGCCCAACATATTATCCTGTTTACTGTGTCTTTTGTGTACAGGAAGTTCTCCATCCCAGCTAACCTGGTTCCCTTCTGCTTTCTCTTTCCTCAAAAAAGATTGACAAGGAAGCCCCTTCCAACCAATACCGATTCTTCAAAAACATGAAGCCAGTGTCTAAAATCGCTCTAGCCT
Organism: Neotoma lepida; assembly: GCA_001675575.1. NCBI lineage: Eukaryota > Metazoa > Chordata > Mammalia > Rodentia > Cricetidae > Neotoma > Neotoma lepida. Next base: position 419,025 of record LZPO01107949.1, on the reverse strand, counting down.
TGCTCTTTTTTTTTCTAAACATATGTCCTTTCCCTTCTCTGTCCTCCAAGGCACCGTTTCCTGTTCATACTGTTCTTTGCTTTTTCTTCCATTATTCTTCAAGCACAGAGCCCGAACAGGACATGGTGTCTGAAGGGACACAGCCGCACATATTATCCATGTCTATTTTGAAGAGTGTTGTGGTTATGTGAGCCCAAGAGGTCCTTTGGCCAGGTGCTGACAAGCTTTATCACAAGGCCTGTGAACAAGGCATGAGGCCTGGGGGAGGCCNCAGAGGCAGCATTCTGTCTTCCAGAAGAAATAGTGTATGCCAGCTCTTCAGAAATTCCCACTTCCTGTCCCTTACAGGGTCTGTGATCACTNGCTCTGCCTCAACAATCGCCTTGGCTGTTCTGGGGAGCACTGTAGCTTCTTCATGTGCTCATGTAAAAGGAAATGCCCACAGAGGCCTAAGGGATACACAAAGCAACCAGCAGTTTGTGGTGTTAAGGAAAACAACATTGGCGAGTCAGAGGATGGAAAATAGGAAATCAATGGCATGTGAAGACTGGGCAGAGCAATTAGGACCAGGGGACTGGATCTTGCCCATAGCTGGTTGCTTAGTAGGAATTATGGCCAGGATTGTTTCTTCTCCTGGAAATTCCTCAACCTCCTGCCATTTCCAGACCATGAGGCTAATGCATAGAGGACACGAAGGTTATAGGAGTAGGATTGGTTAGATGACTGCACACACACACACACACACACACACACACACACACACACACACACGCCTGTGGGCCCACAAAATGACTGCGTATTTTTTGCCTCCTTGTGTTCATGCCTGTGACTTTTTTCTTTCTCCCAACTTGAAAAGGAATCTGTTTCTCAAGACCTTAAATCTGAACAGATACTTTCAAACTCATTTGAGCCATTGAAATGCAACAAAACCCTTCGTGAATCTGTTCCAAGTCTAGAAGTTATGAGCTTGTGTGCTCTGCTCTCTCTCCCGAAGAAGGTGTTGTTATGTGGAAAGCCCCCCCCCTGGCTGGATGATGGGAAATATTTGGCCCCATCATTCTGTTGCTACAGAATTGCCATAGCCAATCACTAGGTATGGGAGTGAGGCATCCTGAAACAGTTAACCTATAGCCTACCCACTGGATGACTACAGTCCCAGGAGGGAACCCAGACAAGACAGGCCAAGCTTGACTCACATCTGCAGAACCTCCTAGCAGTGTTGTGAGTAATTACACTTTTTTAAGTCATTGGTTTGGGATAGTTCNCTGTGTGGTTGTAATTAAATGAGACACAGGAACAAAAGGGTAGGGGAAAGAGATATTGCATGCTAGACCTCAAGGATGTTGGGATTCATCTAGGCTTCTCTGTAATCTGGGCTCATCTCTTTGTTCCCTCCCCAAATACATGCATAGCAAGTTATATCCTTACTAAGGCTCCTGTCAAGTGTGAATTACTGTTCTGGCTTCTGTGGCTACCTTTTTTAGGGACATTGCCTCATTTTTCCTCTCCTTTTGACCTGGTTAATTCCTAGTCTGTCACTCTACTTAGCTGTTACTTCACCTACCATGACCCATCTCTGCTCTTTTTGTCTTTCCATTGCTTCTACGTTATTTTTATGTCTGTATGNCCCTCATTATGAGCACAGATGTTCTCAAAGCCACTGGGTGATTCTGATGAGAATTCAGGGATNAAATGAAGTTAGTCATTGTGGGTAGAGTGTGGGAGTCCACAGAGGCTCTCTAGTGAGACCTTTCTCAGGGTCTGAGAATCTGAGCTTGCTTTATCCAGCAGGGCTGCATAAGGAAATGATTTGGCCACGGGCGTGATTNCCAGGTGTTTGAAAGGGTCTACACTTGGCTGTACAGTGTGCTTTAATCTTGCAAGGTGGAGGTCTTTTGTCTCTCCCTTTGGCATATTATAAAAGCTCTTTTGAATAAAGCTCTGGGTGACTGGGTATTGACCTAGGGCCCTCCCAAAGCTATTCTGTGTCTCTGTCTTTCTTATTGACTNTTTCTATCTTTCTACCTTGTATTTCCTCATTCCTCTCTCCTCCACCTAAGAGCCAGCCCTTCAATAGGTGGGAACAGGTGGGAGCTGGACTCCCGTACACTCCTACAGTAGAGGTGTGCGTTTGTGTTTATGAGTGTGCATGAATGTATGTGTATATGCATAGAGAGTGTGTGTGTGTTTTGTGTGTTGCATAAATCCGAATTGATCTTATAATAAAAACCCAGAGCAGATATTGGGGTAAATGCTGAAAGATCAGAGGAAACAAGCCACAGCCACTTGTCATTTTGCCAATTCCTCAATAGGAAGATCCTGTCTCCATGAATCCTCAGACTGAATGGCCCTGAGTCCTAATCCCAGCACACAGGAGGCAGAGGCAGGTGGATCTCTGTGACTGTGAGTTCGAGGCCAGCTTGATCTACAGAATGAGTTCCAAGACAGCCAGGACTGTTTCACAGAAAAATCCTATCTCCAAAACAAAACACAAAATCAAATATTTTTAATGATCNAGCCATCTCTCCAGGCCCTCTTTTAAAAATGAGGTGACAATTGGCTATGGCTTGTTTCCTCTGATCTTTCAGCATTTACCCCAATATCACCTCTGGGGTTTTATTATAAGACCAATTAGGATTCGTGCAACATTTGTGTGTGTGTGTGTCTGTGCATGTGAGTGTGTGTAAATGTGTTTGTGTGTATAAATGTGTGTGTGTTTGTATGTGTTTGTGCATGTGTGTGTAAATGTGTTTGTGTGTGTGTGTATAAATGTGTTTGTGAGTGTGTGTGTGTGTGTGTGTGTGTGTTGGGGGGCTGTTTCTACATGGATACTACTCTCTACTTCCCTCTTTCCCTCAGCTATCTTCAGCCTGCTGTTCTTGTGAACAACCTCCCTCACCCACCCCCTATCCCCACCCCTCTGTGTCACATTCTACTGTCACTCTGGCCTCAACAGAGAAGTGGTATGAAAGCATGATGTTTCTCTTTGTTGTTCTGTCCAATGGCTCACACAAAACCACCGACAAAGGCTGTTTCCTGAGATGTTTTGCAAGGCAGAGGAGGAGCATATGAGAGAGAACCTAATGTGAACAACAGCTTGTTCTTAGAAGTCCTTTGCATGTCCCCACCACCATCCCCTTCTCTGAGTTTTGACTCTTTGTGGTAATAGGTTCTCTCTCTTTTCCCCCGATAATTTTTTTTCCCTCTCTGTGTTATCTTTTCTGCTTTTCTTGACTCTTCCTACTGGGGCTACTTAATTGGACTAAAAGCTCATCTCTATAATTCAGAGCAACTCCTTGGTTTACCACCACTCCTAGTAAGGCTGGCCCAGCCCTGATGTATCTTTTCACCATACATAACCCTTTGAGATGTGCTGATAAGGAGAATATAGCTCTCTGGTTCCAGGAGTTCTGCTGTTACCTTCAGCATGAGTGATTTCTTCTCTGTCCATATATCATTTGTGCCTATTTACTGATTTATCTGTCCCTTCCATAGAGTAATGTAAGAGCTGTTTCTACCTTGGAAACATGAATGTGTTCTTAGGACTGAGCAGAGAAATAGAACAGGCACTTGATACNTATTTACTAGGTAACTGATGCCAAAATCAATGCACAAAGGGGCCATACGGGCCCAAGTAGAGCTGGAGGAAGGAATGGACCTGGACCTAACAGGAAGGACAAACTTTGATGAAGTAGTCCTTAGAGAATACTAAGAGTAAAATATCTATCTATCTATATCTCTACCTATCATCTATCTATCTATCTATCTATCTATCTATCTATCTATCATCTATCTATATCCTGTCTCTTATACACATCTAGATGTGTATAAGAGACAGTCTATATCTATATCTATATCTATATCTATCTCTACCTATCTATATCTATCTCCATCTATCTATCTCTATCTATCTATATCTATATCTATATCTATATATATATACATATATATACATATATATATATATATATGTGAGACCTCATTCAGCTGTCATACCTATGAGGAGAAAGCTCAGTTTGAAATTAGACAGACTAAAGGCTGTCTCTTATACACATCTAGATGTGTATAAGAGACAGCCTTAGAGGTCCTTCTGCCTTAGAGTGCATGGCTGAGTCAGGGGTTAAAAAAATTGGGGCCAGGGACAGTTATTTCATACTACAAACTCACTCAGCTTACTTGGAAACTGCCCCTCTCACTCAGGTGTGTATATTTGCACACAGGCAGGTACACACAATAGAACCAGTGCACGTGGACTGCCTGCACCAGACTTCAGGATCAAGTGAGAAAGTGCTGGCAACTTCAAAATGCAGAAGTCATACATTGAAGTGCTTCAGAGGACTGGGTTTTGTAGTGAAACTGTCTGGACTTCAAGTTTCACCTCTTAGTATCTCTGAGAGTTTAAGATGAAGAAATTGCAGGGTCCAGCCCAGTAGGGTAGAATACCTAATGCATAAGTTTACTAGGAGCTTGCATAAAATAAAATCTTCTGAGGTAGGTACTTAGGACTTAGTCATTGANATTCAGTAGAATAGATCAGTTAACTGTGGTAATAGTTAACAAATACTTTCAAGCCAGCAGTGATGTGTCCTGTGCCTTACTAAACTAGATGGACATGAGGAATTGAGCTGTGCTTTCAGGNGCTTGTGGGTAAAGACACCTTGAAGTGTTGTCCTGTANATACTATCTGAGGTCAGGAAGTGACAATCAGGGTTTATTCTAAGTACTCCACAAGGGTTCTAAAATGAGCTCTTTCTGCTGGACCAACTCCTGACTCCAAACAGGGATATGAAAACCACAATGGCTTCTGGGAGAGTGAGTCAGCTATGAGGTGCACACATGGCCACATCCCAGGTTTTCCTACAAGATTTCCCCACTGTCCAAAACTCGATGAGGTCTGACCTTGCAAGATGGGATGAGCTCCCAGCCCAGAGCGGTGTGACTGCAGCTGAGGACGGGCCCATTCATAACCCAGGCACCGACAAACCCGTTAGCGACATTGCTGCGGGCGGGCTATTACTTACAATGTAGTTAGTGTCGCTTAACCAGAATGGATGGTATGCAGTATTTGAGAGAAAANCCCTAAGTCTGATGGAGAGGAAAATAAGTTACAGCAATGGTAGGCTGGTCTAGGGAAGCAGGGGACAGGGGCACGGGTTACGACTGAAGACAGGTCATCCCTACTCAATACGATTGTTCTTTCCTTTTGGTAAAATGTTCAAGATTAAAATGCCTAGGGAAGAATCTGATGGGAAAGTAAATCATTGTTCACAGAAAACTAGAAAGGGCTGCCATGAAAATAAGGCTTCTGTGGGCTAAAGAGCATCAGGGGTTAGAGTCAGCAAGAAGCGTGGCCATGGGGAGGGTACTGAAAACNGGAGTGGGGACTTTTTCTAAGGTCTAGTTTTGCCACCTTAAGGGTCTNCTCTGCAGTCTTCAAAGTTCAGGAAACTTTCCCTCAAAACCATCAAAGACAGCCCTGGCTGTCTCCGCTGACTCTCTTTCAAGCTGCCAACTTCTATGTCTCATTGTGATTTCTTTCCCTTTATAGTGTCTCTGACTCATGAAGTCTACCAGAAAGCCATGGGTNGATACATTATCCACCCCTTCACAGCCTACCCTTGTTCCTTTAATCAATTTCTTGGGTTCCATCAGTATTGTTGAATGATAAGAAAATAGATCTGAAAGTTGCTTCTTACAAACACTTAGTGGCATACCTTTGAGAGGACACCCCAGTAGGCCCCAGACCACCAACTCCTAGCTTGAGTCCTAGTTCCCTGGTAAAGTCTTCTATGAACTTCCAGGCCCATGTTGCTTTTTCTACTTGGTAGTGGAATAAAGCCATTGAGCTGAAGTCTACATTGGCTTAAAGGAGACAAACGGGCTTGCAAAACCTACAACTTTGGGTTACATGACCTTACCCCTGTCTCTAATTCTTGCTTTACAATCGATTGGACGTAGCACCAATTTCACAGAGTGGATGTGATTATTGGTACTTAGTTCTGTACACGTTCACTGAAAAGTGCGCCCCTCATTCTCTCTCTGCTCCTTTTCCAGAATTAGGAATAAGAAGAGAACTCTGCGATGGGACTCATGAGATTGAACATCTCATTCCGATATCACCACTAAATGGCAAGCTGACTTTAGAGGAGACATTTAAACTTAACCTCTCAATTTTTTAACCTATAAAAGGTGGGATGAACATTTCATAGAATTCTTGGATTAAAAGAGAAAATAGATGGGATTTTTTTTCAGTTGCTGAGAAATAAGATACTAAAACCAGGGAGAACTGTGAGATGTCATCTAGGGTCAGCCTTCTACCAGGACCTCTTTGAGACTGCTTGAAACTTGCATGGTTANAAGACAGTATTCTAAAGACAGTGCTATTTTGCTGGCAGACACAAAAGGGGGATTTAAAGTTTGTAATGGAAAATGACTTAACAAAGATCATGGAGTTAAAATTATTTTGCTCATCACTGTGTTTTCCTAGGATACAGTAATGAACCAGACAAAGGTGATACTAAGCATCAGGTACATAGGCTTGAGATTTAGAAAGATGTTCCAGCCCTTAGAGCAAATTGAACTTTCTGAGACTTCCCAACCTTGAGGAATTCAACCCTTTAGATTAATACCTACCACTATCCCCAAACACACACACACACACACACACACACACACACACACACAGAGAGAGAGAGAGAGAGAGAGAGAGAGAGAGAGAGAGAGAGAGAGACTCTGAGAGACAGACGAGAGAGACAGAGAGACAGAGACAGAGGACAGAAGACAAACAAAGAGAAAACCTTCACAATTCCTGCTTTCTTTGGCCACTTCGGCCTCAATGAGATACATGAGTTAGGGTCAGCAACATATTCTCCTTCACTTTTCTTANCCATGGGGATCGAATAGGCAAGCAATGATTCCACAGTCATTCTTTCCAAAGTAATGATACAATAGGGTAGCACTAGCTGTTGAAACAAATGAATACTGCCCCCTCAGTCTGACTTAGCACAGAAGAAGCTCGCTGTCTCAGTTCATTGCTAGGTGGCCCTCTATATGGCACACAGGGCCCAACATCTTTCAGTGTTGCCTCTGTATTCTTGCCTAGGGGTGTGGAAGCCTCCACATTTATCAGGTCGATGGGAAGAAAGAACATTACTAAGCTCCATGATTTGGAAGTACTGCATACCACTTTCTCTCAAATTCCATTATTAATGTTAGTCATATGACCCTTCATCACTCCAAGTGAGGCTAGGAAATTACAGCCCACTATTGGACAGCTGTTTGCACCATCAGCTCTGCATCACAGATGCTGGCTAGCTCTGCCATTGAAAGAGTCAGTTTCATGTAAGAAGAGTAACGTGCCTTGGAAGGCGACATGGGAAATCTTTGCAAGGACAGCATCAGCATGTAGGGTGCCTTCCCAGCTATTTCCATAGAGGGTTTATCTTTCTCCACACATTGTGGATAGGGCAGAAACTGAGAAGAGAGTATTTGAGCCAACAGAGTTTGCGGGCCAGCAATGAGCCAAGAAATGTTTTCATTCTGGCTTCTAAGATAGTCATGCAGGATAGAAACGCCTGACCAGGGAGGAATTAGAGGACAAGGAATGCTCTTGGAAGATGAGCGGAGAAGTGAATGAAGGAAAAGCAGAGTATTNACAGTACCACATGCAGTGGGAGAGACATACGTAGAAGAAGCTATACTCTGTCTTCCTTTTTCTCTTCCCTCATCTCTTCCTTCNCTATGCCCTTGGACAAATCACCTGAACCNGTCACAGAACAATTATTTAAATGTCTATAGANCCCACTGTCTTTGAGTCATAGGTCTAGGCGATGTTCAGAATCTATCAGGAGCATAGGCTAAGCACTAGTTAACATCTTCAACCTNAAATAACCAAATCTGAGGAATAGCCACCAGCAGATCATGCCCTAGCTTAAACAGCATAAAGCCTGTTCTTTCCGTGTTGNCCACCTGAAAGTGGTAGCTAGAGGGATGCTCTGAAAGCCATGTGGGTTTTTCATCTACATGTTCTGACTGCTTTGGTGTTGAGGCTCATTGTTATTTCAGATGGGAGACTGGAAATGAGCACAATTATCCTGATGTGTATGGACAGTTGGGTGCACAATAGGTTGGGATTATTAACTCTCTTATTCAGGACACTACATTTCTATTAATGTTACATTAGCTTTGTTGAAAGTCATGTACCATGCTATTACATAATGAGCTTACAGTCAACTAATCCCCTATGGTTTTGTTTTACATGAATTTCTGGAAAACGAAGACTTCTCCCCACTCGGTATTTACACAATTAATTTTAGATCTAAGAGGTGGGACCTTCAGTGGACTTCAGGTAAATTTTGTCTTGTGTATTCTGTCCCATCCTCCTAGCCTGCCTTTTGAATCTAGATTTTTATCACCCAGAGTTATTAGCTGTCCGCCCAGCTGGGTACCATCTGCAACTTTGATAAGCAGGCTTTCTGTGTGATTTAGGCAGGCATTTGTGATGGTCAAGTTTCAACTGTTTTGCATAGACTATTGTTAAAATGAGATTGTATCCCTTTGCATATATTAGCCAATGAAAAGAAAATTAGTAGACCAGTCAATTTATGGATGAGTTACTGCCTACCCACAAGGTGACATGCAAAAAAAATTCACCTTGCCTCTGCTTCACTTTGCTGTCTTTCCTGAGAGGTACAGGGGAATGGAAGACAATGTTTTTTAGGATTGATTATAAATTTTCCTCTTGTTTGAAGGCTAATAGATGTCTAATACGCATAGTAACCCTCACCTATCCAGTGCAAAACTTCTATTTTCTCTCAAAATTCATTCTTCCTTTAGTCTGTTTCATCTCAGAATGCGACAGTTGCATTCGTCCAGGTGCACAGTTCATAAGACCTTGGTGTCATTGTTGACTCTTATTTTCCTTTCTCACCCCAAATTCCAGTTATCAACAAATTGTTTTGCCTTAAGCTTCAGAAAATATCCAAGACATAATCCTGGGTATAGTCCACCACTTCAATTGCCACTACCCCAAGCAGAGCTGCCATCATCACTAGCCTGGTCTGCTGCTGTAGCCTCTTTTTGATTCCCAGCATTGCCCAACTGAAGTCTGCCCACTTCTGAGCAACAGAAGCCATCTTTTAGGAAACTAAGTCAGATCACATCTCCCTTCTTCTCAAAACACCCCAATAACTCTAAGTTTGCTTAGAATAAAGTCTAAATGACATATTATANGCAAAACCATCCTGGGGGACAAGACCCCTCAATCCCCCGACATCTCTGGATGGTCCTCCTTGCTCATCAACATCAGTCATAGTTCTTGTTGCCCATGGAACATTCTAGGAATGATCTTTTTCTGGTTGTTTGTCCTGCTGGATGGCTCCTTTCCTGCTCATANATGTCTCCTGACTGACCTTAGGGGTCTTTCTGGACCCTGTTCCTTCATATGTTCCCTAAGCAATCTTAGGGGCTTTCTTGACCATTTTGTATAGAACACGACACNCCTTTCTGTGCCCCAGTCTTTTCCTCTCCTTATTTTATTTTATTTTTTCTCCAAAGCATTTAGTGTTGCCTAGTGTAACACAATATGTCCTGGTTTATGACATGTGTCTTCCCTCTAGCTACAGATGAGGGTTTCCTTTGCTCAGTACTATACTCCTGCACTGAGAATGTGCCGTGCACATAAGAAAGCCCTGTATAAATATCTNTGACGTGATTAAGCTGATGGTACTAGGTTAGCCTTCAAACTTCGAGATACCTCCCTGCTTTAAGTTCCCCCTGNTATCCTACAACATAATGTTTGTTCAGTCGAATTCAAACATATTTCTCTCAACACTAGGGAACACTTCCCTCAAGTGAACATATACTTATGCAGGAATCAAATAGATACATTCAACCAGAAAAATCTCCCTCCCCTTTTGATTATATTAATGAATCATATTGAAGTGAANTCTTCTGGCTGAAAAGAGAGCAGGAAAATGATTTAAAGATCCTCAGTCCCTGTGCCTGCGTCAGAGTCCTCCTCACGGAGTAAGTTAAAACACACGCACACACACACACAAAACCAAAGAGTAAGTTGATCAGTGTGATGAGTGCAAGTTTATCAGAATTCATTGCTAAGAATAACTGTGGATATATCATCGTTTATGAGGTTTTTTTTCCAAAGAGGAAGCAATTATCTTTTAAACCTTATTTGTTCCATTCTCACTTCCCCCCACTCCCTCCTTCCCTCCCAGCACTGATGTGGGGGATGGGTTAGAAGCTCCCTGAAGGTCCTGTTTGAAGATGAAGATAATGATGAGATGAGATAAGAGCGTCTGGGGCTACCGTCACAGGCACGCCTGCTCCAGATGGGGAAAGGGGCAGTGGATTTTAGTAGAAGATGCACCTGAGATTTCTCAAGAGACTCAACCCATTGTTGAAATGGAAAGACATCCAGTCTCCCAAATTAAATGCAAGCTCAATTAGAAATTTCGCTGAAATTCGAAATTACAACCGTTTCTCCCCGTAAACGACAGGATTACATGGCGTCGCTGAGAAACTGACAGGTAATTTGAGAAACTAAGGTTCCTTGGACTCTGTAGTTAATGGAGAATTTAGCACCAATTCCCGTGTAATTTGCACTTCTGAGAAGCAGAATTATTATAAAGTCAGACATCTCCAGCACTTTCAACTCTTGGAGCTGCCAGGCTTTAAGATGACCAGGAATGCAGAAGGACTAGGGTCAGAGGTCACCATTTCAATATCTGAGGCTGCCTGGCTCCCCCAAACTGGCATTTGAACTGAAGAGTTGGAAATTGGAGGTGACATTCAGAAGTCTCTGAAAATTATAACCCTGACTTCCTCCTGGAGAAGCTTATCTGAATCCCTGCTTCCCCTTTGATGAGGTTACTGAAAAGGCACTCTGCTCTGCGCTCTTGAAAGATAACAGACAGCGCCAGTGAGGCCCAAGTGTATCCCTTGGGGGAAAACAGTAGCAGAAGTAACAAGCAGGGACACTAATTAAAGGGTCTGGGCAACTTGCTGGGGATGAGGGAGTCTGCCCCTGATGCCTCTTCTCTCTGGGCTTCTTGCAGGAGTGATGCCCTGAACCACAAGGATCTTTAATAGATGCTCCTCAACACTGCTGCCCTAGGAAGCAACATCTGTGCTAGAAGGGATCACTTCTGGAGACCATGGCTCCCCTGCTCCTCAACTGGCTGTTCCATTTGCCTTCTTGCCCCAACAGGGATGAGACACGGACACACCAAAGCTGCCTCCTTCTCAGGCATCAGACAGAGCATAGCAATCCAAGTTAGTTGCTCCCCTAATCTCACTGTCTTTACCTGTCATGAGAAGAAAATAAATAAATAAATAAAAGACTAGCACAGCTGTAAAGGTCAAATGGTTAATATTTTGGGTTATTGGTCAAATTATAATTTTTTTCTTTATAAGTACATGGGATTTAGTCAAGACCTTTTTTAAAAATAATGCTGGGGCTATTTAAAAATTAATATAACGGAGCTGGGGAGATGGCTCAGTGAATAAAGATGCTGGCCACCAAGTCTGATGACTTGAATTTGATCCCTAGGATCCACATGGTGGAAGGACAGAATGGCTTCCCACAAGCTGTTCTCTGATCTATGCATCTCTCTCAGGTGTGTGACACACACACACACACACACACACACACACACAGCTGGAGCGATATCTCAGTTATTAAAGTGTTCGATGTATAAGCAGGGCACCTGAACTAGATTCCCATCATTAGTCTGCAAAGCTGGGCATGAAGGCATGTGCGGAGAAGGGAGGGGCAGACCCTTGGAGCTCCCCGGCCATCCAGCCTAACTGGATTGGTGAGTCCAGGTTCCTGTGACAGGCCATTTTTCAAAGATCAAGGTGGCTGACTCCTGAGGAATGACACTTGAGGTTGTCCTCTGTTCTCCACATTTACCAGCATACATGTGCATGCACATCTATGCATCCAGGCACCCATGCACATACACACACAATTTATATATAAAATCTGTGTTCTTGAAATTTATTCATTGTTCAGCAAGTATGCAATGAACACTGTGTACAGAGTATATTGCCTGCAATAAATAGAAGGATGAGTCTAAACCATGACTCTTATCCTACAGGTTTACAATGTAGTGAATGGTAAGGGGGGTAGAGGGCTAGCAAGTGGAACAGAGCACTGTTTAAATCCGTGCAATAAGAGGTTATTGGACAGAACACTGTTTAAATCCGTGCAATAAGAGATTATTGTATAGCCCTGTGTCAATCCTGTGATAAGGTGTCATCCTCTAGTTTCATGAATTCTTCAAAGATGTAACTATAGGATTTCAAATACACCAGAGAAGCCACCAGAGTCCATTCTATTCCTTATAAAACAGATCCACATGATGCATAACTGATTATTCTATGTTAAAACAAACATGGCTTTGTAAAGCAGTGAGAAAAATCTTCATTATCCACATCTAGAGTATCTATGTGGGAAATGACAGTTTTAGGAGCCTGACCACCAAGGGTCTTGGGCCCGGAACAGCTGAAGTGACACACTCAGAAGCAACACCAAGCTTGAATTAAACCCCTGGATATCAGGAAGCATCTGCAGTAGATGAACCATCAGGAATATGATCCTGGAGGGCTCAGTTGATAAGGACAGATACAATGTGCAACTGCAGGGGCAGAGGCTTCTGCCTCCCAGGACCATTCTGAAGCAAAGACTTCTTGGAACTGGAGCTCACNNCAAGCAGTAAACAGTCACTGGCTTNGCAAACAGTGCGTTCACTCCCAGACCAAAGAGTAATCTTCTTATGTGCACAGTGTGGAAAGGACATCTGGTCCCAGGACAGTCTTTTCAGCCATGGCCACACACACAGAAAACAGTTATTGTGTGACCATCATTCTCTAAAATAAATGACAGATAACTACAAGTCTGGGGAGCTCACACATAGACGCACCATCTTCATAAAGGTCCTTGTGGAATATAAAACTTTAATAATCCAGATCTTAGGTCCAGTAGGAGAAATCTGTAAATGATGTTGTAANACAGNTGTGCCGAAGTTTGTGGTAACTATCCTATTCATTCACACTGCATACATTCTTAGCTGTGTGTTTGTGCATGTAGAGGCCTGAGGTTGACGTCACATGGCTTCCTCTATCATCCACTACCTTATTTTTTGAGACAGGGTCTTTTCACCAATCTGGTTAGACTGGCTGGCCAGACAACTCACCCACGGCACTGAAGTTATAGGCATGCGCCACCACCTTTGACCTTTACACGAGTGCTGGGGATCCAAACCCAGGTCTTCATACTTGACCACAAGCACTTTACCCATTGAACCATCTCCCCAATCCCTATTNTAGTGTCTTTCTGAATAGAATTAATCTCGCANGNCCTAAAATCACTGTTAGAATATCTGGATCTATTTGGTACCAACAGGTTAATTTTCCTGAGTTGTATGTTAAAATCGCAAGATTGGTAGTGCNAGATTTAATCACGTCATTGGGAAATATTTGTTGATTGCGTTGGCCCTCTGTTTCCCATTCAGTAGAAGCTCAGCTGTAGATACAAAATTTTGTCTGTTGTATCAATTGATATGTCCTCACTCAGTGCCTAGAACAGTGTTTGTGTATAGTGGGCCCCTGATAAAGATTTATTCAGGAGATGATTGAAAGGGTAACTTTGTTGTCTGAGTGAATTGCTTTCAAGTTGCTGTTAGCAAGTNAGGCGGCTTCTGTACTAGTTGAACTGGAATGGATATTATCTATGCAAGAAAAGTTCACTCCTGTATTCATTTATTCTCCATTTACTTAGTTATTTATTCATTCATTCAAAACCAGCTATTTAGCATTGACTGTATGCAAGTCACTGTGATGGGAGACATAAAGTTGCATTATGGNAGACACAAAGACGGACAAGACACATTTTCCACCATCAGAGAAGTCGTACATGTGTTTATGTTGTGGAGAAGGCGTGACCAAATAGAGCAATTGGATAAGGGCTGAGCTAGAAAGGCAGCCCCGCAGGTGCCTTAATTCTGAGATTCCATGATACAGAGATCTAAGGGTTGATTTAAGATAGTTTCTAGGCAACATAAAATCTAGTGTTATTGAGGCTTAAATGCTAAATTTCTCTCCATGGTGAGTACTTTATGAAGAATATGTGANTTAAATGACTTGATATTTGGAAAAGTCTTTGGCCCTGGCTTCTGAGCAGTCTCCATTGTACAGGATCAACTGCTGTACAAGCCATACCTTCCATAGACTAGGTAGATGAGTAGTTTAAGCTGAAGCTTGGGCCGGCCTTCATCTTAGCTGGGAACTATCCTGAGGACCAGGCCACCCTGTGTGCCTTCTCTCTGCTCTGCTGAACCACATGGATCTGCCGTTCCAAGCATAGCTTCAGTCACATCCAGTATAATCTAGAGGAGGACAATAGAAGTNAAAAATACACAGAAATGAGCTTTAGGCAGAATAATCCCTTCCATTAGATAAACCCTAATTTCTAAAATATTTGTTCTTATCCATGATCTTATCGGAAAGGACACTGAGTCTCCAAGTGGGATTCTCATCTGTATAGGCCAACACACTTGACCAGCAGTAGCACTGGAGGTATATTTTCTTCAACCACATNAAGCTTCCCATGAGGTGGTAACTGTGGGTAGACTAGGAATTCTTTTTCTGTGTAACAAGATGTTCCATATACATGAAAATCTGAAGCAACACCATCCCCCCAAGATTCTATGGAACTCTAGAAACATGCATCTCACTGGATCACTAGAGTGGCACGGCCCACTGGGCCCCACAGGCCATCCAGCTGACAGCAGGGGGAGTGATNCTCCATCTTCATGCTTGTCAGGTCCATGAATGTATTAAGGTATCACAAGGAGATGGCACTGGGGAGACTGGACTACAGCCAAAACCAAAGTCACCAAGTGAAGGCACAGGCTGGGTTGGCAGATAGACTCTGTGTCAGGTCTCCAGAGCAGGGCGGAAGCACAACTTTTCCATTCTGAATCAGGCCAAGTCCAGTTGCTCTAGTGTCAAAATGTCGTCTACTGATGATGTCATTGATCCTTTGAAGCTACCATCGGGAAGGATCACTTCGAAGGGCTTTAGAGGCTTTTGCCTGCGGGCCTTTGCAATGGACTCAAAAGGCCTGAATTCAAGTTCCTCTTCTACCCTTCACAACATAGATGGTTCTGGCAGGACTCAGAAAAATGGANATCAAATAACACACCCCATATATATCACCAGCTCTCATAGAAGAGAGCATTTATGAAAATTATTCGGAAAATTGTATATAATGCATTAACCTGAGTATTTTCCTCAGAACAGAAGGCTGTAGTGAAGTATCCATCACCAAACTTTGACTCTTTCTCAGAACAGAAGGCTGTAGTGAAGTATCCATCACCAAACTTTGACTCTTCAGGGTCTCCTGTTCACATCCCAACCACTGGCAAAGACAGCTCATGGATCCACTGCTGAGATCAGCATTTTCATGATTACCAGTTGTAGCTAATAATCCAAGTAGTGGACCTAGAGCCCCTCTGTGCCAATGACAGGGAGACAGAATTTGACTTCACAGTAGTATAATAATATCAACCAACCTACACTGAGTACTCATTCTGCACCAAGCCCTCTGCTAAGTTCCTTGCTTGTATGAACTTATTTAATATGTCAAAGAAGGTAGTGGTGAGTCATTCAATAAATATTTTTGAATATATAGTGTGTTACACTCTAAAATTGCCACCAAATTGCAGAGATGGAAATATATCATTTCTTAAAAAAAAACAAGTCATTGTTTTGTGGAGAGACAAAAATTAGAAAATACAACACAATATATTATGTTTTAAAAGTTAAGGTGATGGAAGACTTGGATTTCTCAGCCAGTGAGGCAAGATGGCCCAGCCCGGGAGCCAAGACTTGAAGGATATTATTTGTGACCAAAGTTAGACTTGCCATCTGTGCAACATAATAGAAAGAGCACCCCTCAAATTATCACTGGGAAAATAAATATCGCTCTGTATCATGTGGACTCAGTTAGCTGCTCCAGGGGCCAGCTAATGACACAAATATGATTGTGTGAAGCAAGATATTACAACGTATTTCATAAGCTACAGTGATATTCTCTCAGCTCATGAAAAACAAGATAATGCCCATAAAAATAAGATATTATGGTAAAATCGGTATTAATTACTAGGAGCCAAAGTGCATTGCTTGAGGCTGTAAAACTTTTAATATTCCAGAAGAAAGCAGTTCAAGGAACAGGCTAACCACGATCGCTTAATCGCTTGGCAGAGCCCCAGCCTATCTTGGTGAACAAGAGAGCCAAGGCAGCACAATCAGTCCCAAGCAAACAACCCCGTGAAGCGTGGCTAATTTGGCTGAGATGGCTGAGTGGGATAGGATGGGGGTGCTGGGAGCAGAAAGTGTCTCCTTTGCATTTTCCTTTCTCGTGTCTGATGAGCTGGCATCAGCTGCGAGCCACTGGCTTCACCTTTGGGGGGCTTTTGGCATACCATGGANCATTGGTTCCTTAACGTCTAGGTTTTGGAGTCACTGTTGCTGTAGATGAACACCACAGGTCCTTGGTGGAGGATGGATATTTTACCTTCTGCCTTCCTCCCTATCTTTCTTCTGCCACAAACACATGATATGCAGGTGTACACACGCACACACACACACACACACACACACACACACACACACGTACACACGTATGCCATGCACTGAGCTCCTACCTTATAAAGGTCAGGATTCATCTAACTGCTTCAGTTTCCCCCTTTGAATGTTAGGCCCATTTGGT
>LZPO01107949.1:364009-379522 GCA_001675575.1 Neotoma lepida | reverse complement strand
TGATAGGTTAAAATTAGCTGGGTCATGTATTTACACCAAAGAAACTGGTGAGGTTCCAGATTAGGTCCCTTTTCCTCCTTAAGAAGACGATTGCTCATCTCCACTCTGCCTGCTGGTTTCAGCTATTTGGAATAACACAGTCCCAGAGCATGTCCTTAGGCCCCTCAAAGCCTCAAGCCAGCCCTTTGTGTGATCTATTTACCTCCAATCCACCCAGANGCACCGCTTGCTTCCCCTGCTTCTGACTGGGATTGCCAGGCTCTCCTGGAGGCCCTATTAGAAGGCTGCAGTTCCTTGATCTATTCAACACCAAGAGGCNATTGTGAGGGAGTTGATTGTAGTCCAAATCCAGGTATCAATTCAAAATGTTTTCGCCTCAGACAACCACGTACGATCAATCAGCAATGTAATCCTCTGCTAGTAGAACACAAAAACAAAGCCCCACCTTGCCTCTTAAACATGGTATCATTAGTCTTTGGATAAACTATAAATTGATGCATCGAGCAAACAGCCAGAGCTGTGTCCCAGAGAGTGGGAGCAGAAGAAATAGTATTGCTTTATGGTGAATGACAGATCATTGCTTGTTCCATTCCCTATCAAGTGGAACACCATCAATCACATGGTGGACTCAGTAGGTTCCAAGACGAATAGGATGCCATGAGCAGATGCTGTGGCCGGGACTGCTGGCCTGGCCAGGGACATGTTTTCCTTTTTTTCCTGGAAGAGAGAGAGATGAGACCAATTGTCTTTCTGTATGGTCCTGTCCTTCATCCCAGTTTATTATGACGAGTAAGGTGAGTAACCCATCACTCATAACGTCTTTGATGACTGCCTCATGTTACACAGAATCCNGACTGAATGGCAAGGGAAGGGCCAAGCTTCCAACCAGGAAGAAAAAAGGGAGAGGTCACCTCTCCTCTGGTTTCATTGTGTTGCTGTAATAAAACAGTCTGTCCAAAAGCAACTCAGGAAGGGAAGGGTTTATTTGACTTACACTTCCAGGTCAAAATCCATCACTGAGAGAAGTCAGGACAGGAACTCTCAGTTGGAACCTGGAAGCAGAAAACCGTGAAAGAATGCTGCTTGCTGGCTTTCTGACTGTTCATGCTTAGCANNCTTTCTTATATAACCCAGGACCATCTGCCTAGGGATGGTTCTGCCCATCATGGGCTAGGTTCTCTTGCATCAATTAGTAGTCAAGGCAATCTACCCCCTCGACATGCTCACAAGTCAATCTGATCTAAGCAATTCCCCAACCAAATCTTTCCTCGCAGATGACTCTACACTATGTTAACAATTAAAGATAGCCAGGACAACCTCTTCTTCTTTTAATTTCAGGAAAGCCATCGATTCTTGACCCTTGGAATTGCCATGGAAACTACAGATACATGTCTTTGGCTGACGCCCTTGATAGTAAAGTATTCCAAACATCTCCNCCCCAACATAAACTGTNACAGATACTCAGTATGTGTTGTCTGGATAACNGGAAGATGGGGCATGATAGCACAGGATGGTAGGTTGGGATGGAAGAAGAGGAGCAGAGAAAGAGAGGTTTGCTCTCAAAACAACCACAGACACTGTGGTATTTGTTTCAGAGGCAAGAGGCTGGAATGTGTGTTTCAAAGGGAAGGATACTGTTCCAGAAGTAGGGAGTCCTGAAGGTAACTTCCATTCTTCTCTCATTTTTCTCTCAGGGCTAACCCTGGCCCTAGTTGGGTTTTAAGAAAATCATGTTGAGAGCAATAGAAATCAAAGGCTGTCTCTAGCCTAATGGGACATGGAGCAGGAGGGAAAGCTAGGTGCTTGTGATTTGCATAGCTCATGAATAATCCCACAGGCCCTATTTCTGGCCTTCTGCCATTCATGGGGCAGGGAACTGAGGAGCAATGGACTCTTTCTGACTGCTGATTTAATTAAGTGTAGCCAGTCAGTGACAGAGGCTGACTAGGCACAGGGCCAAAGTAACAGGCGAATTGGTCCTGTCACTGATGGGCAAGTCNAGCTTCATGTTTGACCAGATCAGCTTGTCATTGGGGATACCTCAACACCTATGGATAGCAATTGATNCTACTGTGGTACTGGGAGACACTGGCAATTTGGTTAAAACCTACCAAGAAAAGAATAGATTAGTTATCCTACTCAATCTGACAGTAGCTACAATTTTAGTNATACCAAATGTTTGACATCATATGGTCCAAACAGTGTTCGATGGCTGATTTTTCTTCCATCTGGTTGCTGTGGACATGGTGCTGACACAGCTTAGGAGTGATTTGGAGACAGGTGGGCTTTTGTATAGTTCACCTTTGCCATCTGTAACGATAAGCGGCATCTTCCTCCTGACATTCCTCCGGAGCTGAAGCCTACCCAACCTTCACCCAGACATCAGGAACAGCTGTCTCCGGCAGAAGGAGGTTGACTCCAGGTGGGCACTCAGCAGCAAGGGCAGGTGAGGTAATGAGCAACAAGGAAGGCCTTTTGAAGGAGGCGGAGGCCATCGGAGGGGTGAGTAGGTTAGCATATGCCAGGCCTTCCTGGGCTCCTGGCTCCTGCTCATCAATGCAGCTTGCCTCTCAGTGTGGGGTCAGATTTGCATTTTCCTCCTACTCCCATTTCCTGTCCTTTTCTTCTCCACTCATTGACTGTGCATGACACTGTACTTGATGCCACTGAAGAGTCAGAGACATGTGACTGTCACCTCTACCCTCAAGGACCCAGTCACACTCTGTTTGAAGTGAAGTCAAGATACAAAGTAATCACAGTGNAAAACCAGAAGGAGACTGAGATACAGCATGTCTGGGGGTGGAGGGGATGAAGAGTTGGAGTTCAGGAGGGGGTGATGTTTATTTCGGCTCCACGGAGGAAAGAGTAGCATATGAATGCCGGCCTAGGAGGCCAGATGAGATCAGGGTGGCTCCAATCACAGGGCGGAGGAGCTGAGGGAAGTGATAAGCAGAAAGGAGAGGGGGAAAGATGAGAATGAAGAAAGAGAAGGGGCATAGAAGGGTTGAAGCAGCCAAAGATTCTATTGAGAGAAAATAAAAGGAGAAGAGTCATTGAGGGGGACGTGGCATCTTGTGTTCTCATGTCGAATTATTGTTGTGTGCCGGGACTGGAACATCTGAAGGACTCTGTTGCTTGTGTCTTCCTTTTTTGTTCAAATCCCATTTTCTCTTTCGGTGCAGGCATGTGCAATGTTCAGGGGAGGATTAAGTTGTAAGAGGGTTGAGCCCTTATTTTCTTTTGTGGAACTGGTATTGGAGGCTACAGGTTCCAGCCGTAGTCTTTCGAGAGTCTGCTACCGTCTCTGTGAAGAGACACAGTTGGAGGAGTAGCACGTCCTTTACCAGTCCTCCCCTCCGCTGCCTTCTGCCAAGGCTCCCCAAGTCTAGATGCTCTAGGGATGGGAGATCTGTGGAAGCTAAGTGGAGGAGGCCTGTGGGAGATATGTGGCACATGTCCTGGCAGTCCTCAGGTGGCNGGGGATGGGGTCAGTGGGATGGATGGGGTCAGTAGAAGAGTCATTGAGATCANACCTTTGTGCTGATGTNAGATCAGAACATGACACAGACACTTAATTGAAGTTAAGCACAGCCTGGCCTTTTCACCATGGTGGAACCCACTGAAGAATTTCTTAGCAGGTTAATAGTATTCAAACTAATCTTTAGGAAGAATAATCTGGCACGGGAATATATGGTAGTTGGAAAGAGGNAGAGATGGGCAGTAGAGATGAAAGGGCATAGAACATGAGCTGGTCCAGGAAAGGGCAGCTAAGAGCTTGTACTGAGGTTAACAAGGCAAGAAATCGGTGGCGAGAGAGGGCTGGCAATTGTGTCTGGTCAGGATGGGTGGGACAGGGTTCTACTGAAGACACACGAAAAAAGGGAAATGAAGTGTCTGTAGTCACTGGGGACTTTGTGCTTCCTTCCACTCTTGGCTCTGCTCCTTCAGGTCAAGGACGGCTATGCTGTCAACTGCCTTCTTACCTGCCTGACTGCAGCGTGGCTACAGAGGAAAAGGAGCCCCAAACCTACCTGGCNTATTATCTGCACCTCATTCAAGGGTTCTCCCTGCTTCTCTGCACACTGTGCCCCAGGGACTTCTCCCAAACCTAGGAGTTCACATCGCCTGCCCCTCAAGAGGTGCCAGAATACAGGCAAGAAAATGCCTAGAAAACTCTCCAGTAATGAGGAAAGGGTCCACAGTGCCCCTTCAGGTCTTAGGGAGGACAGTTTAGAGCACAACAGGTCCNAGGGCCCACAGACTGCTCATGATGNTGTCTCTCACTTCAGAGATACCCATTCCCAGTTTACTCTGCCTCCTTCCTCTTGCCTCCTGGGGTCACATGCCATATATGTGATCNGTACTCCTTTCTTGTCACAACGTTTGCTTTTGGAAGACTCCAAGATAGGCATATAGGTAGTGTAAATGTGAGTCTGGATTCTAGANAATGATTGGGGCCTAAGACCTGGGTTTGGACATCAGCAGAATGGACAAGGTGATGGAAATTAGGGAAGCAGAAGTGATGGTCCAGGATAATATGGAGGAAAATAGGATATGGAAGGAAGCCAGACCTTGGGGAATTCTGCATCTGCTGGACTGGAGGACAAGCATAAATAGAGAATAAGGAAGGGCCAGGGTGAGAGCTCTGAAAAAAGCGAAGGGATCATGAGTGCAGGCCTCAGAGATGAATGCTCAGAAACCCAGGNNGTCTGCAATGGAGCATTTCAGAAGCCCTTGGTGACCTTGAGAGATGGTTTGGCTAGTGACAGCTGGCTGTTAAAGATGAAGAAGGTGAGGAAGTGGACCCAGAGCATAGGTTTTTTTGGGGGGCGGGGTGGGGGCCCCTAAATCCAGTTTCTAGGATGGTTTCTTTTTTTAACTGGGTTAGTATCTTGGAAGTGAGTGGCTTTCCCTTAGTTAAACAGCGGAGAAAAGAAGGAAGATTGATAGCCTGGGAACCCAAGGCATCAAGTGGGGAGAGGGGGTTTTCACAAGCAGGGGAGGTGCATCCTAGGCACAGGAAGTTAAGACTGTGAAAAGGGTGGTACTAAATATCCAAGAGGAGGGAAAGGAAATAGGGAGAAGGGCTCAGAGGAGTAGGGATCAATGAATCACAAGNATTCAGTTTTAATAAAAAGGAGTCATTTATTATGCAGCCACGAAGAAAGGAGTACGGCCTCCCAGCATTGGAATCATGAGCATCATAACCACCCACCTGGCTATTGATGTGGGTGCTGGGGATTGAACCCAGGTACTCATGCTGTGTCAACTGACTGAGCCATCTCCCCAAACCCCTACGCCATTCTTAAAGATATTGTAGATCCCATTCTTCTTGCAATAGCCAGATGTGCCCTGCACCCAACAGAAAGCCTGGCACCACTGTGTGTTGAGTTATTGTTGAATGATCAAGTCCTACCCGGACTTCTTCCCTCTATCCTGCCAAAGAGGGTCCTTCACAGTGTGCTTAGCTATGGTTTCCTGCATTTCCTGGCCTCGGTCCTAAGAGAATGCAAAACACACTGCTTTGCCTCCTTGTTTTGCAGTGTGTCACAAGGGATTTGTTATCAGTAATCAAGTGCTAAGTCTGGGAAGGTCTGAGACATTTGAAGGTGCATTCGCCATAATATGTGTCCCACTTCTCTTTGATTTCCATTTCTGTTTTTGAGTGGGAGAACAGGATCAATGTCGCTGCTGTTACAGGAGGTCCCTCACAGTCTCTGTTCAGGTGCTAGGTGTGTTTTGCATATGTAACTTCTGCCTAAATGCCTTAACTTGGGAGAGAGATAGAGCGAGGCCAGTATTTGGAGCATTCATTCCTCAGTGGAGAGTAGTTGCCAGATCTTTAGATTTCTCCTTGCTGGCCTAAATATTATCAGATCTGCCCAGTGACTGGACACTCGGCGCTCTCCCAAAGAGCATTTTAATTNGCTGAGTGGGTCTCNGAGGACCTGCCCCCATTAGCACAACAGTGATTCCTGAATGTTGCTCAAATATCACAAATGCAGCTGTGCCCTATCAACACAGTCCGGGGATCCCCTAACCGTGTTCGTCTCCATAGCCTTGGCTATTCCTATCAACACCGTCCGGGGACCTCTGAACCATGTCTTTCTCCATAGCCTTGGCTATTTCAAAGAGATCATTAACAAGGTGGAATTGCATGGCCCNGGGGTCACTGCACAATATACATTGTTACTGTCTTTAATGGACTGTCCCGAGATACTGTGATTTTCAAACTGCAGCGTTGGCAACTGCTAACGCCAGGCAGAGCCATGCTGTCTGCAACAATGCCCAGCCTGCCAAAGCAGATCTGAAGTTGGGCAGATGGATAAGGCTTGGAGGAGGGGAGAGATGGGTGTGAGTTTAAGGGGTGGGACCATCTCAGGAAAAGGAGGCAGCCCTCTGAGAAGGTCTTTGTTATCGATTTAGCNTGAGGGCTGAAAGTGGCAGGCAGGCAGGTGGCAGGGGCTGGCAAGCAGGGAAGACAGGTGTATGCAATCCTGGGCAGTGATTAGCCAGGGTGTTGCAGATGTGGCTGGGGTTGTCAGCTGTCAGTGATTAGCATAGGCTCTCCCAAGGGGTGTTGTATCAGATGGTGGCTTCAGAATCCAGATGTAAGAGCCCAGTAACCCCCTTTCTTTACCCTGCACCTCATTTGATGCCCTTGCTATTCTTTCAAGCACAGGCCTTAACCTTTAACNTTCCCCTCTAGGTAGAGGGCATGGACAATCCAGATTACCACCTCCCCAATCTCCAGTCTCAGCCAGTTTCTGAGATGGTCACATGGGCTGAACACCCTCAGACACCAGCAGAAGACAGAACATGGATGGCCTGGAGGTACAGATGTGTCTCACCCATTCCACAAGAAGCATTCCTCCTCCCAGCAGAGAATTTGGCTAGTCCAGCCTCTACCTTGCCTACTCTTTTAGATAAACTACCTATCAATTTGTAAATATATTTATTTAAGTATTATTTAAGTAACGTGCACATAAATAACAAACACAGCAGTGCAACTCCAACCCGGATCAGGAGGTAGCAGATTCCCAAGACCCCAGAAGTTTCCCCAGTCTCCTTCTCATTACTGACTCCTNCCTTCCTCTATAGAAGTGACCCCTTGACTTGACTCATCACAGACTCACTTTGAGATTCTGGAAACGTTAGATGAAAGGACCCACATATGGTTTGTTAGGCTGTGCCTGGCTCTTTTAGCCAATGATGTTTGTAAGTTGTTGGTAGCAAGTTCTTTTTCATTGCTACATACTGTCCCACTTAGGAGTCATTTCTTAGGTGTAACGGGTCCTTGAGTGTGCAGACACATGCATTTCTGCACATTTAGAAGGACTGCTAGAACCATAGGCTCTGGGTGTGATCAGCTCTAGCAGGAGCAGTTAAGGGCAGTGGGTTTTGCAGAATGGCTGTGCTACTTCAGGTCTGGACAGCATGGGACTAGCCTACTTTGCCACTGTGGCCCAGGAGTTCACACAGGTGTAGCCACCAACAGTGGCTGTCTATCTCCAGGACTGTGCACACAGACTTGTTGTTTCAGGACCACTTCTCTATCCTCACTCTCCTGGAAGCCCTGGTGCTGCTTGAGACCATTTCAAGTCTCCTCGAAGCAATGACCCTGGGACTCCTTTAGATAGACTTGTCGGCCGGTCCTTTTGCCTGGCTACCCACCCCCTCTTTGCGCGCGCGTGCGTGTGTGTGTGCTGTCTCTTATACACATCTAGATGTGTATAAGAGACATGTGTGTGTGTGTGCACGTGCGTGAAAGTGCATTAGCACATGTATAACTGTGTGTGCCAGCCAGAGGTCAACCTCACGTGTGCTGTTTAACTTCATTTTATTTTATTTTATTTTATTTTTGAGAAAAGGTTTCTCACTGGCCTGGAACTTAAAGATTTGGCTATGCTGGCTACCAGTGAGTCCCAGGGGTTTGCTTAGTTCTGCTTTCTAAGCCTTATGTTTACAAAACACACCATTCCTGGCTTTGTTTTTTGTTTTTGTTTTTTTTTAACGTGAGTTTTAGGGGAACTCAGATTCTCATGTTTGTATGGCAAGTATTTTACTGGTGGATTGAAGGAATTGCCAATTTCTTGTCTAATCTCTGTTGTAGGTGATTTTCCATCTACTCTTATGTGTGTACACATATGTGTGCCTCTGTGTGTGTGTGTGTGTGTGTGTGTGTGTGTGTGTGTGCTCATGTGGGGGTTAAAAGTCAATCTCTAGTGTCATTCCTCAGGTACTCTATACTTTGTTTTTGGAGACAGGTTCCCTGACTGGCCTGAATTCACCAATTAGGTTAGTCTAACTGGTCAACCAGACCCAGGGACCTGTCTGTCTCTACCTACCCAGTCTTATATCATTGCAAAGCCTACAGCATCACACTCACCATAAATAGGTGCTGGGGACTGAACTACTTGGGTGCTCATGCTCACATGTCAGTCACTATACTGACTGAGTCACCTCCCCAGCTCCTGATTCACCTTCTGACTACACTCCCACCTTGCTATAGAAAGTGAGCCAGGAAGTCTTCTGGTTTGGGCTGCACACACTCACTAGGTCCAGCCTGCTCCTGGCTCCTCTGATAGAGAGAGAAGGATGATAAGAAGCAGAGCTTGACATACCGGGAAGAGAAGCAAGTGAACTGGAAGACAGGCAAATCAATGAAATTGGCATTTTCCTTTATTAATGGGCCCAATTTGTCTTGGGCTAATGGCTAAGTTCAAAATTCCAAGATGCCTGTGAGTTTCACTGTGTCTTGACCATCCTTTCCTGATCCAGTGAATGTGCATACGTGAGTGTACTTCTGAGTGTGTCTATTTACACATATATATGTGCATGTGTGTACATGTGTGTGTATGCTTATGCATTGTGTGTTTGTATGCAACTGTGCTGCTGTCTGATAGCACCTGCTTGTTTCCCTGTCCACAGCGCAGCTCCCTACCCCAACAGGAAGAGTGATGAAGCACTGACAAGGCTTGTGCCTTCATGAGTCACTAAGCTCCTCCTCCACCCCCACCTCCCTGCATTATAGGGATGAAGAACCACAACACTGAGCAACTTGGGCTGTGTCTGCAAAATTGGAAACAAATCACAAAGTGAGTCACATCAGTTGAGAAAACAATTAAGTCAGTGAGAAAAGAAAATCAGTATAACTGGTTATTTGGCAGATCAAGAGAAAGCAGCCCATTGTTTGGTTACATCTTTCACTCTCCAGCTGGTCGTCATGACACTGACCCGAGGCTAGGCTTGCCCACACAAAAGCTTTTAGCGGTTTGACCCAGACTATGTCTACAAAGCTCGGAAACCATCTGCTGAGCTACTCGGCACAGTGAAACACCCAGTCAATGATCTGCCTCCATCAGCAATTCCACCCTCCTGATGGCCTATGGGGACCCCAAGNAAATGTAATGAACATTTCTGAGAGACAAGATTTGAGGGTGCCATTGCTTTCCTATTTTGTTGGGGTGGGCTTTGAGGTTTCAAATGCTCAAGCCAGGCCCAGTGTCTCTCTCTTTCTGATGCCTGAGGTTTCNGGATGTAGAACTCTCAGCTCCTTCTCCTGCATCATGTCTGCCTGCCTGCTGCCATGCTTCCTACCATGGTGATAATGGACAAACCTCTGAAACTGTAAGCCAGCCCCAACTAAATGCTTTTCTTTATAAGAGTTGCCGTGGTCATGGTGTCTCTTCACAGCAATAGAACACTGACTAACACAGATGAAGAGACAGAGGTTAGATAAGTACATCATGGTAGGATAATCCCCCCCCCAAACCATGCTACTTTGCTTATCCAAGATTGGTGTGGGATATTTGTACACTGTGTGAAGATGTATTGTTGTGATTGGTGTAATAGAAAGCTGAATAGCCAATAACTAGGCAGGAGATATAGGTGAAATTTTAGAGCAGAGAGAGAACTCTGGGAAGAAGAAGGTGGAGTCGCCAGCCAAATGAGGTAGAAGTGGCATGAGCAGTATGGAGAGATGAGTTAACGAGACACGCAACAGAATGTAGATGAAAATGACTGGGTTAAGTTAAGTTATAAGAGCTATTTAGGAACAAGCCTAAGCTATAGACCAAGCTTTCATAATTAATAAGCAGTCTCTGTGTCATTTGGGAGCTGGCAGTACAGAGAAAGACTTGTCACATGAGGTTGTTGGGAAAATGACCCACAGAAACAAATTTCCCCTCACCTTCTGAAGATGATTAAGCCAACTGTCAGAATTTAGAAGTGAGGGAATTGAAGCCCAGGGAAGTGAGAGGTGGGCAAGGGCACATGGGTAGGAGGAGATGAATATTTTCTAGGTCCAGTTCAGCTGTGCTTGTCTGTCCCAGTGAGGGTGCTGTGAGCCAGCATCCCAGATACTCAGAGGAAGAGGGCATGAAGATTGCCTGCAGCTGAAACTTCTGCCCATGACTTCCTGTGTACCTTCTCTGCATTCCAGCAGTCCATTGTCTTCTGAAGTTCCCATCCACCCCTATAGAACAGCCGTGTCCAAAAGCAGGGAAACGGGTATGATGTGACATTGGCCGGGGTGTATTTATGACCCGAAGTGTGCTCTAATTGTGCAGATAGTCCCATAAATGTCATTTTATTAAGTTGAGCCACAGTAAATCTGTCATCTCCATAAGTAACACTGCAGTGAGTCTGTAGGTAAGCTCAGAACACCGCCGTGAGCCATGCTGGGCTATTAGCTCCAGCTCCGTGTTGTTATCTGTGCAGTTACAGCATCTTCGGGGTACAACTCAGGCATGGGGTTTACAGGATTCAGTTGCATACAGATGCCGTTAGCACTCAGAAACACTCGAGTCTGTTAGCAACGATGAAGGCAAGAAGGCCAAACAACTCCAAGCGTTTACTCCCTCTACTATGTTTGGAAACAACTTGGGCCAGGGTAGAGAGCAAGAAGAAGGAGTTGGGAATACTGGGGTCACATCTGTAATCCAAGCTCTCAGGAGGCTGAGGCAGGAAGACCAGAAGTTCCAGACCAGCCTCGGCTGCACAGCAAGTTTGAGGCCATCCTAGGGTACACTAGATCTTGTCTTAAAAAATAAAACCGAGCAAACAAGAAAAGCAACCAACCAAGCAAACAAACAAACAAGACAATTTTGTCCTATTTCTGGTCTCACTAAGACCTTAGACTACATAAAAGCACTTTGTGTTTCAGACCCCACTCAGATTTACTTTAAAATGGAGACGTGTGCACAGACTCCTCCATACTGCATGAAGAAGACTCATGAGGCACGATGGTACATCCATCAGATGCAGATAATAATGATCAAGCACATTCTAATGTGTGTGTGTGTGTGCATGTGCACAAGTGTGTGTGAGTGTGTGTGCACATGTGTGAGTGTGTGATTACGAGTGTGTATATGTATGCACGTGCGAGTGTGCATGCGTGTGTGTGTGTGTGTGTGTGTGTGGAGGGAGAGAGAGAGAGAGAGAGACAGACAGACAGACAGACAGACAGAAAGTGTGTTCTTCAGACACTGTTTCACTTTTTTTTTTTTTTGACACAGGGTTTCTCTGTGTAGCTCTGACTATCCTGTGAACCTGCCCAGGCTGGCCTTGAACTAGAGATCCACCTGCCTCTGCCTCCTGAGTGCTGAGATTAAAGACATGCACCACCACCACTACCACCTGGCCCACCTTATTTTTTGAGATGAGGTCTCTGACTGAATTCATCAATTTAGGCAGACTGGCTGGCTAGCAAGCTCCAGGGACCTGCCTGTCTCAGCCTCCTACCCCACTCCCAGCCCTGGGGCTACAGATGTGTGCCTCCATGCCTGGTTTTTGTTTCACTTTGTTGTTTTTAACCTGGGTGGGTGCTAGAGATCTCACTNAAGTTCTCATGCTTGCATGGGAAGGAATTTAGTGCCCCCATCGCCCCAGCCCCAATAAAATGTATTCCCCCACATGGTTCATTCTGCAGGGTATAACAACTCACCCTGGAAAGGACCTGTAGCCTACCATCTCCTTATAAGGAAGGAAGGAGGGGGGCTCAATCCATGTTGACNCCAAAGAGATTTAAATAAGCTAACCCCCTCGAGGGTGTGTCAGAATGACCAACAGCCTGCTTTCGGTGCACAGCAGGCTATTATAAAAATCTTGGCACTCAAGAGTATATTGAGAGTTTTCCAGAGTGACTTAGTGAAGCTTATGTAGACCTCATCAGATCTAGTCCTTGTCACTGTACTTCCAAGTCACCATGGGCTGCCATTTCTGGAAAGAAACTGAGAACATTAGAAAGAGGCTATCTCTGAAGAGCTGAAATTGAGAGGCGTTTACTTCAGCTCCTGGGGTTGAATCGGTTGTTACTCATTACAAACAGACAAACAAATAAACAAACAACAAAAAAACCACATTCCCTAGTTCCTAAGAAATGAATCAAAGCTTTTCAAAATTTGATTTCCTATGTGATGGGATCTATTTCTCCATAGGCTTTCCAGAACATCCCTAGCTCCTTAAAGAATGTAGGGATGCAGAGATGGTTCAATGGTTAAGAGCACTGGTTGCTTTTCCAGAGGACATAGGTTCGGGTCCCAGCACCCTCAAACATGGTTCATAACCACCCATCACTTCAGTTCTAGGAGACTCAATGCCCTCTCCTGCCAGTGTCCAAGAGTACCAGTCACACATGGTACACATACATATACATGGAAGCAAAGCATTTATACACAAAGGAAATACAAATTTTAAAAATTAATAATGCAGAGAAGAAAGCAAGTGAACTACATTTGCAAGAGACTATCAGGGGGGCCACAAGTGAGCATGTACAGACCCAAGGAGAAGGTGTTTAAAGACAAATGCCACAAACGGAGGTCATCAGACATTAAATTACAGGCATGCCTGTGGTTTGTCCAGATTGGTTACAGCATGTTTCTTTGTAGCAATAAAAAACAAGAGACATTAACAAACACTGGCGCTAGATGGACTGGAGTAGCCTCTGGATGATGAAAGGGAGATTAAGTAGCCAACCCTCCACCACTCAGGTGGTCTACAAAGTCAGTGAAAACAGGCTAGGTTCTCTACTGCTCTTGCCACCAGTGGGAGACAGTAACCCTNGGGCCAAACGCCAATGGCTGTCACATGCCCTTGGCTGGCCATCCTTTGAGGACCCCCTTGAGGCCTAAAGGTGACTAAATGGCCAGCTGAACACAATACATTTTGCCTATGGATCTTTGTCTCTCTTGGCAGTCCCCAAGGCTCCCTGATGCAGGCAGTACCATATATCACTGCCGCTCTGCAGGCGTACCACCCAGATAGCATCCGAACGATTGTAAACAGGATGATTCACAAACGGTGGCAGCAGCTAAAAGCAGCGCAGTTCGTGACCTGGTGCATGACGCCAAGATTCTAAATGGGATGTCGCAACAACAAAGCCGCTCCGAAGATTCTAAAACACAATGGTGTCACCGGGACATTCACAGGGTGCTGTAACCTGTAACTGACAAGTGTGCCTGCCCGTTGTCATTTCTCCCTGAGTGCAGCATCCTTGAGCATCCACAAACAGGGGTGCAAGTAGTCTTCAGAAAGAGCCCTAGATTCTCCCACAGGCCCTTGCAGCCAGCTAGGACAGAATGATTTCCAATATTCAGTCACTGAGAATTCTGACCATGATGCACAGACCATGGAAGAGCTTCATGACAGCAGTGTCATCTCTGTTTTGATGGTGTTTGACAGCTTACAAAGTGTTTTCACATACATCACCACATGCACTCCCAGAGGGGTCGATAGTTTCCTCCCCTGTGCTATCCATAGCTCTGTGTGCTACAAAGACTGCTGGAGTCAGACAGACCTAGGTTCGAATCTCAACTCTAACCTGCCAATTGTACAACCACAATTTGCTTTATTTCTCCCAGACTCCTCTGGGACTCCTACCTGGATTCATTTATGTTTCAGAAGTTAAGGAGTAAAGGTTAAGAAAGACTCATAGTACCGGTCCATATGCAGAGAATGGCATACGCTGTTTGTTTCTATCAGTATATGAAGGGAGAAAATAAAGCTCAAGACATTAGAGGAGCTGTTCAAAAAAGCAGCCAGGAAGTGACAGAATTGAGACTTCATTTGTTTTACAAACATTATTGAACACCTACTATACATCAGAGCCCAGGGCATAGGAAAGCGGATAAGATGTGAGTCTAGCTATTGNGATAGTCACAGTGGAGTGCTGGAATCTGAAGCGAAAATACTCAGTTGAAGACCAATGTGATCCAAGAGGCAGAAAAGCATGTAGGGATTATGCTCTGTGGGTGTGCTCCAGAGGACCCACGGGGGTAGAGTCTGAAGAACACAAACCTTTAGAGGAGACNGCAGGAGAATTTTACCTAAACTAAGATTTCAACAAGTGTATGAGGATGAGGAAGGACAGGAGCATTTTAGGCTAAAGGAGTAGTCTATGCTTTCAAGAGAGTGTGTAGTGAGTGATGTGCCTGCTGCATCCCAGAGGGACTCAAGGGAGACAGGAGTAAAAGGATTGTTATTAGGGTAGTTTGGAGAAGCATCACTATGGATGCNTCTGCATTCCAGTGAAACCTGTGATGATTCACACGGTGGACCAGCTGGTCAGGTTTGCAGTNTTGACAGTACAGCAGCCATGTGGAGGGCTGGCTGAAGGANAGGNTNTTGAAGGCAGGAGTTCAAGGAGAAATAACTGTGAACTAAGACGGTGGCAGAGCAGGCAATTTTGAAAGACACTTTGGAGGTAGGATGGACAAGGGTGGGGGTGGCAATTAGGTTAGATGTTGACNCACGAGTGACAGGGAGTCCCAGGGTATTAGGTTGGATAGCGGAGTGAATAGAGGTGCCAATCACTGACATAAGGAGGTGGGGGGTTGAAGAGACAATAATAAATTCATTTGGGCTTGTTGATTCTGAGAGACCTGGGGACATCCAGGGGAAGATGTTCAATAAACAATCAAAATAGGAATTTGGAGCTTGAGAGAGGGCTGGGAGAGACACACGGATGTGGAGACGACTGGCTGGCCTGTAGATGATGGTTGCAGCTGGGTGTACACGGGAAGGACAAAGCAAGAAGAGAAGAGGGCCCTGGAGGACTCTGGGAAATGGTTTGATGGTAGGATGAGGGGTCTCAGAGAGGATGAAGTACCAGGAAAAAGGGAGTGATCTCAGGCACCAGAGGATATAAGCATTTTGTGAGGGTTGAAAGNAGAGACAGTAACCAAATTCCAGGGACTAGTTAGCAAAAACATACCTACAGATCAGACAACAACAGGGTCACCTGACAACCTCAGTTTTAGACATAGNGGTTAAGTTAGGACCTTTTCCTTATTTTTTTTAAAACTATGACCCATAGTATGAAAAATATTTTGTATTGTATACTCAGATAAAAGCTTCGTGAAGTAATGCTAATTCCCTAATATTTCATGTTTATCTTTTTCCTTTCTATTTCATATTATCAATTCCATCCCATCCTCCTCCAGTTATATCTCCCCCATGCCATTTCATCATCCTCTGACTACCATTCACTTCATGCCTCTCATCCATCTCCAT
>LZPO01107949.1:328096-344521 GCA_001675575.1 Neotoma lepida | reverse complement strand
TGTGTGTGTGTGTGTGTGTGTGTGTGTGTGTGTGTGTGCGTGTGTGTGTGTGTGTGTGTTGGCATGGACCGGGATTATTCATCCATGTGTGTACTTGTGTGTATGTGAGTTTGCATGTGTGTGTACTGACATAAATGAGGGATGTCCATACATGTATGTATTTGTGTGGGGGCACATGTGTATATGTATGTATTGGCATGACCAAGGATGTCCATGCATGCTTGCCCTTGATGTATGTATATGTGTGCACACGAAAGTGTATGAATGCATGCAGGGCCTTCTGGGTAAAACAAAAATGTGCTTCATCATGCCATAATCCACTTTTTTTTGGGCACAAAGGGGAGGTGCATAGGTATTTGATGTAAGAAGGCAGAGATAGCCCAAAGTCACTGCAAATCCAGCTGGCATTGACCATCAGTCTGTATAAATGATACTCACTTTAGTTACCCAAATACCCTTTCAATATTGCCATCATTTTATAGCTAAAGAAGCTGAGGCTCAGAGATACTGAGCAAATTACCCAATGTCTAGTTCAGTTCACGCTAACCCCAGTGCAATTCCTACTTGGCTTGTCCCATTGGGTTGAAGGGTGATGTGGAAAGGAAACTTCTTATAGTTACAGGTAAAAGGACTGGGGGAGATTCAGCAAGGTTCTTTCTGTTGGTGGGCAGAGGTGGGCAGCAGGCATGGCACTCCTGGAGGCTGAGGGAAAGGGACGTCCCAGACGGTCCTGTGTTTCTTGTAGAACACTGCCTACCACCTAGAATGGGGCCCGTGCCCACCAAGTGCCAGCCATTCCATAAGAACCCTAATCACATATTCTCCTGCTCCCATGCCATAGAATAT
The DNA here is from genome assembly GCA_001675575.1 of Neotoma lepida. Taxonomy (NCBI): domain Eukaryota; kingdom Metazoa; phylum Chordata; class Mammalia; order Rodentia; family Cricetidae; genus Neotoma; species Neotoma lepida. The sequence goes on along the minus strand of LZPO01107949.1, from coordinate 343,675 downwards.
TATTCATCTTCTCAGGGATGGCAACTCATAAGGGACATTTCCAGGATTCTAACCAAGCCCTTCCCTTAAGCTGGATGACTGTATCTTCCCTAGTATGGTGCACAGGACAACTCACTGCCTGACTTCAAGGTCAGCTCCTGGAATCCTGCATCGTCCCAGGCCCCACTGCTCTCTGATCTTCTAGAATGGACAGAAACAGCAATTGTGCCAGCTTACATCATTTCTGTGTTCTGAGGAGCACATCAGAGCACCCAGGGAATGTTTTCTCCAGGGCTTCCCTGTGCTCTTCTTGGAATACAGACTCTCCCAAAACAAAGCTCAAAATCATGGAGCTTTCCTTTTCTTGAATTCTTCTCCCAGTCCAGGGATTCCAGCTGCTGGTCATTGAGCTCTTGGTCTTCATCGTGGTCCCCAAGTATTTCATGAGAACTGCTTTTCATAATTCTCACACTGGAGCCAGCGGGTAGAGATTGTTGTTAATCTCATTTTACAGATGTTGGATGCAAGGCTCAGCAATGTAGAAACATTCCAGCCCTATTTGTGTTCCAGGAATTTCGTTAATAATTTCTCCTATATAGTTCATTTTGGAATGCAAGCATTCCAACCCCATTTGAACCCAAAGCCTTGACTCCACTTCCTATTTTCTGCCCCAAGGTGTGGGCTAGGAGNTTTTCCCCAATTCCTTTCATTCTTCATTTCTCTAGACCCCACCCCAATTTCAAGAGGCTCCTACTGCTGTGTAGCCCTCCCCTGGAGACCTGAATCTCCTTGCCAGCATTTGTCAAAACTGTAAGGAGGTTCTGCTGTATAATCCTGGTGACAGAAAGACAGTCCCTTCTGCTAGGAGACTTCTGAGCAAAGCTTCTTTTGTCTGCCTGCTCGGTCTAAGGCAGTATGGGTAAAGAGCCTGGGCTCTGGAACCTGAAGATTCTGTGTTGGAATCTGAGAGCCATCAGTTTTTAGCTACATGACCTTGGGTAAAACAATTGAAATTGTGGTAGTTTGAATGTAATTGGCCCCCATAAGCTCATAGGAAGTGGCACTATTAGGATATGTGGCTTTGTTAGAGGAGATATGGCCTTGTTGGAAGAAGTGTGTCACTGTGGAGGTGGGCTTTGAGGTTTAATATGTGCTCAAGCCACACCCAATGTCTCAGACTACTTCCTGTTGTCTGCATATCAAGATGTAAAACTCTCAGTCCCTTCTCTAGCACCATGTCTGTCTGCATGCCACCATGTCCNGCCATGATGATAACAGACTGAACCTCTAGAACTGTAAGCCACCCCATTAAATATTTCCTTTATAAGAGTTGCTGTGCTCATGGTGTCTCTTCACAGCAACAGAAACCCTAACTAAGACAGATATTTATGACTTGATCACCAGGACTGTAAGATGAGGATAACAACAGTAGGTACCTCAAAAAGTTATTTTGCAACTGAGATTAATTCTACAAGCAGAATTATTAGCAAAATTCCTGGACCACAACAAGCATTGGGTATCTGTTAGCTAATATCATTATTAATATTATTGGTATCTTCTACAGAGTCATAGATTTTAGGCCTTGAAAAAAAATGTATCTGGTTGGCCCAACATCCTAGTCTTAGACAAACAGAGGATTTGTAATCAGGAGTTTTGAATTCAAATTTCAGATTTCCACTTACTTCTGGTATCTATCACTTTGAACAGCTTGTTGGACCACTCTAAGCCTCGTTTACTGAAAGTGTAAAGCAGCGGTTTTAATGATAAATATTGGCCTATTTCCTAGAATTGTAAGGATCAGGCAAAGAGATGTCTTAAGAGAGGAAGGTGAATTTTGCATAAATAATAATCGATTGGTCCCAGAAGACAAACGTGACTCAAACAGATGAGTTGTAATGTCCTCCCTGACCAATTGGCCTCAGCAACTACAACCTGTGATGCAGTCTCCAGCATCATGTTCCTGTGACTAGGCTGGGAGAATAGGCAGCTGTCCTTAAGCCACTGAAGACTTGGAGCCAAGCAAAGAATTGCAAACAATGACCAGACAAGTCTAACCAAAATAAAGCACAACAACAAAAGATAAAACAATGAGACATCATAGTACCAAATGGCAGAAGAATCTGGGGAAAGATCTGGGAAACCAAACTGAGGTAAACTAGGAATGGACTCTCACCGTAGAGAGAACACGAACAGGTCACATCAGCCCAACATGGGTACAATATAGTTATGAGGGTTATGAGCAAACACTATGTGTTTAACTCTCACTCCAGCTGTAGATTGGGCAAGAATCATTTCCTCTCCAAGTTACTCACTTGGGGATATTTATGGAATTGTCTCTAACTAGCCCTCCTGTTGACAATATAGCTCACTCGCTACTTCCTAATATCTGTCATTTCCAAGTTTAATATATGAACAATCACTTAATATTGCCTGTCTTAAATGCCTCAGCTAAAGATAGGCAAGGACTTCAATCTGGGAAGCCAGGTCTCTTTCTGAGATCTTTATGTTTTAAACTGCGGCAGAAGATTTGGGACCAAGGAACTGCTAGCAGCTTTGATGTACATCACCACTACCACCACCACCACCACCACCACTTCCACCACCACCACCACCACCACACCATCATCATCATCATCGCTTATTATGTGGGTAGGCTTTCTGTAGATAGAGTAATGAGTAGAGCCAAGACATAAAGCAACACAGGAAACAGTGACGAAGAGTGAGACCTGAGGCCTTTAGTGCTGTGCCATGAGTTACTGCTATCCAGAGCCTATCTGTGCATTTCCTGTCTCACAAATAATTACCATTTAGCTTAAGCTAGATCTCCTTTTGTTATGTTATTTTCCATCAAAGCCCACTTAATACTTCCTCTTAGTCACTTTTCTGCAACTGTGATCAAATGTCCAGCACAGGCAACTTAAAGACAGAAGGGTTTATTTTGGTTTACTGTTCTAGGGGACAATCCATCATGGCAGGAAAGTCACAGTGGTGAGGAAGTCTTGGCCACGGGAGCTTGAGGGAGTTGGTCATAATGTGTCCATATAAGAAGACAAGTTCTTATGCCCATTTATCTTCATACACACACACACACACACACACACACACACACACAGAACCTAAGCCTAGGGAATGATGCTGCCTTCTTTCAGTGTAGACTTTTCCACTTCAATGAACCTAGTCAATATAATCTCTCAAGGCATGTTCAGTAGCTAAATAATCCCTCACAAGTGTATCTTTTGTCTCCTAGGTGATTGAAGATCACATCAAGATCACAATTAACACCAAATACCACATACTTCTATAAACTAGCTCAAGACAGCCATACTAGTCTTCTTAGGGCTTTATCATAAGATATTGGGAGCTAAGAAAGAACCATTGGGCAATATTTAATTTACTCACATAGATTTTTTTTCTTATGCCTGAGGATCTCTTGTCTTCGACCATACTTTGAAACCTTGCCTCCTACACAGCTTCTCCCTTCACCCAAACTGACATCTGTGATTCAAACTACCAGACTTCATGTATATTCAGGCCTACTTGAAGCCACAGGAACTGCTTAGCTTAGTTTTCAGGTACATGAACTGAGCTAAGTAAAGGCTGTTCAGTGCAATCCTGGAATTCAGACTCCTCACTGGTATTGCAATTCTTGGACATGATCTCTCCCTCCATCACTTGCTTCTGTTCTATGGCGTCCTTTTGTGCACATGTCTTCAGGAGCTTCTAGCTTTCCCTGCTAGCAACACCCCACTCTAATGAGACTCAGTCTTGAAAGGCAATGCATCTCTTTCGTGCCATAAGGTAAATATACTTTAATGCAATTGCTTTTACTCAAGATGCCGGGCAAGGCAAACATTGCATTGAAAATTTCTGGAGGGTATGCTCTCATGTAGGTAAAAATTTCATGTGAAATATATCATTTTTCTTAATATAAAATATAGAAAAGCCCCAGTGTAATAACTTTACCATCTTGTTGGATACACAGAAAATAATGAGACTGGATTGAGGTGCTGGAAAAGTTAGAGAACCACTCACATTTTCTTTAATGTTTTAATAATTTTAATTTATATCTAATAAAGTATGTGACTAGTGAGTGCACATCCCAATGTTTTTTCATATAAGTAGGTGTGCACCTGTGCAACAACTATGTAGGGCAAGGTTTGCATCCTCCACACCCTTATCCTCAGAGACAAACAGCTTTCTGACCTCAACCACTGATGAGCTTTGCAGATCTTGAGACCTCAAACAAGTGTAACCCTAAACCATATTCTTCATACTGTCTTGTGTTTGGTTTCTTCTGCTTCACATTATTTTCCCTGAGACTCCTCCACTGTGCTGTGCCATGTTCTTCTGGGTTGCTGTTTATTGCCAGTACAATACAANCTGTGTAACTACACTTTCACTCATTTACTATAAATAGACATTTGAGTTGCCTTCAGTTTACCAGGAAGTCAGTTGCTGTGAGCATTCTTGTACACATCTCCTGACACACACAAGCACTCCTATATGCTAGATCTATATCCAGGTGCATCACACAGAATATGTAGGCTCAGCTTTACTAGATACTGTCAAATAGTTTTCCAAAGAGACTGCATCAAGTCCATGCTGTAAAAGTTTAGTTCAATGACCACTGAGTTCCCTAGTGTGGGCCAGGAGCTCCTTTAAGCATTAGAGATATTAGAGGCAGTGGGCAGATGCATGATCTACAAGTCCTAATAGATCGATAGCAACACCAACAGATATGTTGTATGCATGAGTGTTCAGCAGTAGATCTACTAGGGGAACCCTTTGGGGCTCTGGGTTGGCCTCCAAAGGCTTGGCCAGGTGCACAGGGTTTGGTTTCTGAAGGAAGAGTTGCCCCTGCCCCTGTGGGCCCTTCCTCAGTTAGAGCCAGGCAGGGCTGTCAAGAGTGAATAAATGGCTGACAACATGAACAATGATTTACAGAAGAAGGTTGAGACATTGGTGAGATGAATACCACGGACTCCACCGCCATCCTGGAAGCAATTCATCAGGGCGGCTTGGCAAAGAGGGCATAAATCCCCAGCCAGGGAGACCAAGCAGGGTTGCGCAACAAGGGAGAGGATGTGNGATGTAAGGCGGCCTCCAGGGTTGCTGCTGCGGAGCCCGCCAATGGCAGGAAGAGCTAAGTTTGCAGGAATTCTCCGAGATGAATTTTGCAAGGATGGTCCCTCTTCTCCTGAACATGGAGACGTGCTGCGTAGTCACTGGCACCCCGCTAAAAGACCTTTCTTAGGCGAAATCTACCTGGGTCAGATTATGTACTTTATTATTTTATTTTTTAGTACAAGAGGAAAATTCAGAGTGGGTTTGAAACTCCGGTCCTCTCCCTCCCCTCAGCTTCTCACACACCAGCCTCCTGCAGGGTCTCAGAAGGATGGAAACGGGTAAGCTACCAGGAACAGAACACGGAGTGGGAACAAGCAGAGCGCATGAGTGAAGGAGGGATTTTTATGAGTGAAATTGCTCACAAGCAACTTTAATAATGTTATTCATCTTTCTGTCAAAGTCGTCACATTAATGTAGCGGGGAGAGATTTAGAGGAGATGAATTAAGACTTAAATACACAAAATGACTTGGGGAATATTTAAATACAATACATTTTATGTTGGTGCGGCATCCTTTGTCACGGTGTCGTTCATGACTCTTGCCTGGCTCGCACAGCCTAGGAATCAACAAGTCCCTCCTCTTACCTTCACTTCCCACATCCAGTGCTCTTGCTGCACACCTAGTGCGTGGAATTGATACAGTCTCAAGGGAGCACGTCAGCAGTCACCGGCTGGTCAGGAGACCCAGTGTTTGTTCAGGTATAAACAGGCCTCTTTTCATGGAGGGACCACAGTTTATTTGCTGAGAAAATAAGGCAAGGGTCCCTCTGAATGTTAAAAGACACCGAGAGAGACTTTCTTCTCCTTCTCGGGTACAATTGCAGAGGCACAAAGGGAACATGGATGCTGTTCAAAGCTGTCTCTCACCTTCCACAGCAGCACTGGTCTGTCTNCTTTCATATATTGACAGTTGTAACCTTTTTCATTGTAAATTAAAGTCCTTTGTCTCTATGAATTTAATCCCTTTCCCTTTCTTTAAAAAAACAATAGATAATATTTATCTACTTACTTATTATGTGTGTGTATGTTAATGTGTGTTTGTGCCTGTCTGTCTGTCTCTNTGTGTGTCTGTGTGTCTGTACCCGTGTGGAGATCAGAAGACAACTTTAGGGAGTCTGTTCTCACCTCCACCTGGCTGAGGCAGGGTCTCTCTTGTCTCTGCTGCTGTGCTGCCAGCTAGCTGGCCAGCAAGTTTCTAGGTGATTCTCCTGTCTCCACCTCCCATCCCCCTTTTAGGAGCGTGAGGATTACGTCACCACATCCCATTTTTATAACATGGGTTTCCCGGGATTGAAATCTGGCCATGAGGCTTGTGCCTTTACCTGCTGAGCTGTCTCCCCTGTTCTATCTACTTTCTTTCCCTCTTTCTCTCTCTTTCCCTCCTTCCTCCCTCAATCCCTCCCTCCCCTGACCAGTCTCTCACACCTTCTTTCCTCCACCTCCTCCTTCCATCTTTCTGCATTTGCTAAGCTCCTTCTCTGAACAAAGGATTGTGCTCAGAATTTGTCAATGAGCAAGTCTGACATGGCTCCTGCCTTCCTGGTTGGATAGTAACTCCCACATTCCCTGGACATATGACTTGGTATGAAGCTCATGTCTAGCTGGGATTAATCAGAGAAACCTTGCTGAGAAGGAGGGCTTCCTCGGCCACCAGTCTGTCTGTCTGCTGTGCACAGAGGGCTTTCTTNGGATATATAGAGCTAGGTATCCCNGTGGGAATGGGGAGGCTTAGCTTTAGCTGCAGAGAGAGTAAAGTGAAGACATCAGACTAGTAACTCAAATTAGAGGCAAGAACAGTTCGGACACCGTAATTCTCCCTTTCCTCCATCCCCCTACCGTCTAACTGGTCCAGAACCTTCAACCTCTACCATCTTCTGTGCTTCACTCTCCATCCCTTCTCACCCTCTGCTCAGTGTGCAGAGGAGGGAAATGGATGACTTTCTGGATGGGAAATCATCTTGTCCAGCCTACCTCGCTCACTCTTCTCTGGACATTACTGAGATTGCTGCAAGGGCCCTGGCAGGCAGCCTGATGAAAAGTCGCCAAAGAGGCCCCTGGGACCCAGCCCAGTCTTTTAGCTGAGTCACCAGAGGTGTATGCTGCCCTGGGAACCAAGGCATCCTGGGAACCAAGCAATTCCTGATGTTTGTTCCTTCAGCTCCTCCCTCCATCAATGACATGCTGGTAAGGATTGGAGCCACTTGATAGTTACCATTTAGATTGGGCCCCACTCACTGGGGAGATTGAATGGCCTTACCTCCATACAGGCTGCTGTCAGCCTACAGCATATGAGCTATGGGATATGTCAGCCATGGGATATGGGACACACTCTTGATCCATTACTGTGGTGAGAAACTGAATTAGATGCCCCAAGTCATGGAGGTCCATGTATAAGAAACTTCCAGAAAGAGGGCTGTGCAAGGCTGTGGGCATGGCAGAGCTGAGGGTCCANCAAAGGGGGTGAACAGCTAACCACCCACCTTACTCTCAGTCTCTAGGAGGTTCTAGGGGAAGTAAGAGGAAGAAGCAGGATTTGGGGACTATGGGACTCTAAGCCACTCAGAAACCATGTATGGGTGATTCCTCATTTGACATAAGTATAGCTCATCTAGAGAAATAATCAGAATTCCCCAGAAGGAGGGACTCCTTTCACTGTCAGTGGAACANGTCAGTCTGAAGTGATGGCCCAGAAGGGTTAGGGGTAAGAAGGAGGAAGAGGGTATATACTATCTCATCCTGAGGAAAATGGTATTCCCTAGTCCAGAAGACTCAAAGATGTGGAGCTGGTACCCAGACAACAGAACCATGCATTTCCTTAGCCCCTCACCACTAACTCCTCTATGGGAACATCTTAGGCCTGTGCACACCCATCTCCTTCAGAGCTCTGAAGAACCCTCTTGCCCATCCCCTTGCTCACCTTTTCACCAAGTGAGGAGATTTGGGTATTGTAAAGCCCACCCTCAAATACTTCCCTATAGAAAGCTTGAGGCCAAATGCTAAGGACAGAACTCCTCACAAGTAGACCTCACATGCATATGTATTCAAATCACCTTCCTTAGCAGTGGGCATGGCCATGTGCTGNACCATCCACAGTCTCACTGGGGTCCCGTTGCTTCAAGGGAGTATGCTAGCAGGTCGCCTNACTGAGGAGAAGGTCCCAAAATAACTGTGGCCTGCAAGCTGAAACTGTATGAGAGCCAAGTCTCAGAGAAGTGGCAACTGTGGCTTTTTTTCCTCGACCCCCCGACCCCCCTCCCCNCTCTCTCAAGAAGCCAAGATGAGTCTATAGTCCAGTCAATTGACTGTACACAGAACCAGAAGAGACTTATTCAGTGGCTGCCAGGCTTCCTAGAGCACTGAGGGGGAATTTGCTTCTGGAGCCAAGAGAGGGAAGAAATGACTGCAGGAAGCCCTGCCAAGGCTGGACCTCATTGGTTTCTGTGTGGGGAGAGGTAAGGAAAAGTCTTAGGACCANGACAGGGTGTCTCTGATGTCATGAAATAGAGCCAGCTCAGTTTTACTTGTGTGTGGAGGGTCTGCTGTAATACCCAGGTCTTGTTCATGCTTGTATTGATGGATTCTTCTACCNACTCTCCATCTTTTAGGTTCACAAAAAGAATCATTCAATCCTCAAAATGAGAACAGGAATGCAAGAGCAAGCATATCCACCCTTGGAATGGCTCACCTCTTTATCACTGGTCCTTGCCTCTGCCTGTCTGTGTTCCTACAGTGTTGATGAGCCCAGCATCATGACTTCGCACATTATTGAGNCTTAGACAGATGGCCATCAACTGCTAGGTGACAGAGTAAATTCAAGTGGCCCTGGGAGGCCTTCTCAAGCAGCAGACAGGCAATTTATATGAAAGCATTTTATGAAACACCTGTTGATGGTGAAGCTATTATTCTGTTATTACTATTATTGTTAGTAATGATACAGCACCCATTCTGCTCTAAGGGAATAGATGGTAGAAATGGCTTTCAGAGAGTACAGTCCCTTTGGAGAGTAGCCTTCTCTCAGTATAATGTATATATATATTAGTGCTTTCCTATGTCCCACCAAAAAAGGTAGATNATCTACCTGAAATTCAGAAGTTCAAAGCTTGTTGGACTCTCTGTCTTAGAAACATAATGTAAATGAATTTATGTCTGGGAATAAAATATAAATCNGAACACAAATAACATATAAGGAGTTTTATCTTCTAACCTGCCTTCTTAACACCAGCATTTGGAACCAGGATCCTAGGCCTTTGCCAAATGCACCTGTTTATGTTAACCTGACCCAGACTATGTTTGATCTGTGTGGTCTGGTGAATGAGGAGAGTTCTAAGCCATAAAGGAAGCAACCTACATTAAAATCCNGATGTGTCTCTCATTAGCTTTGTGCCTTAGCAAACTCTTTAGATCTGTGATCTTTTTCCCCAAAAGCACTTGACAACTGCTGTGGTCTGAATATTTGTGTCTCCCTCAGTGATGGCATTAGGAGATACAGCCTATGTATGGTACTAAGTCATGAGCCCCAGTGATTGGTATTAGTGCTCTCATTAAAAAGGTGACTTTAGAGATCTGGAGACCACCCTGCAGCTTGCTGCATAAGCATGAGGACCTAGGTTGGGACCCCCAGCACCCTATAGAAGATGATTGCTGTAGCATGTGTCCGTAACCCCATCTTTCCTATGGAAAGTACAGAGGCAGAGATAGGAAAATCCCAGGAAGCTTTGGGGCCAGCTAGCCTGCCTTTACACAGTGGTGAACAAAAGATTATGCCTCAAAAAAAAGCAGAAGGGAAGGAACGATATTTGAGATTGTCCTGTGACCCTACACACGCACACTGTGGCATGTGTGTGCTCCTACACACACACACACACACACACACACACACACACACACACACACTGAGTGACCACAAAAAATCTTGCATTCCCTTCCACTATAAGAGAAGATGCCATCTATAAATAAGGAGAGTGGCTCTCACCAAACANTGAGCATGTGACATCTTGAGGTTTCCTAGCTTCCAGACCTGTGGGAAACAAATTTCTCTTGTTCATAAGTCTCCCAATCTGTGATTTTTTTTGTAGTGCCAGCCTTAGCAGACTAGAACAATAATAATAATGCCTGTCATTAAAGTGTTGTTGGGAGAAGTAAATGAGGTAATGGATATACTCCGAAGCCCAGAGCAGGATGAGGGCTTGGTAAAATCCTTTGAAGCAGAGTTGAGTGGAGGGTTATTGGAAATATATTCTCAGCAGGTAGGAGACAGAAAATGGACAACTCAACATTATGTTTAGACCTAGTCAAGCACTAACGAGAGGAAACCCAGTCAGAAGCCGAGCCACAGAACCTGTCAAATCCTCATATGCGGATCCGTGAAACTCAACAGCATTCTTCCACGGACTCATTAAAGTAAACAGTCCCTCTTATTTATCAATGCTATTCACCCCGAGTGAAGATGACAACAATCAATTAAATAAACAAATCAAGTCTTAAAAAGCTTAACTCAAGGCAGACATGATTAATTTCCTCATCATTGATTGACATTAACTATATCAGCCAGCTTTGCTATGGTAACAAACAACCCCTGAAAATCCTAGTGGCTTAGCATCATGAGCGTCACTGTGTTGTTTGCAGAGCCTGTTGGCAGCTCCATGAGTCCTCTATTTGAGATCTTGCATTGAAAGGGCTGATCTCACTGACGACCTGCTGTTCTGACACCAGACAGAACCAAACAAGAGAACCAGCCAAGCACACCCTGCTTCTTGGAGCTTCTAAANTGGCTTGTGATCCTTTGGTACAAGTAAGTCACAGGGTCCAGGTGACAAGGGAGTGGATGACACACAGAGGTGGATGTGGAGGCATAGAAGATTCCCTTTTCTGTTCCCTCCACTCCCACCTAAAGTCACAGGGAAACATTCACAGCCACACAGGATTTGCTGAAAACTCTTCTTTAGAAGATGCGCCATGCTCTGTTATCTTCATGCATTAGCACACCGACTGGAGTGTGTGCAGCATGCACCATATCATCGGGGTCTTCTGTGCCGCTTGGGTCTCCCTATTCAGCCTACATCCTTTCTCCCTTTTTCTCTTCTGCTGGCCCCTTTGTATCCTATTCATCAGGACTTCCTTTCCACCCGGCCTCACTGAGGTCAACTTGCCCATGAGCATGAGCAGCAGCAGCCATAAGTGATTTCGGTGACCTCAGCATATCCTGTGTTAAAGCTGGACCCCTGTTCTCCCTCGGGGCCCAGATGCCCCAGGCCAGGGCCATCAACTCCACTCCAGCCATCCCTGTAGATTGGTGCCTGAAAAACAGCATTTCTGCTTCAGGTGATGCATCTGCCACTCTCTGAATAATGCATGCCATGCATCACACTGGACCAAGGACAAGCAGTTGAGAAATTGGGGAGCTTTCATTTGATTTCATTATTTTGCTTTTAGACCCAAGCGTTCTCTCTTGTCAGGCATTTCAAAGAGGACAAGACAACAAGGTGTTCTGAGATAAGCAGGAAGGTCGAGCATCCTTGGAGGCTGATGGAAGTGTGNAGTGAAGAAGGCAGGGCGGGGCCACCCTCCCCACAGGCACACGGGCCCTGGGGCATCCTGGCTCTGTGCTGTCTCTGGGGACCTAGGTAAATCAGGTGTCCTGAGTACTCAGGCTTGGGGTGTTCGTCTANAGAGTTTGGGGACCCACACCTCCATACACAACAGTGAGATACAGAGGAAAGCAGATGTGTGCAGAGCTGTGATGTGGTGACTAGGAGCGNCAACCAGACTCCCCCACAAAGGACCAGTGTCAGCAAAGCCAGTGAGGGAAATGAGACTCCAGTGAACTGGTAAGAGCTCCAGCCAAGGATCAGCCTAACNAAAGTGGGGCACCCCTCCTCAGTGTTGCTAACTTAGGCCTCTCATAGTGTGCATAGACTTGGGGGGCACACCTTGTGCCCCACCAAACCAGGTTTAGCCACTGATCCTCCATAAGCCAATAAAGTTGCCAAACTAATAGTAAAGTGGGGAAAGGAAAGAGAAGATTTAGTCACTGTGGATAAGTTGGAAGAGGGACAAAGTGTCAGTAACCCTTTCCCTAGTCCATCTTTGGGTTCTCAAGGGAGGTGAAGGTTAAGGAGATGGCTAGAGATGGCACANTTAAGCAGTCCCCCGTCAAGGTGTGACCCTACCCANGACTAACTCATCCTTATTTTTCCAGAAAGATGGTTAAACAAGTTAACCATGTCTGCCCTGAAGAAAATTCCCACTGCAGCTGGTCCAGGTTTAAGCTTCTCTTCTCCTAGCATGAGATGTTGGGGGAGGGGGGAGTTCTAGCTTCCTGGGGTTCATAGTTGTAGGAGTCTGATAGCCAAAGTGAGGGACATGAGTGTCTGTTTAAAATATTGTCATCTCTCACAGGCCAGTACAGTGGGACCTGCTTATGAGGTCCCAGCTGTGTCATAGTTGTCTCCCTTCAAGCACGACAAACTTAACCACGACCTCACCTGCACCCCCACTGCACACTGGTGCCCTGTGGTAATTCAGCTGGCTTTCCGTTGCTCCTGAAGGACATGTGGAATTTCTCCCCTCTGTCTTTGTTCCTTCCACTCCTGACCCCTGAGGCCCCTCTAATGTCCTCTCTGCCTGCCTAGCCAGATACTTACGACCATTTCTGGGTCAGGGTGTGTCCTGCTGTCTGGATATTTAGGCTTATGTTGATCAATCCTTTCTATGCCTGCGATTCCTTCNGCTAAGAGCTGTTAGTATTATTAGTAGCATGAAAACAATAATCTGCAATTTTAAGCATCTTCTCTCTGATCTTTACATTGCTCTGCTCAGCTCTGGAGAACATGGGTGCCTCCAAGGCCCTTCTGAGGACAAAGAAAGGCTAAGGAGATAGGTTAGTCTTATGCCCACCCCCTTCACTCACAACCTCTTGGTTTTGGTCTGAGTGTTATCTCAGAGGTTCACATATGATTTTGTTTGTTTGTTTAAAAGGGGTGGCACTATGATTTTTTATTTCATCTCCATGAGAAGTGTATGGGCCTGCAAGATGAGAAATTGTCACATTTTACAACTTGACCCTCAGAGAGACTCTCAATAAAGGACTCAGAAAGGTGTGAGAGAGAGAATACTACCTCGTGTCTCCTGGATCTGAATCCATCGTGTCCACAACCCACACTGGGTGTGGCTTATCTCAGACTTACATGCTAGCAGCCCTAAGAAGCAGAAACTACCTCTGTAATATTTACTTCTGTTTATTTTCTACTCGGAATGTATGTGTGAGCACACAGTAGGTGGTTCCCTCTTACATANTCCTNCAGGTTCGTGGGGATCCACCCTTACCTTCCGCCTTTCCCAGGCAGCGCATGACCACAAGCTGAGTGGTTTACAAGGCTGGGCTAGGTATCATGGCATTTTATGTAATGAAAGGGATTCTTGCTCGCTCGCTTTCTTTCGCTGCTGACATGGTTATGAATCTTATTATTAGCCCAGAGAATGGGGGAAGAGGACTCGGCATTTACACCGCTGTTGCTCTGAGGAAGTCCAGTGGCCTCCTGGAGAGTGATCTGTGCACTGTAGGGATGTGACTTCTGCTGCAGCATCTTACACAGCCTGTGTTCTCTGCCTCCCTAGTCACCCTTCCCCTGTTCCAGGGATGAGATTTTCCTACTAGGGAGAAAGATTAGATGTCCCTGACTATCCTGGCCACACTGTTGGGGACATCTCCTCACCCCTGTGACCCCTGGGTGGGGTGAATCCAGGGACTACTTTTAGGTTGGAAAGGGGTGTAGGATTCATGGGCAGACTCACAAAGGAAAGAGAGAGAGAGAGAGAGAGAGAGAGAGAAATCAAGATAAAATTGTTTCCAAATTGAATGTTTTTCACTATTTTCTGTGTGGTGTCTGAGCCGCTCCAGATGATTCCCTCTCAGGGGCTTCAGAAAGGCTGTAAATAGAAGGGATTGCTTTTAGGGACATACTCTGATAGTTCGCTTCTCATGAAAATATATGCTAATACATGTAGACTATCATTATTGGGGAGACCTATGTACCGACTCTTTTATGTCTACCAGGAGCAGGTTTCTGATTGCTAGCATTTTGCCAAAGTCTCTGTCATGCGTGGGCTGAATATCTAGCAGAAAGGCGGATTCAGCCAAGGCTACATGCTGTGTCTCTCCGAGGCTTGGAGGGGGGTCTTGGTTTGCCCGAGAACTTTTCTTCCGCGATGAGCAGCATGGAAAGCACACATCTTTGTTTAAGCACTCAAAAAGCCAAGCCAGTCCAAAAGACCCCCCCTGAATTCTGAGACTTCAGGGGTCAGAAAGAGGCAGAGGGCACTGCCCAGGTGGCCCAGCAGGGTGTAGTGCATGTCCAGCCAGCCAGGGGCGCCACCTTTACGTGTCCCCTCCAACTTTCTTCTGCCCAATCCAGGGCTTTTTTTTGTGAGCTGTCTTCCCACCTGCCCCACCAGCCACTTCTGCATCATCTTCTGTAGTGGCAAAGTGGGTTATACAGCACTCAGCTTTGCAAGGAACACAGCCAACAAATGAGATATCAAACGCAGCTTCCCGTGTAAGAGATCAGACTCCGGCGAGCTCACACGCCGGCACTCCGCTGGAGCTCCTTGGTTCTGCAGCCAGCTTCATTTAGGATTCATAAATACTTTTGCGTATTCCCGAGCAAAGGAGCGGCCAAAGGAATTTCACTCTGGATCATGGGCATTCCTAGGTGACAAAGCGGGAAAATGTGAACATGATGAAGGACAGAAAGGAAGAGGCTGTGAAGAAAACCCAGGCTCTAAACCCGAGGTATGACCAGGAGACGGGCTCTCCATCTTATGATTTCTCCAGAAACGCTGATCCTAGCTTCAGTTGGCCTGTGGCCTGGTGAGCGGATGCACCAAATGATGGGAATGGGTTAATGAATCCCATGTCCATCAGGATGGTCTTCAACCTCCAATGTGTGTTGGAACTAAACCCTCCTACAAGCGTCTGGGGAGCAGGGAGGGTCTGAGATCCAACTTGAGCCTCCCGAAGCAAACTCAAACCCAATGCTTTTTTGAACCTGGCTGGGAACCTCAAAGTCGGAACCTGGCAGCGGATAGAGCATGGGTAAGCTGTCTGAAAGAGCCCAGCTCTAGCTAGTCATTATCAAGTGGGGATTATTGTCAACTCTCCAGATACATCAAAAGAAACCAGAGACCTGTGANTTCTTTTGCAATATGCAGTTTCTTTATTTTCAAGAGATGAGCACTAATTTAAAAAAATGAGTGTTGCACAAGGCAAACAAAACAATCCCAACAGTCTACACCTTACAAAAGTTTCTACACCAAATCCCCTAGTTTATCAATTATTTAGTGAGCTCCTCCAGTTGTATAAAATTCATGATATGGGGCTGGTCACTTATCAGGCTTAATTTTTCTGTTTTTCTTTCCTAACTTGACATTCTTTGTTCTGGAGTACTATATGCTTGTCAAGGGTAGGGCCATATCT
>LZPO01107949.1:315258-328016 GCA_001675575.1 Neotoma lepida | reverse complement strand
CAGGATTTGAAGAAACCTTTGTAAATGGATGCTATGGGAAAATAACATGCATAGCTGAGCACGTCAAGTTAAGTACTTGGACTTGACCTTTTCACTGAGAGCCTCTAAGGCGTGGCACTTGCATGAGTTTCCTCGGGACNGAATCCAAATGTCTTTCTTAGATTATATGCAGAGCCCCAAGGCTTGAGAGGGTGCCTGGCACATGGGGAAAAGTTCACAAATTGATATGGTAGGAATGAAGAGCAAGGCCAGTGAAGTGGCCTCAGAGGGGGAAGAGATCAGAATATGAAAGCCAAGCTCAACTCAGAGCCCTGAACCGGAATAATGAATGCGGATCTCTGTAGCAAGCCTCCTTTGGCCATAAGCAACAGAGATCGAACGAAATCCGGCTTAGGCAAAAAGAAGAATGTACTGGCAGGGTATTGAAANACGATCCTTCCAACCCATAGAAAAAGAAAGGATTCATTTGTACCCACAGGGAAATCTGAGCCAGATAGACTGTCACAAGTCTGCCTTTCATATATGTCTGTTTGGAGTGTGACATTATTTTCTTCCCCACCAGACCGGCTTCCTCCATGCACTAGGGAATAGGGCTACCAACAACTTCTGTGTCTCCNATGTAGCAGCTTCCACCCCCACCCCCAGAGAGAGAACTGAGCACACTCCTCCATACTGCACTATTAAAGGTCTTGGTGGGGAAGGGCTCTGTTCTGCATGTGTTACTGGAGTTTCAAGGTCACCCAAGAGCCACCTCAATCAGCTATGACAGCCACAAGATGGAGTTGCTGCCATGGAGGGCCTTCTTCAGAAAGATAGGCNCAGCATGACGACCTTTATTCAAACCCACCCATGGTTTCTTTAGAAGAAAAAAAAAAGCATTTCCAAGAAGATGGGATGCATCCTGGAAGGGAAGGGTCCTGGCAAAACAAATGTCCTCCTGTACAGTTCATGCAGCACTGTGGCTATAAATGGCTCCTATATCCATTATTTTATTTTATTTGTTCCTCAAAAACTCTATTATAAAACCATAAAGAGTTTATAATTGTTTCCATTTTACTGTTAGAAAAGCATGAAACTCAGAGAAATCCAGCAACTTAATCATGATCCATGGATCTGAACAATTTTTAATCCAGGACTTAAACCAAATCATGATTTCTTATTTGCTTAACTTTGATACCAGTGCCCATGCTCTTATGTAAAAGGTGAGTGACAAGGTTGTGGCTGTCCAGAGAGTTTTTTTTTAATTGCAAGATCATAATTTCCAAATAGCTTAAACCCCTGTGGTAGGACTGTTGTTTGCTTCCTACCCAGTTATGATGCCTATGAACCACAACAATGACCAGCAAGGCACGATAACCCTAAGGATGCAGTGGTGGCACACATTCCTCAGTGGGACCAAACAGCTCTGTAATTGGACTTAAGACTCACTCAACAAGAGGGAAATTATGCCTGCTACTGAAACCTAGGCAACTACTCAGGGCTAGCGAACTCATGAATTGTGGAGAACCTCCAACTGCCAGTTTATGAAACCAGCATAATCCTTAAGCACATCCTAAATATGTGTGCTTATACCCATGGATAAGTATAGCCCTCACCCTTCATCAAGGAAACATCTCTTTACAACAGATGGAGATTATTGTAGAAAACCACAACCAATCAAAATGCAGAGTTGTAGAGCCCCATCCCAGTAGATTCATCTACAACATAGCTACTGCACCAAAGGCTAAGGGATCATTGTGGAAGAAGGACCTTAAGTATAGTGAGAGCCANAAGAACAGGGAGTTTGCTGGGAGATTCTGTCTCTTAGGAACGTCAGAAGCTACATCCTTAAAGTCACAATAACGTGACTGCTTAAACATGAACTGAACCAGGACCACATTACAATAGATGTGCTAACATGGATGAGGGAAGCCCAGGAGGTCTCAACCCTACACAAAAAACTATAGGCAGCTAAGGAATCCTGAAAGCAGGGGAAGAACCTACAGTTGGGTATTCAACACCAAATGGTCAGCCTTGAAATCACACATGTACCAGTAACATATGAACTGAGAAGGCTGTATTTATGTATTTAGTTNTGTGTGTGTGTGTGTGTGTGTGTGTGTACAACAATTAATGAAAAAATAGGCCATGAACTTGAAAAAGAGAAAGGAGGAGTACATGGGAGGATTTGGAGGGAGGAAAGGGAAAGGGCAAATGATGTAATTTTGTTATAATCTCAGAAACAAACAAAAAATAATAATTTTATATAATGCTCCACAGCCAAAAAAAATTAAAAAAAAACCCTGTATAGATCCTTCCTTGTCTTTTTTATGCTGTTTATTGGGATTTCTAGAGATACACATAGATGATCTTAGCAGTCCTCTCTTCTTGGCTTACTGTGTCAAACTACACATTCAAAGATTGAGCATCTATCCTTATCCTGTTCCTGATGGCCTAATTTGGCCTTCTGCCTGTGAGATAGCTGGAGTCCTCTGGTCCAACAGTACCTCTGTCCACGGAAAATGGAGAACCAGAGAGAAAGTCCAGATGCTAATGTGAGCTAATCACAATAAAGATGACCATTCCTCCTTAAGTGTGACTCTTCTTGCCTTTGGTGGATGACACAGTGGGCACCAAGGCCACAGCAGATCATGCTCCATCTTGCACCCAAAAGGAGACAAAGGTGCCTCTAAAGCTGTCCCATCCAAGGACTCCAGCAGTCTCTCCACACCTCGTGGCCCCTCCTGCTTTGGAGAGTGATCATGAATATGCAGCCTGCGTTCATCCTGCAGGTCAGTGCCCAGGGAGGTGCTGGAGTTCATTGATTTCATTCAGATTAGCCAGGCCCTGTATCCAAGCTTCCTTGCCCAAGTGTAGTGAGCACAGCATACTAAAAAGACAGAATCACTTCTCACCAGGACAGTATCACTGCCAAGGCATCGATAATCTATTAAGGATGTGGGCTAACATAACACCAGTCATCAATTGAGGGAACCCACCGCAAGGAGAAGGCAAGTCAGGTTTCGATTTCCCTTCCTGGATGAGCCCTTCCCTCCATCCCACAGAGAGCTGCTCTTCCNTAGGTTGGGCCTCATTCATAATTCAATGATCCGCATGGCAGGAAACCATTTAGAAAAGTTCTTCTGACTTCTTCAGGAGACTGGGGCAAAGGTGACTTACAGCTATTCATCCATGCATGGAAAGCCATCTCAGCTACTAGAGACAGGGGCCATGGCCTTTCTCAGTCCCACATGGTGACTTGCCTAAGGGTGACATAATGAATTGCTCTGACCTAGTCAGAGAAGAGAAACATGGGGTGGCTAAGTTGATACCACCTCAGTTTTCCCAGAAGTCCTAGTCGGGATGAACTTCTGCGTTAGAGGCTTTGTCCCTCAGAAAGAAGTGGTGCTTTTGTGTTTTACTGATGCAAGTAAAGGAATGGAGGTCTCTGGTATTTTAGAGGGAAATTTAAATGATTTATGAATTTATCCATCCTAAAGTTTAATGAGCACTTACTATGTTGTAGGCATTGTGCTAGATTCTGGATTTCTGGTGCCTGAGCTCATCTTAAAAGAAACATTTTTATTATTCTCTGTAATTGTGTGTGTTTGTAGGTATCCTAGTCACAATTCTATTGTTGTGAAGAGACACCATGACCAAGACAACTCTTATAAAAGAAATCATTCAATTGGGGGCTTGCTTATAAATAGCTTCAGAGGTTTAGTCCATGATCATCATGGCAGAAAGCGTGGCACCAGGCATGGCAGGCATGGTATTGGAGAAGTGATTGAGAGCTACATTCTGATCTGCAAGTGGAGAGAGAGACACTGGGCCTGGCATAGGCTTTGGAACCTTCAAGCTCACTCTCAGAGACACACCTCCTCCAACAAGACCACACCTCCTAATTTTTCTAATGCTTTCAAATAATGCCACTCCCTGGTCATTAAGAATTCAAATATATGCGCCTATGAAGGCCATTCTTATTCAAACAACTATAGAATGTATCTCTGTGTGAGTCTATGTACATGAATTGAGAAGAAGTGCCTGCAGAGGCCGGANGAGGTTGTCAGATTCTCCTGGAGCTGGAGTTAGAGGAGGCTGTGAGCTGGCAGACATGAGTGCTGGGAACTGACCTAAGGTCCTCTCCATTGGCAGTACCCACTTTTAGTCTCTGAGCAGTCTCTCCAGGTCTGCCTGAGCTCAGTTTTAAAATTTATTTTCTGATGGATATTTAGGAAGCACTAATAACTATGTGCCTGGGCCTACAACAGATTCTGGGAGAAGAGCAGTGAACAAGACAAGACAAGGCATCTAGGGAGGACATAGCCAGTACATGAAGTACATAAGAAAAGTTCTTACTCATCGAAATAAGGACTGCTGGGAAGAGTGGGAGCCATCGAGAGTGAATGAAGTAGGGGTAACTTCAGCTAAGAATATCTCTCGGAAGAGAGAATGTCAGAGTTGAAATACATGGNCTAGAAGAAGTTGGTCATGCACAGAAAGGACAGATGAATGTTGTTGGCAACAGTGGTGCACTGGCAAGTACCTTACAGCTGGTTCTCTGAGGGTAAAGCAAGCCTTGCTTTGTAGTGTTTGCCAATATCCATGGTGCAAATACTCCCACATTGAAAATCTAAAGCTGCCAACCTGATGTCACTGAGCTCAGACTCAGGAGAAGAGGAAAACAGTGGCTCCTCACCAGCCTGTGCCAGCCAACCTCAGCACACTGCACTGGGCTTCCCAGTCCTGCTAAAGGGCAAGTAGGGCCAGTGCCAAGAGATCAGACAACCACACTGATGGAACCAGGAAGAGTTCTCTGTGGCTAACAGGTTGGAGGTCAGGCCCAGTCTCTATATATAATTTGGATAGGGGACTCCACCCTTCAATACAGAAATCATCATACCTGGGCCTTCCTGAGCCCATTTACAAATCCATGCTCCCACACCACCCGCCTACGTTAATGCATTAAGTGAAATTTAATATGTGAATGTTCCTGTATTGGTAGAAGGCTGGATAAGGCAATGCTGGTCACTGCATACAAATGAGAACTATATAAGGTCTCTGTCCTAGCCATCCTCATAGCCTGATAGAGGAAAGGGAAGCGGGAAGCAGGAAATGAGTCCTAATTGTTTCGTATCTATCCCATTAATACAAGTTAGAGATACCAAGAGGGGGAAACACAGGAAGATGTTTCTATGTTGGTTTTGTTTTTCCTTCGGTTTTGACCAAGAAGAAGAAGACATCATATAAGAGTTATTACCATTTACTATTTTGATGATCCCATTGTTTGCCCATCAAGGAAGCCAGCTTACAGTGTTTGGCCACTGACACCTTCAAAAGTTAAGAAACTTGAGCCTGGAGAGATAGGCGACATCATGAGGGTTGTCAATCCATAAAATGCTTTATTAGCATTGGGAGCAATGGGAGTAGATATTGTCATCTTCTACTTGGCATGCAGATACTATAACTTATAGCNTGAAATTTACATAAAAGTGATTGTTCTCTCTGATTGGCATTTGGGAGATGGTCCCTGGTGATAAGTACACTCCTGTTCAAGGCTGGCCAATAATCTCCCAGTGTCTAGCTTTTTCCAAACTACTTTATCAAAGACTCTACAGAGATGCATTGATTCGCCTCATGACAGCAATGAAGAGTCTGATATCCTGGCAGGAAAATCAGAAAAGAAATCGGGCAGATTGGAGACCTAGGACCAAAACATGGGAGAAATGTCCCAGCTGGTGATACACCCAGAAGTGATAGTTGGACTCATTGGAAAGCCCATTCCTTCACTTCTAAGAGAATAAGAACAGCATAGAAGGGTAAAGAATTCACTAGAATGTTGACAGTGAGCAGAAAGAAGATGGGGGGAGAGGAGAATGGAGGCAGAGGAAGGGGGCAGAAAAGAATTGGAAATGGAGTACTAACTTTCTAGAAACAAACGAAGAGAGAGCCATGTTGACAAAGGAACATGCAGCCTGAAGGTTGACAGGTAGCCAAGAATTTATGAGGCTGAAAACTGAGAAAAGGCCATTGGGCAAGTGACCAAGGATGTTGCTCAACATTTGAATGGCAGTGGTTGCATTAATGCTAGCATCGATAGGCTGCCTTTCAGTTTGGAGGGCGGACATAACTTTCTTACCTCTTGGCTCATTTGTTGCTCATAACAAATGTGAGTGAGGAAGTGAACTTCTGAGAACTAATATCGGAATGAGGCAGAAACTGAACCCAAGGCCCCTTTCTGTCATCTCCTGGAGTGTGTGTCTTTCAGCAGGGTGCCTTGTTTAAAAAGTCACATGGTGAAGAGAGGCTAAGTAGCAATGTCAAGGGCCTTTGATTCTAGGGTAATAGTAATGATAAATGTCTGGGACTGGTAGGGAGCCGGGCTGGATAGCAGAAGATGTGAGATGAGATCCTATGAGGGAACAGAGATCGGAGGGGGCAACCCAGATGCTAATATCCTAAAGACAAATAAAGAAAATACATGAAAATAGAGTTTCCACAAAGAACTCTATGGAACCAAGAACACATGTACAGGAGGTTGACAGGGAAAATATCCACCCCTCCCTCATTGTGTGANGGTATCCTGAGATCACGGTCCAAAGCTAACAGGGGCATTTGTAGAGGTGAGAGGCAGAGAAGCAAAGNCTCTGTAGAGTTTTTGCATGACTTCATGACACTGTTGTATTCCATTAATGTCTTCTGGGGTCGATTTGATAAGGACCCAGAGACTTCTTAATCCAGAGANACTATTGCTGTTTTTGCCTGCTCTTCAGGGTGGCTGCTGTAATGCACTCAGCCACAGACTTGGCCAGCCAACACTTGGTATACCAGATTCTCCTCAGCTTCATATCAGAGGTTCTAACTCCTGGACATTGTACCTACAAGTTGTGCCTGTTATCTCAAACTTGCAGGGACTGAAAGGATCATAAAATAATAGAATCTCAAGTGTTAGAAAGATTANCCAAGCTGATTCTTGAATTCCCTTTGTAACTCTGGAACCAAATGCCCCGCTCATCATCTCTTGTGACAAGGCACCCATTGCTCCTTGAGGCAGTTTGTTCCATTTTTAGGCATGTCTAATGGATATAAAATTCTCCCTCATATTTGTCTTAGATCTGACCTCTAGGCAATTCAGAATTCAGAAATAAATTGGCTAATTCTCATTCCTTCGGGACTGAGCATCAAAATTTGAAGAAAGCCATTATATGCCCTGTGTTTTCTATTTTTCAGGGANAGCCAGCCAATTCTTGCTGCAATTTCTGAACTCTTTGGTGCCTCATCAAGTATCCCCTGCACATACTCTAGTATGCAATGGTGGTAGATGTGCCTTTGGTGAGCCCATCTTCTCATTCTGACCCTTTGGTCATCTCTGATGTCTTTTGACTGTNGTTTCTTTGTATCTAGTTTCTCTTTTGTCACAGCCATCCTGAATACTGAATGTTGTCTTCTTCATCCTAAATATGACTTTTATGGGTAGCTGATCTTGTTAGAAAAAAATCAGTGATTCTTCATCATGTGAGATGAAGTCAAGATATAACATTAAATACCCTCCAAATTGAGTCATGACTATTTCTCCAAGTTTCTCTCTGTTATTAATATTCCCCTCAGTCAGGTTTGCTCATTCACAACCCCACTTATCAATCTATTTATTCATTGAAGAGACACTTATGGAGTGACTGCTGTATGCCAGGCATAATGGTGTAGATATGAAAAGTCCTGCAAAAGGTCATGTTTTGAAGGGTTGGTCCCCAGTACAGCAATGCTCAGATGGGCTTTTGGAGAAGTGAGTGGATCATGAGTTTTCATGAGTAGATTAATTCGTTGATGGGCTCACAATTGATCAGGCTATTGGTAGTGATGGAAATGTAGGAAGTGGGAACTTGTTGAAGGCAGTGAATGGGGTCTTGGATGATGCACTGAAGGGCTTTATTCTCATTCTCTCTCTCTCTCTCTCTCTCTTTCTCTCTCTCTCTTTCTCTCTCTCACCCTCCCTCCATCCCTCCCTCTCTTTCTCCATCTCTCCATTAGCTTTGCTCCATCATATGTTTCTCATGATGTTTAACATTGCTCAGACCCACAGATGGAGCCAAGTGACCACAGACTGACACCTCTGAAATTGTGAGCCCAAAATAAGAACGTCTTCCTTTAAATTTGTTTGTCTCNGCTATTTTGTCCCAACATTGGAAATTTAACTAATACCAGGTACACTAATAGATCTTAGGGATACAAAGATACATGGTCCTTGACAGGAAGAGGTTAAGGTCTGATAATATGATGATGGAAAAAACTTACGAGNATATGAAGTTACTAAACATAACAAAATTATTGTTAGATATAGTACTAATAATATGCACTAAGGAACTAGAGAAATGGTTCAGTCAGTAAAGGTACCTGCCACCTAGCCTGACAACCTGAGTTTNAACCCTGGAACTTACATGATGGAAGAGGAGAAATAACTCCATCAAGTTGCCTTCAGACCTCCACAGGGGTGCCATGGCATGTGTGTGCCCACACACAAATTTAAAAATTAAAAAAATACATAAACACATTTTTAAACTTACAAAACTAAAAATATGCAATAGAAATGGAGAAGGAAATAGCTCACTCTACTTGGCGTAAGCTAGAAAAGCTAGAACTCNTCTCCGAGGGTGATGTTGAAATTTGTAAAAGTGTCTGAAACATCATGTTCTGAAATATTCAAATTCTAACACTTTAATGTGGGAAGGAGCAAGGGTAAGCTGATGAGTTTTTACTAATTCTTGTATTGTGAGAGAGAAATGCAGGGAGCGGGGAAGGCGATGAGGATAGGGTCCNGTTAGTAATAGAGAAACAAGTTATCAGAATTAAGAGACAAGTGAAGAGCCTGGTCCTCAGGCCTGGTCACATGCCACACATTAGATTTACACAAGGAATGAGAAAGGGAATGGAGTGCTCAGACCTCAGCCCTGAGATTCTGGTAGAACTCAGTGTTCCTTCTGTGCATCTTGGGTGGTGGGAATGTGCAACACAGGCTTCAAAGTCCTGTGTTAGGAGACGGTTGCTCTGAAACATGTGCTCTTTATTCAGTTTCATGTTTTGCCTTGGGAACCTCTCCAGTTCCACCTCCCAAAGCTCTTCACTTGTCTCTCTTTGTTTGAGTGTCAGCCTTCCCTTTAGACATGCTCTTGCTGCTTTCCTCCCTTGAAGACTTTCTGCATCTTCTTTTGCTTCCCAGCCTGGTCTCACTCAGAAGTCAGTTAACCAGTTCCTCTCATATGATGCTCAGATGACTCCCACACCAAGACCTGGGCAATAAAATGCCAGTGTAGGATACCAAGCAATGTAAGGAATGGGTATTTCAAAATATACCCACACTCAGCCAATAAAGCTTACAGCCAAGGCATGGGGGTAGGGGTTCAAAGCTTCCATGCTTTCTATGAACACATAACATTTTATGGAGGCTTCATGATGCAAACACAAATCTCAATGTCTAGCCTCACGTCTTCCTGGAAGATGGGGTAGAGTTAAAAGTTCCAAGCTTCTAATGATAAGTTGGTCCTTCTGGTGACCAAACCTCAACTAAGAATCCATCAACAGTCACCTCATTAGAACACAAGTCCATCCCAGAAAACTTCAAGGGCTTAGGAAATTCATGTTAAGAACTCAATCCAAAGACTTAATATTAGATTAAAAGATACCCCCAGCATACTCTTTGAGAAATTACAAGCGTTTGAGAAGCTGTGGGCAGAGACCAAATAGACATTTCTCATTATATCACATATGACACTAAGCAAGTGGGTTGTTCCTTGGCTAATCAATACCATCAAATGCCACAAGGGGCATGGGTAAATAAGGACTGAAAACATCGCCACAGGGCTTGACCATGAAAGGTCACTGGAGACTTACAAGAGTATTCTTAGTGGTACAGTGAAATAATAAAAGCGGTAGGTAATGATTTATAGGGTATATGAGGAGTGAAACACACACACACACACACACACAGAGCTATCACCTTTATTCATAATGTGTTTCATATGTACAAAGTTAGAAAAATCAAAATTTTAATATATATGTATGTATTTGAATCTAAACCATATAAACAAAATGGGGAGATTTAAAGTTAGACAGCCATGAGGAAACATGGATAATTTCTAAAATGTTTTTGATTGTTTCATAGACTGATTATGAAGCAGAAGAGCTTTGAGAACATTGAGAAGAAAGGAAGAGGCTGAAGAGTAAATGCGGTTGATCTGGAGGGGTTAATAGAGGAAACAAGGGCCCAAAGGAACGGGGGATGGTGAAGCTTGGACAGCATGGCCGTAGGATTGTGGAGCTTACTGAGCATTCCCACGTGGATTCAGAGACAGGTNCAGCGCCTGCCACTCCTTATTCTTTGTGAAATAGAAGGCAAGAGGCACAAGAAAGCATGACTGAGGAAAGATTGATTTGAAATACCTTCTGGGGGAACACTGGGGAGTGAATTCTCCAAGAATGAAAGGAAAAGTTTCCTAAATGACACTCAAAGTGGAAACTCAACATTCCTGCTGGTGTCAGTCTTCATGGGACTAGAGTTTTCATCAGCTCTACTCAGATGTACACACGTAGAGGACAGGAAATAGAGATTAGAGCATGGATTCGAGGAAAGTGCCATTTTTTAAAAAAGAACAAAAGGCTATGGCTTCAAGTGAACAATTCAAGATTTATATAANTGATAAATGAAGGGATGGAGGAATCAAGACACTACTTGTATCAGTAGTGCTGAAGAGCAAGCACAATAGGATTAGAGATAAAAGAAGTAGATCCATTGGCTTCACAAGAAGGAGACAGCAGTTTTGGAATACCCACAGGAATGAGCAGTAGGTGGGATGTAGCCAGAGCAGACTGGAAGCAGTGCATCAAGTCTCCAGAAATGTTGACCTAAGACACCTCGCTGCTGGGGTGTGAGACAAGATCACTGTCTATAGAACATGGTTCTATGTCCAGGCATCTCTGGGTCAGTGTAGCTTGTAGCTCATTTTGGACTTCTCTCAGCACCTTCTCATCTTCCTGCTCCAGGATGACACTCTGCTTCTCATTGCCTCTCTAACTGAGCCCATAACCATTCTTTTTGGGAAGCTCCATGTCCCCAAATCTGGCTGAAGAGCAGAACATAGCCTTCCATGTTCTCTCGCCCCACTGTTTCTGAAGAAACTCCAGCAAGCCCCTCTGGTTCTGAGAGTGGTACTGCTGATTGCTGTCAGCAACAGAAGGGGAAGTGACAGGTGTCAAATGCAGGAAGCCTCCATTTCCAGACTCATACACCATTCATTCCGCCTCAGGCTCTGGAGTGCCTTTATTTACTGCCTTCTGAGGGGTGCTGTGGAGGTAGGGATCTTGATTTCTCCTTTTCTTCCTAATAGTGGGGCTCAGAAAGCCATCTCTTGGAGTTTCCTATCCTCTCTCTGAGGGCAGGCCAGCCTCTAGTCTAGCTCCTTTATTCAATGACATATAAAGAAAAGTTCAAAATAACAAAAAAAAAACAGCCTTGTGTTCTCACAACCAAAATTAGACAGAAATTAACATGTTGCCATATTTTTTCTGGGTCTATTATTTTAAACAAACAGAATGTTTGAGATATAAATAATGTCCTACTCATATCCTCCCTGCAGCTTCCCTCCCCATATATCTTATAACTTTCATTCATGTTCTGTGCTTTTACTGTGTATGTGTTTATCTAGAGATAGCATCTATCCTATTTCAATTAGGTTTTTCTCATTCAATTTCCTTTTGAGACTTAGCCATCTTGCTATATGTGGATCAATTCCAGTCATTCTAATTATCCCACTGCATGAATAAACGAGTTGTTCTCCCGATGAGGGACAGTGTGTTTCCATTTGCTCACTGTTACATGAAGGACCATACTGAGGTTCTTGGACCTCATTTCCTTGTATACATTTGCTAGACTCAGCAATGTCTAGTGCGTATTTACAGAATAGACACTAGGAAGGACATTGCCAAGTGTTATTCACAGTAAGAATATGTTTAAGTTTTTAAGAAGATGGAAGACTATTTTCCAAAGTGTTTGCAAAATTTTACACTCCCCTCCCCTACAATGCATGAGATGAAAGTTCCCATAGCTCTGAACCCTTATAAACATTTTGAATTATGTCTTTTTTATTTCACTCATTGTAATTGGTGTAAAAAGTGTTATCGTACACTGTGGTTTTTATTTACTTTCCTTCATGGCTAATGACACTGAGCATCTTTTCAGGCGATAACTGGACATTTGTATTTGGTCTTTATAAAGTCTCTGTGTGATGGTTAATACTGATTGTCAACTCAACAGGATTTAGAATCCCCAAGGTAACAAGTATCTGGCCATGTCTGTGAGGGGTTATGTAGATTAGATTAACTGAGATGAGAAAACATACCCTAAATGTGGGTGACACCACCCCATGGTGTTCCTGACTGCATAGAAAAGAGGAAGCTAGCTTAGTACCAGCATTCATTGCCCTCTGCTTCCTGACGAGCGATTCAAGGTGAGCAGCTGCCTCCTGCTCCTACCTACTCGCCTTCTCCATGACAGACTGTATTCTTTGGAATTGTAGGTCAAATGAACCCTTCCCATCTAACTTGTTTTTCTCAGGTATTTTATCACAGCAGTGCGATAAGACACTAGTCCACAGTCTGTTCAATTTTTTTTGCCAGTCTTTTTAAGAATTGGGCATCTCTGTATATCTTCCCATCATGATCCCGTTGTCCCTTGCTCACAGAAGCCCCTCTCTCTTCTATCAACTGGACTCCTGGAGCTCGGCCTGGAG
>LZPO01107949.1:268201-284943 GCA_001675575.1 Neotoma lepida | reverse complement strand
CTTTATAGCCAGAGTGGGAATTACTGTTTTAGATGCTCACCTGCCACTTTCCTAGGTGTATTTTCCAGTTACTCGGAGCCTGATCTTCCCTGGCAGTGTTTCCTGTGCCCTTCATTCCTCATGGATACTCACATTTTAATCAGCTGGGTTGTGTTTCCTGATTATTAGTGAGAATAAGCTTTTCCCATATACGTTTTGAATGTAAACCCCATGCTCAGACCCTGTAGTAATGGTGTCTTGGTCTTCATTTCACCTAGTCTGCTCCAGGATGNATTTAAAGTATGAAACAACATGGGCTGCAGTGTGTTTGTTGTGCTCATTGCTATTTGGACTTCACTGTACTTCAATGCTTTGTTCTTCCTAAGAGTTTCCTATGTCCCCTTTGATTGGCTGCACTTCTTTTTCATTTCCTTCTTGTGCTGGCTGGTTTTATGTCAACTTGACCCAAACTGTAGTTATTTTGGAAGAGGGAGCCTCAGTTGAGAAAAATGACCCCACTAAATTGGTCTGTGGACAAGCCTGTGGTGCATTTTCTTGATTAGTGTTTGATGTGGGAGGGCCCAGCTCAGTGTGAGGTGTCACTCCTGGGCAGGTGGTCCTTGGTGCTGGAAGAAAGCAGGCTGAACAAGGAATGAGGAAGCCCCCTAAGTAGCTCTCCTCCATGGCCTATGCTTCAGTTCCTGCCTCCAGGCTCCTGCTCTTCTCCAGTTCTGCCCTGATTTCCTTTGATGATGTGATGGACTGTGATGTGGAAGTGTAAGCAAAATAAACCCTTTCCTCCCCAAGTTGCTTTTGGTCCTGGTGTTTTGTCACAGCAATAGAAACCCTAACTAAGACATTTTCTCTACGCATTGTATTCCTAGCTTTTTAGGTGTGTGTGTGTGTGTGTGTGTGTAGCTTTAAATTGTCAATGTGACTGCAGACTTGAAAAATATAAAAAACTGAATCAATATTTCTACCCTCAACAAACTTGAACCTTTTAACTCTGAACTATTAAGCTTGAATGATTAGAGTTCAGCCCTCCATCTACTGTCTGATTGTCCATCTTGCTTTTGTAGACCCAAAGTTAGGTATTTTTATGCTTATTATCATAATTATATGTCAGTGTTGTTTATGTTCTGCTCACCCTTTCCTTTCAGATTCACCTCCTTTCTTTAATTTTTCTCTCCACAGGCTCTTACATGTCTTTCAGTCTTCATTCCTCTGAATACCTNTATATTTCTCCCTTATATTTTGGTCANAGCTTACACTTGGCAATTATTTTGGATTGCAAAAACTAGTTCTTGGCTGGCAAATTTTTTCCTTGGCATTTTAAAGACATGACCCATTTATACTCTGGCCTCAGCACCACTATGGTGGTGTGCTGCCCAAACCATTGTGGTTCCTTTGCCTTCTAGGGTTTCTCTGACTTTGGAACTTGGCATTTTCACCATGATGTGCCTAGTTAGTACTTATTTTTATTTATCATGCCACAGCATTGTGCTTTTAAAAATATATCAAGTCAAACTTACCTTTAAGGCTGAACAAATTTACTTACTGCATAAGGGTATCTCTGTTCTTCCCATCCCAAACTTATTGAGTATTTACTGATGGTTTTATCCCAAACTATTGAGCATTTACATATGGTTTGTCACTTTAGCCTCTATTTTTCATCTTCTCATATTTCTGTCTTTTGTCACTCACTGTATTCTACTTTGAGTTAAGCTTTTGGTCCTTTTGTTAAAGTCCCTTGAAGCTTCTGGGTCATTTATTCTCTCCCCTCTATTTCTAACATGTTCCCACAGAATTTTTTCTTTCAGAGGCTGCGTTTTAAATTTCTATTTGGCTCTCTTTCAACCCTACATATTCTGGGGGGAGTCGAGTGAGGTAAATGGGGGTAGATATGCTCTTAGACATTGGTATGAAATTCTCAAGAATAAAGAGAACATTTTAAATCTTGCATGTTCTGATTAATTATGCTATCTTTACATCATAAAATTTATGTCATACTTTAAAAATCTCAATTCTTTCCATACAATCGTGATCTTCCAGGTTATCTTTTGCGGTGTCCGGNTCCTGGTGCTTAATCTTCCTGTTAGTTGTGTCTTCCAATTCTCACTTGTGGTAGAATATTTTCACCTGTATTTTGCTATTGTGTACTATGAGCNCATCCTGACTGGGCTATTTCTTTACTGTAAAAGCCAATGGCAGATCATGCATGGGAGCATCTCTCCAAAGAAAATTAATGGCTGTGTCTATCAGAAATCCTCTGGGTTTCAGGAAGCAGAAAACTCTTGTTATATTAATATAAATTTACTACCTTAAAATTTCCAGACAACAGAGTTATTATAAATTTGAACTTCAAACCCTGCACTATGGTGTCTCAAGGTTTCTGNTTCCCAAAGAATATTTTCCTTTGTTACTCAGAACATGGGCAGAGGCAAACATGGCTGCCTTATGCTCAAAGGTTCCTTCTGTCTCCCATTCCCCTTCTTCACTGAGTGTGTGAATTCCCTGGTCTTGTCTTCACACAGATCCTAGTTCCAAAACTCTGCTCTGTATGGATGTGAGGTTGCCAAGACAACCTCTCCTCAACTCCACCCCATTTAGAGAATCCAAAGCTTCCAATTATTCCCCCTGGGTCCTAGTTTCCTCTTTCATTTTTCCCCCCATTTCTTTCTTGAAAAATAAACAAGAAATAAAGAAACAAAATGGGTTTAGTTTGAAGCAATAACTGTCCCTAGATTATCCTGGAAGGAAGAGAGCCTCACATTCCCCAATCCATGTATCTCAAGTCTACTTTCTTAATGAACCATGTACGTAATTAGACAGGAGCAGAGAATGTCCCTTTATTTCAACTGGATCATTTCTATCTTTGTGTGTATCAAACCATGTTCTCTTCATTGACTTGGATTTAACTTTTTTTTAATACAAACTGTTTTGGCTGTGGGGATTAAAAACAAAGTTTTATACACACACACACGCACACACGCACACACACGCACACACGCACACACACATGCACACGCACACACACACACAGATGGGGTGAGCATTCCAAGCACACAGGGATATCTTAAAGACGAAGGCAGAAAGGAAATGATTGAGTTCCCAAATGGACTGCAGAGCTGACAGTTGTCCAGCAGGGTTCTCGCTCAGTGGTTCTGGCTTTGTCTCTCTCTGTTCCCTTGGCACTGTCCTCCTTCAGATTGGCTTGTCCTACTCAACAGGCACGTGGCTTAAGATGGCTNCCACACAGGTCACCTGTTCCATTTGACCCCATCCCAGGGACCAGCTTAGCTGAAAAAAATCACCCCTTGGTCTCATCTCTCAACTCCTGCAGGGGATGATCCGATTGGCTCTCTGGGTCACATGTCTATATTGATTCTCTCATCTATGAATAAGGGAAGCAGGANCATACAATACGAACACAGTTCCTAGGTCACACTCATATCGGGCAGTGGTCAAAAACCAAGGAGACTGCGGGTTGAGAAGTACCTGTCAACATAGTTACTACATCCCTAAGCAGGTGTATGATACATAACTTCATTTCTTACAGATTGACCAGGAATTTGAAGGAAAGCAACAGTGAAGAGAGGAGTTTGGAAGGCGGTTGTGTGGCTTTTCCTGGGGAGATCAGAATAAATGTCTGTGACTCCAGATAGGGCATCAATGACAGACCAAAGAAACAATTCCACTCAAGTTGAGCTTGCTGAACCAGTGAGTTTACTGAGGTTACTTACAAGAGTATGGGCTCCTGAAGCTCTCTGCACAACCTGAAGGCAGAGTCCCCTCTCTCTAGCAATTGTTCATTGCTTATGTGACATGAAGGCAAGACCAGGTAAATATTGTGCTTTTCTGAGCCTCCTAAGCCTAGAAAGTTACATGGGCTTCCCTTCAGCNTCCAGGAGGGAATGCATCAATTCAGAGGAAATGACTACAAGACACAGGGNCTNTGAGCCTGTCATAATACAGAAGCATTTCTCTGTGAGGNGAAGAATAGTGGTTCTGAAACAGAAACNGGGAGCTACCCTAAAGTCATCCTCATATACATACCTTGTCTAGGTGACCCAAAGAGGGTGAAAGAGAACCTCTCCCTGAGGGGACTGTAATCTGGGATTCAATTAGAGCTTGAAGATAGACCACAAAGGACAAAGTTGAGTGCTCCAGTCCAATGGGTGCAGACCCGGAAAAAGGGCACAGTAGCAGACTCTGTCCGTGAATTTCGTTTCTTTGGAGTCTATCTTTTGCCTGCTGCCTCTTTTCTTCTTCTTTTGTTCTATTACTTGTGCACACCTTCCCTGACTATGTAAGCTACAGTGAACTCTGCTGCTTCCTGGGGTCCTTCCTACTTATGCAGTGGACTCAATGGTTGATCACAGACCACCTTGTCCCCTTGTGAATCATTCTCCATCTTTGATGTCATACTTGAGCTATGCATCACATTTTACCAGTGAAAGCAGACGTCCAAGAGGGAGAAACATGCTTTAAGCTTATTTACAGCACAGCAGAGAAACCCTTATATCACAAGCATTGAAGGAGTGTTTACACTGACTACCTGGGAACATGTTTATGACCTTCAGCAAATCACTTTGTGACATTTAATTTGTCTAATTGCAAACCAGAGTGAGTAACATTGATTCCCCCACTCACTTACTCTTTCTTTCTCTAGCTACTTCTTGGGTCCCGATTCTGTGTCGAGGTGATTTGATGGAACAAAAGCTTATTAAAGGGCTTGTGAGAGGCCTCAAGTAAGATAATAGACATGAAAAATCACAAAAGCTGCAAGCATTTCCAAAGAAAAGCTGTTTANTTAAACATTCATATTTAGACATTGGAACAGTAAGTAAATTATTTCATAAGCTCCCTCCTGGGTTTCCAGAGCACTCTGAGCTCACAGTACCTATATTACAGCACTTAGCACATTGTATTACAGTTATTTGTGTGTGTTTCCATCTCTGCCCCAGACTGTGAGTTTCAACACTAAACCCCTAGCACTTAGCCATTGCCTGATAATGATAAGCCTCAGTAAATATTTTAAATAAATTAATGAATGAAATAAAGTCAGCATCCAAGGGTTCTCAGCCTACAAAATAAAAAAGAAAAGAAAAGAAAAAAAAGTGTTCAGACAATAAGCACACTGATGAAAATTCTGTCCTAAGAATCATGTGGAGAAAGTTATAAATGAAAAAAAAGATATAGATTTTTCCCTAAAGGAGCTTATGAACGGAATGGAGAGGCAGAGTACACGAATATGAAAATGCCTTAAGACGATTTATCAAATTACCTAAAAGCAGTCGCATTTTCCAACTTGGATGCAGACGTCGATGGACTTCAGAAGAGCCATGGGGCAGGAGCAGTTCATCAGGAGGAAGCTGCTTGGAGAATCAGAATTATTATGGGAGGCACTGGGAAATAAACAAAATTCACAGAAGTAGTAGCTCTGTAGATGGGGAGGGAGAGAAGGCTACTGACAATAGGAAGGGCATTTGGAAGCCTGGAGCACCACAGCACTTACAACAGATGATCTGTTCCTGTGCTGGATGGACACACACACACACACACACACACACACACCTTCTCTGTGAACTGAGGTTAGGGTGATGGGCTGGAAGTGCTTCTCTTCCTCTGAAGAGAAATTCTCTCTCCTCAAGTGCTTCTTGCTTGTGCCGTCATGTTGACCCTTTGAAGACAGCAGATCTGCAGTTCTCAAGAGCCCCCTCCCAGGACTGGCCCTGATCTAAAAGTGTCCCCATTTCCAGGATGCCACCTAAAACTCAGTCACGATCCTTTCTTCCAATCCCTTTGATCATCTTAGAAATAGGCCTTTGGAGTAGGGCAACAGAGGGCAGAGCCAGGGTGGCGACAGCTTGTCAGTCTTAAGCTGAGAGTTACAAAGCACGGATGCCTGCTTTGTGAGGTGAATATGCAGTGGGGAGGTGAGGAGATTCTCTGCCTGGACACCAAACCACCTTCCTTAAATAGCACCGACAAGTATGGCCCCCAAGCTCACTCACAGTAGGAATTCTGTGTACCCTGATTCGATATTTATGTCCCGCTGTGATGCGCTGGTGGTTATTCTGGGTGCTGAGAATAAGTTTAGCCATCTCACTGAGACTGTGCTCAAGTGAGAAAAACATACAACCAGTGAGTTTATTTGGTACAAAATAATGTATAGATAGTGTTCGGAAAATAAACAAAGATAGTATGGATGGTGTTTGAGCTACTTTTCTGTTACTGTGATAAAACTCCATGGCCAAAAGCAGCTTACAGAAGGAAGAGTTGGTTTCAGCTTATGGTCCCACGACTGGGAGGCGCAGCAGCAAACAGACATGATGGCTGGGGCAGCAAACTGAGAGCTCACTNCACCAATGGCCAGCAGGAAGCAGAGAGAGACAACTGGAAATGCCACGATTCTTTAAAATCTCAAAGCCTGCCTCCAGCGACTTCCTCCAATAAAGCCACACCTCCTAGGCCTTTCCAAACAGTGCCACCAACTGAAGATCAAGGTTTCAAATAAACAAGTCTATGGGGGACATTCTCATTCAAACCATCACAAATGAGCTCAGCATAGGACTCTCTAAAGTAGAAATATTTAAGATGAAAGTTGAAAAATAATAAGGAATCAGTCATATCAGACCCTAAGTAGTGTATATTCCAGACACAGATCTACAATACAAAGGTATTAAGGTGTGGACAGGGTTGGAGCTTCAAAGCTGTATACATGTGCTTGCACACACATATATGCCACACACATACATACATGAGTGAACACATAATGGTATATGCATAGGGAGTGAGACAATGTAGGGAGAAAGAAGAGAGAAGACAGAAGAACAATAAGGTCAGATCATAAGGTGGTAACCTATGGAAATACATTATTCCCAAGGACATCGGTATGACACTAACTATCTGAAGCAGCNGGAATGATATGATCTCCCCATCCATAATGCACACACAACCTCNGGGAATAGNTTCATAGAAAGCTGGTCTCAACATGGGCAATAGACGTTGTGCAGAGTTCTAGGGGCAGTGAACTCCTTATAGAGAACAATTGAGGAAGACACACACACACACACACACACACACACACACAAAGATATGTCAGAATACATATGTAAGACAGTTAAGACNAACTCTTTGTGTGAGATTCATCAAGAGTTCACATTGATGAGTGGACAGAAGACTGATTAAAATTCTATCCAACAAGGATCCCCAGAAATCACCAAAGCCATTTCAGAATTATTCCCAGCACGTGAGCACTTCTATTATGTGGACATAACTCATAAAAAAACCTGTTTTGTTGATTTCCCCCTTGCTCATACCTTTTACCTTATACCTCAGATCTCCTCCCCCCACAAATGGGGAGAGAGAGAGAGAGAGAGAGATCTAGAAAGAATCTTGGAGAACGTCAGCTTCATCTGTTCTGTTCATACATCCATATCTCTGGGCCGCAAGCTTTTTTGCGGTGTCCTTGGTAGCCCGATGAGGGACAAAGACTTGGGAAATGTTAACTGTGATGGGGTTCAGAAGAAACACCCACATTAAAGGAATGCCCAGTGAAACTTTCCCTGCACCAAGAGTCTGGAAACCTAAAGTGGAATGATAGTAAATCCTTGGAAATCTCTTCAATCTCCAGAGTCTGTCGTTCAGAACCTCTGAAATGACTGCGGGGCAGACAGGGGTCAGGGGTGCAAATATCACCTGTGTTTTCATATCTGTAGGAGGTTTCAGGTGAAATATGAGGTGGGGAGCAGAGAGAGAGGTGACAACCAATGCTTGTTCTTCATTCATTGGTGTCAGGTGACTTACCTTGGGGCCAGAGAGACAGGTGCAGGGCATGGGTGGGCCAGGACTCTTTGAGGGGTGAAGGGGATGGCCCCTTGTAATCCAATATCCTCTTGGCGCCACTCAGCACTCAAGCCCAAATCCATCACTGCAAATGACCCAGGTGACAGGATTAAATATCCCGTAATTGCAGTCCCCTGGGAGGGGCTGTGCCAGCTGTCTCTTCCACATGCCTAGCCCAGCAGATAGGAGATCTGATATCAAAGGGTCACTTCTGAGGGGACTGGAGGCAGCCTGGNTTCTGACCGCCTGGGCTAAGTAGAAGGAAGAAGTGAGGGACGACTCAGGGTGTGAAAATGGGTCTGAAAACAGATTATTGAGTACTCCCTGCCTCCTTTATGTTTTTACCATAAGGTCTGCCTAAGCCCTTGGTGGTGATTTATTTATCCTTCCTATTTTCAGGAATAGGGTCTGGCTCCTGTGGGTTTTCCTCCCATCCCCTGAAACATGTTACTAACAATGGAATTGTAACTCACAAAGCTTGAAATGCTGAAGGGTACCCAGGGGTCCTCAGCCTCCAGCCCCTTGCCAATGTATAAGTCTGAACTCTAAGGCTGGGTTTTTGCTTCATCCAGCATGCTTAGGAAAGAAAGTTACAGGCTTCCTTGGCTGTGGATTCCAGCATGGTAGGCTTAATCAAAGGGCGGGTTTTCCAAAGCCACTGCGGGGACTGAACAAGATGGAATGNGANTGACATTTCAACTCAAGAAATGGCCTTGACTGCTAAGCACAAGCTCCCAGCCAAGATAGGCTGCCTAAGGGTTCTCACTTGACTGGGCTGAGAAGACCTGCAGCAGGGGAGGAGCCAGTGACTTCTGGTGAGCTCTTAGCCCTTTGAAATCTTTGCCATCTCACTTTAACACAATTCTCGCCAAAAATCAGCTTCCATCAAAGGGCTCTGGGAAGTTCTATGGGGGATAAGATATATTTCCATTCCACTGAAATCATAATATTGCAAAATCAGCAGCAGTAACTATAAGCCAGGAATAGCTCCCTGGTACAGAGGCGAGACCACAGGCAAAATAAAAGTTTGCTTGCTAGACTCAGTGAGGCTTGGGCAAAAGGTATTATTTTAAAAGGCATCAAAAAAGCCCCTTCAAGGACCATGTTGAAAGGTCTACAAAAGGCTCAAGCGATGTCAGAAACTGCAATAAGAAACAATGAAATTGCAATGGAGACACACTGCTTTACCCTCATGGATACTGCATCTGTTGGGTGTGTGGGGTTGTCCTTGGATTACTTTGAACCTGAACTTCATGGTTCATAGGGCAGAAGTTGTGACATCTTCCCTGGGTTTCACAGGGTTTCCAAGAGCTAGTTCACACCAGATGACTGAGGGAAAACTGCTCTGAAGAGCCCTTATGCTATAAATTCAAGGCCTATAAATTGAAGTAGTATTTGGAGGGTTGCTTTGGTGCTGAGAACAATACGACTAAGTTGCCAGGGAGCTAACTCGGACCTTCTTCACTTTCCTCCTGGGGTTTCTCTACCTCATCTGAGCTCTAAACATAGGTTTTAGGCCAAAGAGAACCACCCCATGCTTGATAATACAGGGGCAATAGCATTTCTGGAAGATCCTTTGGGTCTATAGACAGGAGGCCTGCAGTCCACATGCCAAACAAAGCAGGCTATTTGGGGGCAAGTCAATCACAGAACAGAAGATGGATAATGAAGGACCTGGCCTGTTTTGCAGCCCATGGTGAACTTGAAAGAGCTAAACTTAATTTCTAATTGTGCCCTAATTTTAGGGAAGCTAAAAGCCAGAAATCTTACCCTAAAATGGATAGGTAACTAGAGGAGGTTGCTTCCTGGAAGTCGTGGTATCTTCTGGCTAATGATAAATTACCACATAGGCTGGGGAGCCTATATGTTGAAATTATCTGAGGAAATTTTCAAAATCCAGACACTCAGCTTCCACCATTGGTTATTCTGATGCTGACGGGCCTGAAGGTGTAGGGCCTGGGGAGAGATTCAGATATAGCACAAAGCTGGGGGTTTTCAGAATCAGAGACCCTACATGAGAAGTGCCTTGTCTATCTTGATAGACATCCAAGATGGAGCATGGTGCCTAGCATAGAGGAGGCACTCAATACATGTCTGTCGGCAAAGAAAATGATTTCACAAAATACATCCAAATATACTTTATGGAAAGGTCAATGCCCAGAAAAAATGAAAACATTTTTTAGGATTTAGCAGTCATCTAAGACCCACTTGTATCTAACTGCCCTTCTGATTGGATTCACAAGATACTTGTTGAGGGGCCTGGATTTGAGGGCTCTGCTCTTTCCCCTATGTTTCTTCTGTAAACATGAAGCTTGGCTCCCACTGGCATAAAGCAGAANGGATGTGATAATAGTTTATCTTGTTTCTTCTCATATTTCATTGTTATTATTGCATTACCAGTAATAACAATAATAGCGAATGCATTTTCTCTCATTATCTCATTTCCTCATTAGGGATCTCATGAAAGAAATAGGGAATTACTATCCCTTACAAATGAAATAACTAATGCATAAATGGGTCATATGTCTCATCTATCTTGCCATCATAGAAATGGAAAATGGCAGGATGAGACTCGAACCAGACTTTTGTGTCCTAACTTGATGTTCGTAGTCATCTATGCCATGCAGAAGTAACCTGTAAGTATGCAGCCAGTGACATCCTTCAGGTGTCATTCTAAGTGAGAAGAGTGAGGTGATGGAGGTCATTCACAAATCTCTGGCAAATGAGTGTTTCTTTATCCGATGCTGGTCTGACCAAAGCCCTTCATTTTATGTAGACTCATTAAGAGGTAGAGTAAAACAACTAATANAAAGACTCACTGTTATTTGAAGTGTAGGCAAATCATCTCTGAGTCTATAATGTAGATAATAGGAGAGAGGAGTTTATTCTACAAAAATCTGTTTCATGTGTGAATTCAAGGATTCTACCTATCATAGAAGCCAGGTCAACATGCCCTCCTATACTGGACGTCAATAAGAAAGTCTGTTTCATGAGAATAAATTGGCAAGTGCATTGCTTTTCTTTTCTGTTGTCCCAGAGCCAAGTCCTTCTGCTGCTAGAATTTTACAGCATCCTGCACTACAGAGTCAGACCATGCCCAGGTGGTTTGCAACTTAGCAACTTGGGTTATTAGAAGCTTCTAATGTTGGCCAACAAATCATCAGAGCCTTGATCTAGATCTAGATGATGACCAAAGAATAATAAACAATGACAGTTTCTTTTTTATTAGTGTGTATTAACTGAATAAAATAATTGTATCATTATGACATCTTCATATATTACATAAGGTACTTCAATCATATTGATTATATAATTTTCTAAATATCTAAATCTTCCCTGTCTTAAAAATGTCATTCATTTCAAATACAAGGATAATGGCTGAATACTTAGGTCAGGCCTTCACCCTAAATATATTAAGCAAAGGTGAAACCCATGACTTTTCTTAACTCTTGGCTTTAGTCATTTTGAAATGCTTGCTCGATTAATTCATCCTAGTCAGTTTGATTAAGTAGCCAATCAGTTCAGTTTAGTATCTTATTGTTCCAATGAATGAGGCAACCAACAAAATAGACAATAATCTTGACAATGTGTCTTTGAACCTTAGAAAGATAGGCTGGAAAGCAGGAAGTCACTGGCTTCCTAGTTTGGTGGTCACTTGCTTTAAGGTGAGAGGTGAAGCTGATACCCAGCAGAATAAAGGTGTCCTTCATTATCTCTGCTGTTCCCGAGATAGACAGAGAGTGCTGTCCATAGAGAATCCTGGTTGCCTACGGAGCAGCCTGGCTCCTTACCAACCCTTTCCNTTCCCCAGTCCTCCAGCCCCCAGGCCTCCAGGTCTCTGTCAGCTCTAACAGGGGGTGGGATTGGTCAGGCCTTTCATTGGTTCTGAAGTTTCTTCTACTTAAACCAATTTGTTAGGTGCTTCATGATTTACNGCCATAGTGGAAAATGGGGCTGGGTATTGATTCTTGGCCTTTTCTATTGCAAATGGGTGTAATGTTTTATAGTATGTCAGAATAATAGCAGTGGGCACTCTATCAATGTCAAATGTTAAAAATGATCAGCTATTGTGATGTAGGAGATTAAATATGAAAGCTTGATGGGTATATAAAAGCGAAATGGCAATAATAAAGGGATTTTTATGTTCGGCTCATTGCTCTCTGGAATCCACCTGGGGAGCTATTAGAGCCAATTGTGCTGATCAGTGACTTGTTACCNTGGGTTTAAGGATGGGACAGGTGTGCCCCTCCCTCGGTGCAGTTTGGCAGAACTCAGGTGGCAAGATCAGTTTGTATGGCCACACTTCCAAGTGCTAATCCTGCCTAGGAAGAGGAAACAGAGCCACCAAGAGCCAATCAGAAACACCAGAGGCCACCAGAACNCTGTTTCTCTTCTGTCATCATGGTTCCATGTCTAAGACCACTCTCAGGAATGTGCCTTCTTGAAGTTATCTGGAGAGACGACTGCCCCAGTCTATGCACTTGCTGAAGACTACAGCTGGACCAGATCTCTTCAGTGATTTGTACAGACAATCTTCTGTGAGAATTGTGATTCAGAGAGGTAAAGATATATATATACCCAATGTTGTGCAGTCAGTGAGTGGCAGAACTAGATCAACCTCATGTTAGGTCCAGAACACTTTCCACAGCAGCTGTAGGTTTACAAAGCTGCCATGACATGCTAGATGAGCACTGGACCATTGAAAATACTAAGAGCCAGGCAAGCA
The DNA here is from genome assembly GCA_001675575.1 of Neotoma lepida. NCBI lineage: Eukaryota > Metazoa > Chordata > Mammalia > Rodentia > Cricetidae > Neotoma > Neotoma lepida. The sequence goes on along the minus strand of LZPO01107949.1, from coordinate 272,387 downwards.
GTTTCAAATGTTCCAACATCCACATTAACAAATGAACAGAGTGGGCAACAGGAAAGGTTTAAGGTAGAATGGGANTGGGAGGAAGGAGGGATAAAGACCTGGTGTGAGAGGAAAATGCTAACCAAAAATAAAGATAAAAACGCCATATAGAAAACATTATTTTGTAAGCTAATTAAAAGATATAACATAAAAAATTTAAGAGGTATAAATAATGCTACTCCCAGAAGCCACAAATTATTAAATAAAATCTCAGTGCTATGAGTGAGATACCTCTCTATGAGCCGTTGGTCAGGGAAGCCCCAAAATCCCCACATAGATTGTTCACATTACTCTTAGTTGCCTATCAGAACTTGATGGTAACNGGACACAAAACTAACAGAAATATATACATATATAGCTGAATAATCCTCCTGTACATTGTAAAGATTTGTCACTTGAATTGGTTTAATAAAACACTCATTGGCCAGTAGCCAGGCAGGAAGTATAGGTGGGGCACCCAAACTAAGAATGTTGGGAGGAGGAAGGGCGGAGTCAGGAGACACCAGCCAGACACAGAAGAAGCAAGATGAGAATGTCATACTCAGAAAAGGCACCAAGCCACGTGGCTAAATATAGATAAGAATTATGGGTTAATTTAAATGTAAGAGCTAGTTAGTAATAAGCCTGAGCCTCTGGCTGAGCATTTATAAATGATAAAAGCCTCTGTGTGGTAATTTGGGAAGCAGCTGCTGGGTATTCGGGAAAATGTCTGCCTACAATATATGAAATTGTCAAAGAGTAAAAAATAAAGAATTCTTGCCTAACTCCATTCCTTTCCCCCCGCACAAAAAAAAAAAAAGCATTGTTATAATCCCAGAAGACAAAGACATCAAAATACTGATGGATGGAAAAACAGACTTTTCCTAAAGGCTATGTTCTAATCTCAGTCAATCCATTTTGTCTTCTGAACATTAATTTGAAAGTATCCCTCCTATGTAATAGCTGAACAGACAAAAGGACTTTAGAAATTGTGATGTATTTAACAGATGTTATTTATTGCTGTTAAATGAACATTAGAGANAGCTGTCTCAGAGTTTCCCACAAGCCCCACCTCCATGTTCAGATTGCTGGACTCTGAACTAGTCCATTGATAATGTATGTGATGATAAGNTCTGTCGATCTAGAATCNCAGGGCGATTCTAACCCCAGGACCCTACAGTTCTGCTCTTCTCATCCTCCAGCCATCTGGGTCTTGGAGCCAATGCAGTGTGAGGAGCTGGGTCAGCAAGATGGACATAGGCCCCTAAGGACAAACAGTCGTCTCTGCTGTCCACTCCCTGGGCTCATCAGTAGGGCCACAGCTTAATTCCCCTCAGGGCTGTCCACAGCTTGTCACTCTTCTCCCAGCCTCCTTTGGGGCCTCATTGTCTGCTTTATTTCTATTCATTGTGTACTTTTCTTACATTAATTCCAATTAAGCTACTTTGCCAACAACAAAAAATGAAAAGAAACAAGTTAAACAATCAATTTTATGTAACCCAACATGAACAAAATAGTGTCCTCTCAACATGCAGTGTGTGGAAGCCTTTAAATTCTATTTATAAAAGGTCTTTGTGGGTGTCTCACAGGCACCATACAATTCTGTATAGACTACCACAACAGGCACTGAGTAGCCATGTGGCTGCTGTTTACCATTCTGTAAGCCTAGCTCTAAGTTAGATGAGATGTATGGGGACAGGGGACATATTCTATACCCTAGAAAGGCAGTCAATGCTTGTGAAGGGCATATGGACTTTACAAAGGCAGATGTGTACNATAATATTCTTAGACAACTGGTTTAAAATGCAATTATAAACCCTGGTACAATTTGAAGACAGATAGTCCTATGTGAGGGCTTCNTAGAGAGGTAGAAAAGCATGTTTGAATTTGTAGGCATCTTAAGGGTTCTGGGGCCCTTTATGTTACATAAAATGAGCATGGATTTATATAGCCTAAAGACTATATTAGCCCTTGGGGGGAAGAAAGTTTCTTTGATGATGCTGTTGTAACCATATTGCAAACAACCAAATTCGTTTTCCGAGAGAAGAGACCAAGAACCACACAGTCTTATGTGGAAGGTAAGTCTTAGACTCTGGGCAGGACAACAGTCAGCCTGTGAAGACATCTGAACCATTGATAGCTCCTGCTAAACACATAGGACAAGGACTAACCTAGTTTAATTCCCATGTGCTGATGATCTGTCTGTGTCCTGAGACATCCACTGGCCACACTAAGAGTGAGGAAAGAGATACCAGGGACACCAGCTTCAAGATAGAAATATGGCTGGTCTAGCCCTGGGGTGCCCTGATTGTGTGGTCAGTGATTAGGGAGGTAAGAGGTGGGGACAGCAGAGTTTGGGGTACAGTAGAGCTACTGGGAGCAAATAGACAGTATAAAGCACACAATACCAGCCCGGGGAATCTAACACCAGGTCCTTTTCTGCTGAAGACAGGCTGTCACTCTGACAGCTATCAAGCCAATCAGGAGGATAAATTAAGGTGTCCTTCTATTTTTTTTTCTTCAGGGGCAGGGGATAGTTAAAATGCTGATCTTCCAGTGGCAGGTTTCTGAGCTAGGAGGGAACTGTCACTGCTGCCACTATCACTCTGGAGCCTCTCAGGAAGAGCATGTCAGGGAAGCCAGCCACCTCCTTATAAGACCTGCTTGCTCCCTAAGGGCATTTAGGCACAAGTCACACTGCCTGCTCTGCCCTCCTGGGACCCGGAGGACGAGAACGCTAGTGTGCACCTGTTCCCCTTGCCATTGGAGCACGGGGTCAACTTTCCACTTTGGGGGAGAAAAACTCTTCCTCCTTCCCTTAATGGTGACATTAATAATTGAGTTGCTGCTTTAATTGCATGATGTCTCACTACAGAGTGACATTGGCAACAGGCACACAAAGGCACACACCTCCGTGTCCATGCATGGATTCTGGAAACTGCATATCAAGTCATTTCAAAATAAATTAATGTGAGCAAAAATGTAAAATAAAGAAACAACAAGGATGCATGTGTGCTTAATTACACGAGGACTTTATTAGCGGGTGCTAATTAAGGAATGTTATGAAGTCTGATGAATGTCTAAAATTACTCACTTTGGTAAATAGTTTTGACGTGAGTAATTTGTTTAAAACTAGAACTTGGTGGGAAAGTTCAAGCAATTTTATTTTTGCCTGGGTAGCACATTATGTGATGTCTAGGGGGATAATTAACGATTAGTGGATTAATGACAGAAGCACATTTGTCCCCCCTCTTTCCCTACACCCGCCCCCCAGGTTGTTCCTGCTTCACATGCAAGGCTCATGCTAAGGGGAGCTCCGTGAGCACTGANCTTCTGCTGAAGTTAAGCCCATTTCACAGATGGAGTGAGCNAATGCTGTTTCGAGACCTGTTCACGGTCCTGGAGTGCAGAGGTCTGGGCTTTTCCTCTCTGGCAACAGATCATGGAGTGAGCAGATGGTCTCTATCTGCTCCCAAAAGATGAGAATCACCTTGTTCCTCATAAACCATTCTGTCAGAATCTGAGTGCTTGTATCTCTCCAAAAGGCATATGCTAAAACATTAACCACTGATGGTGTGGAGAAATGGACCTTTGTGGGTAACAAGTAATGAGGTTGAAACCCTTATGATTGGGTTTGGTGTCCTTATTAAAGAGACGACAAAGAGCTAGCTCATGCTTCTTTTGGGTGAAGACACAGACAATGCCTTCTATGAACAAGGTGGNAGGCCTTCATCAGACACCAAATCTGTCAATGCCTTGATCTTTTCTTCCCAGCTTCCAGANCTATGGGCAACAGTAGTTGCTTAGAAGTCCCCTNTTTGTAATAGTGGCTGTGTTTCATTGCTGTAACCAAATATGTAAGAAGAAGCAATTTTAGGGAAATAGTTTATTTGGGCTTATAGTTTGAGGGGCTCTGGTCCACCATGGCAGAGAAGGTATGGGTAGGAGTGTAAGGCGGCTGGTTACACTGCCTCCACATTCCAAAAGCAGGGAGCAGGACTTGAGAGATGGCTCAATGAGGAAAACATTTGATCTGCAAGCCTGATGCCCTGAGTTTGGATCCCCATAACTCACTTAAAAGTTGGACGCACTAATGAATGCGTAAGTAATTCAGGCATGCCCTTACCAGAAGATGGTTTGGAGAGAAAGAAGACTAGCCAGAAGCATG